>PYAF01001381.1:718695-780379 GCA_007407185.1 Glycine tomentella | reverse complement strand
AGTCAGTGAGAGGGGTGGCCTTTAAATAGGACAAAAATCGCTGGGGAGAGTAGCAATTTATCTAACCTAACTCGCTGGGCCATTAACCAAATTTACAGGAAGCCGCCACGTGTCAATATCTCCAAAAAACGCTGCCCAACCTACCAAATTACACATCCACTCACGGGTTGCCACGTGTGCTGCCCGAAAAGCAACTCCGATCAAGCCACCTAACTCGCTGTGAAACCAAGCGAATTTAGCCACCAATCATAGCTTGCCACGTGGCGAAAAAGCCTGTCGTTCAGTGCCATGGAACTCGCCCCTGGATCCAACGGTTTTAGTGGCATGGCACTTTGCCAAATATTATCCCTCGTGTGGCATTTTGCCAAATCTTTTCCATGATTGTGGCATTTTTACAAAAGTTCCCATTTCTCTCCCTATATGGATATGTTTGTGTATTGTCAATTACCAGTCACTAGACACTCATTTTCTAGTTTCTATTCTATTTCAGTTTTTTTCTAAAAAGACATCTTCTATTCATGGATATGGAAATTAAGGACAGGGAAATGGCTGCCGGAGGGTAATCAATTACTAATCTGTTGTCGGTTTCTTTTATTGTATCTTATTACTTGAAAAAATAATTAATATGTTGTTTAAAGCATAAAGGAAAATTTTGCCCAATATTCATTTTCTTCTTGATTTTCTGGAAGAATACACCTTTTGTTTAGGTACTCTGATCTTCTTGCTGGTTACATTTTTTAAACCTTTCATAAGAGTACATAGACATATTTGAGCCATATTTGGTAACCAAAAACAAATTCATATAAATATCTCTGACTATGACAAAGAGTAACCTCAGTTGTTCAATGACACTGCTTTAGGGATTTGAAGATATTCAAAAGTGAATTGTCTCTTATTAATTAAGTTTTTTTCATACACAGAAGTGAAGAAGATTCGAACCTTCATCACGTACCCAAATTATCTGAATTTATTATTACTCAGACAAACCAGTTGTTGGTTTTCTTAACGTGCTCTAATACACAAAGTTTGTAAAGGTTGAAAGGTGCCAAAAAATATCTATCTTCAAATGATAAAAAAAATGATTAGATTCCTGAAAAGAACATGTGTCTGACAAAGAACGGATTTGAGAAAGAACAAGAAGCTTTGATTAATCGAGCACTGAAAAGAAACCACTATATGATTGTTTCGATTAGGAAAATTGTAAATGGAAAGACGAGGACTCTGCTTTGACCAAGTGTTGGCAGCCTTTTGTTGACAAATAGCAGCTTCAAATACTTGTTAATGACCCAATAATTGTGCTGCCTTGATTTTTGGATGCTGAGCTAACGAATCGGGTTGGAGTAGAAGAAAATAATTGAAATCGATTAAAATGAAACTATTTGGTTTTGATAAATTACATTATTCGGCTTCATGTATTTTGGTTCAAGCATAAATCCTCGAGGATATTTTGTTGGCAATGTTGCTCAAATATTTTGTTTTGCAACAACATTCTTCAGGGGATCTTTTATTTTAAGTTCTTCTTTTTATATAAAAAATAATATTAAACCCTGACTAATTTGAGTCAGCAGCTATATGAATCCATCTAATTAAGGAAGTAAATTAATTAATCTCTTCCAATGCTTATGTTTTAGGGTATTTTGTGGTGCAAATACTTTCATATATCATACATTTTTATATTTAAGTGAGATTAACATAATAGAAAAGAAATATCATAAGATTTGGGACCGGAGGACTGAATTAAGACTTAAGAGAGCATAATAATTTTAAAGGCAGAGTTACCTATTCACTTTTTTCTTTAATGATTAAATATTTAAATTAAATGCATGTGTTGGATGTAACATTATTCAAAATAGACTGCAAGCAACTTTATTAATTATTAGTATTGGATAAGAGGCAACCTGACTGAAGGGGAAATATCCTCGGAATTATTAATGATGACAGTATATAACAGGTGCGATTAAATTCATTTCATGCAACCTATCTGTTAAAAACGACTATGTTTTATCACTTTCTTGTTTTCTATTTGTTTTACTTGATATTTTCTTTAATGATCTTTTAATTCAAAATTATGTTCGTTCATTCACTCACTCTAAGTCTTAACCATTCTGTACCAAATGAACTCGTATTATTTAGTAATTCTTTTATGTAAAATTTTAATTTGATAAACCTATTGATAATTTTATAAAAGAAAAAGAGAGATTTTTTTTTTTGAAAATCACCTCACATATATTTGTCATCATATTGGTAAATGGTAATTACCTTTTTTGGGTTAGCTTTCTAAAAAAGCTGCTCGAATGGGCATAAGTAGCCTTTATCTCTATATGTATTTACTGGAAATATGGAAGTTTCCTTCATTCCAACGTAAAAACATAGAAGGAAAAAGAAAATTAGATTAGGTTACATACTAATTAATTACATACTCTCTCAGATATCGATTATAAGAATAAATAACATACTTCACACATTAAAAAGATTAGTTAATTTTATTAAATTATGTAATTTTTAATTAAAATAAATATTTTTTCCTAAATTATTTTTTTATTGAAACTTGATATTAAACATAAAAAAGTCATTAAACTTATTAAATGAAAGATTTTTTTGAGAGAGTCTTATATTTGAGAAAAAATAATGTATTTTTGTTGCTTATATTTAAGACTATATTTAAGATAAGAGAAAATAGTTTCTAACAAAAAACTAAAAAATCCTATGTCCAAGGCGGACCTAAACTAGGATCACACAGACAATCATAAAAAATAAAATTCATCCAATAATTATTTATGATTAATTTTCATACAAAATATTTATAATTTGATGTTTCAAAATGTCATATTATATTAATAATCTATCAAAACACATAACATTTTATCATCGAGAAAAACATATAATATTTTTCTTATATGTCCAAAAATAATCAATAATTATTCATTTTTTTAATGTATACTAACAAATATTCAATAAAAAATTATCTTTCATCTTATTACTAAGTGTGGTCTTGTTATAAATCATTGAATATAAAATGAAAAATGAAAAATATCTTTCTTTTGTGTGGTGTGGTGTCTTTTAGCATTTGTCGATCTTTCCAATGTCGAAGTTCGTGATTATAACAAATATTGTTGTGTGTTTCCATAAATTGAAAATTATAACAATCTTCAATAAATTCAACGCGTATTCTAGTAAGAAAATTGAAATATCAAATTGATTTTCGCCTATCATCATCACCTAACGCGTATTCTAGTAATTACATTCTTGGTTTAGCTTTCTAATGAGGCTAATCCTGTGAACAAAAGTCACGCCAGCCTGTACCTTTATCTCCAACTTAGTCTCGTCATCAGATGAACAAGACATATATATTATGATATTATATTTGTAATATACGTGTTTGACGCATGCATCATGCATGTGCTTAACCCTATGTTTGGTTGGAGGAAAGGAAGAAAAATTTCAAGAAAATGGAAATAAGAAAATTTAAATTTTTGTATCTAAAAAATAATTTTTCTTTTTATTTTCTCTCCAAATAAAAAAAAAATATTTTGTTAATCGTATTTTCTTTCCTTTCTATTTCTTTTCTTTTATTTTTTCTCCGATCAAACGGACCCTAAATGATCTTTAAGCCGAAAACTCCTAGCTTTTAATTAGTCCATCTGATCGAACAGAAATTCATATACTAATGTCAACTGAGTTTATACATATATATATATATATATATTATGCCAAATTTATATTGCACTCACAATCCACAAATTTCAACGTAATTAATGATGGAAAATAATAGAACGATGGATCTAGTCTAGATACAAATTAAATATTTCTTCCCGGTCCATGCAGTCTCGTGCTCCTTCTGCACATTGCGCTTCAAGTCTTTTCTTTCCCACCTTGAAATTGCTATGCGTCATATATGTTATATCACTCAATGATGGACATAGTGAGGAAAGGCTGATTTTTGATAAAAAGTCTATACAATATAGAGATTACATACGGTATGGCAATATAGAATTTGAAATTTCTATAAAGCAGGAGGCCTATGGAATGAAGTTTATATAATATTGATATTGATATAGAATGAAAAAAAAATGGTGTTTTCAACTTAACATTAATTATTACAATATAATAAAATAATAGTATTGTTTATGTAATTATTGTGATATTTCACTTCAATTGATGTAAGCATTTGAAAAGATATAAGTAAAATATTATAAGATATATGAGCCATAAGTATTTCAACTAATATTAATCAATAGATACAGAAGTAAAATACAACTAGAACTGGATTTTATTTGTATTGCCGAGAGTTTGAATTTTATAACATAATTTTACGTAGTATTTCACCAAGATTATTATTGTCAATCTAAGAGTAGGTATTTTCGAACAAACAACTTAATTTAATGGTTATTTAATATATATTTGTATCGTATGAGAATTTATATCCTAAGTTTTATTGTAATTTTTTTTAATAAGCTAACAAACTTATTCCAATAAGTTGAAAAGTTATTGTAATAAATTAAAATTAATACGAGAGTTAGAAGACATTTTTCAAAAGTAATAAATTATTTTTATAAAAAAATTAAATGCTTTAGTGCCCGTTTAACTTAATTTATTTTTAAAAAGCAATATTTTTCCAGCTGTGTACAAGATTTTTTTTAAAAGAATATTTCTCGAATTTTTTATCAATTTTAAATGAATTACTAAATCTCAAAGTTATATCTAGGAATATATCTAGTTAAAGATAAAAAAAACTATAAATATTTAAAAGTATTTATTACCCAATATAACAACTATTTAATATATCAGGGTACTGCTGTAATTTACTATAAGTAATTTCAATGGTTTTTAAAAAAGTAGGGGATGGGAAAAGAAAAATAGAAGTGAGAATAGCATCTCCAAAGTAGGACACGCTGTCCTGATCTGTAACGCATTTATCTATTATCTATTTGGGCCTTTCCTTGGACTCTCTTGGTCTTTCACTTATGATTTGTTATACGTGAGCCCAAAAAAAGCATCAAGAAAAAGGCGGGATTTCCCTAAAGCCAATTCAATTTCGAAAGAAAATCCCCATACTTTGGCATTTTGCAGTTCACTACTAATCACTAATCAGTAATGACAAATGGTAACGTACCAAAGTGATGAGAGTGTCACGAGACACAAATGGTTATGTTAAAGTTAAGATTCTTGACAAAAATAATTTTTAATCAGATTCTATATCTAATTTCAGATTAATCAGAAAGAATTAAAAAAAAAATTGGCAAGCGCAACAAAACAATACATAACGAAGATTAGATCCCAGTTCCACACATTCCAACATTTGAAATTCAATTTGAAAAGTCGAACGGCAAAAAAAAATAAAAAAAGAAGCAAAAGCCACAGCAGTGACAAAACCAAGGTGGACCTCCCCCTCCCCTCCATTTGTTTTAATCATATTCTGAGTCCCAAATTCTCAACAACTAACCCTTTTCAGTTTCCACACTCACTTTGCTTGCTTTGGTGCGTGTTGGAGAGAAATGGAAAACAATGGTGCTGAATCTGAGAATCCGAAAGAGAAAGGGATTCCAATTCACGGAGGGAAGTACGTTCGCTGTAACATCTTAGGCACCCATTTCGAAGTCTATTCCAAGTACGCTCCCCCTCTCCAACCCGTTGGTCGCGGCGCATACGGCATCGTTTGGTTCGCTCACTCTCTCAACCCTCAACTTCAATATTTTTTTATTTTATTGACAAATTTTAGTATTTGTTAGTTTTATTAGAAATGTAGCTTTGGAAAATGTACGGATTCATCAAAGTTCAGCTCCGGAAAAATTATACATTTTAATTTTATGAGAATGAAAAATAGATAAAAAAAATTATATCGGATGGATTCCAAAATTTTGATATTTATAAGACAAAAAATATTTTTTTTTAATTTTTTTTATTGACGGATATTAGTTTTTATTAAAAATGCCAATTTGGAAAATTCGAATTGGTGACCTCTCTCTCCTCCCTCCACCCTTCCTCAACTTCCATCGTTACTACTCCATTTTTTCATTTTTCATTTTCATTTAATTAATTTAATTGTTTAGCTGTGCGACGAATTCGGAGACGAAAGAAGGAGTGGCGATAAAGAAGATTGGGAATGCGTTTGACAACAGGATCGACGCCAAGAGAACGCTCAGGGAAATCAAGCTTCTCTGTCACATGGAACATGATAACGTGCGCCTTGTTTTTTCTGATTCATTTATTTGTAGAATTAACAATTAATGATTTGTGCATATTTTTTTGTTTGATTTTTTCCATTTTCATGCAGATAATTAAAATAAAGGACATAATTCGGCCGGTGGAGAGAGAGAATTTTAATGATGTGTATATTGTGTACGAATTGATGGACACCGATCTGCATCAGATTATACAGTCTAATCAGTCTCTCACCGATGAGCATTGCCAGGTAAGGACTTGTGTGTGTTTTTGCTTATTGCTAAGTGGTGCTAATTGTTTGAATTTTGGAATGTCTGGCTCATAAGAAGTATATGTGTGCACGTGGCAGAGAAGTGATTGAGTTCGTGATAGTTAGTGTGGGTGTTAGTGCAAAAGAAAAGAATGTGATTGAGTGGATGGTGTTTGTAAATTGAAAAAAGAGTGTATTGGTTTGGTTATGAGAAGAGAGAGGAGTGGCATGAGAGTGTTGTGACTTGTCAGAGGGGTTTTGAAGGGTGTAAAGCCTGGATGCAGGGGTGATGGTGAGATATCTATAGTAGAGGAGTGTTAGGACCATATTTTCTAACATATACTCTGTCCTGAGTAAAACTCATTAAATAAGAGACGAGATGAGTGTTGCAAAATTTTGTGATTTTCAACAAATTTTGGTCAGTAATAAAGAATTTGTTTAAAAGAGAGTGTGTGACTAACTAATATTTCTCTTTATGGTAATAGGATATAGAGAGTTTACATTTATAGTGGATTTGTTTTCTTCTTTTTGTGGATAATGTGGACATATTTGTTGAATTATTGTTATTTTGTTTGTGTTGTTAATTGTTATGCTTCCCATACAATCCGCATCTGTCCTGGCTACTAGAGTTTGTGAGGTGGGAAAAGGGTAAAATGTGTAGGACATGCTGAATGACTGAAACTTACTATATAAAGCAATATACGTGATGAAGCACTTTAGAGTGATGAAGTTGAGTTCTAAACTGTTTGTTCAGGTTGTTAGGTAACCCTTTTTGATGGTATAAGAGATGAATAAAATTTTGCAGAATGTTTCTTCTGATTTGTAAATGTAACCTAAGTACTGAACTAGTAACTACCAAGTACCACCAACAATTTAGTTCAAATGGTTAGGAAGTTTGGTTTTACTAAAACAAAGTTCTGGGTTCAAGTTAAGTCTTTGTGAACAGAGAAAATAGGTGTTAAGATAACTTTACCCCGTAAGTTATTCCATTAGCTCAACCCAGATTAGTTGGAATCTAAAGTGATTTCTTGATATGGAGGATTCAAGACAAAAGGAAAAGTAACCTAACTAGTTGAGTGATCTTAGAAACTTGTTACTACTACATAACTTATTAAGATTGCTACTGTGAAAGTGGAACTGTTTATTTGGTCAAGCAATGTTGAATCAGTTTATAATACCATATATTGTAGTCTGAGTACCTTCTATAAGTATTTAGTAACCAGTATCAGATGTTCTGATGTTTTTACTTGAAACTGATAGTGAATCATTATCTTACAAATTTAAATTTATTCATTATATTTTCGACTTATAAATTTGTATTTTAACAAGGAAGTTGTAGTTTGTAAAGCTTAAGTAGTGTTTTAAATCATTGCAGTATTTCTTATATCAACTCTTGCGAGGATTGAAGTACATCCACTCTGCAAATGTTCTGCACCGAGATCTAAAACCAAGCAATTTACTTCTCAACGCAAACTGTGATCTCAAGATATGTGACTTTGGGCTTGCCAGAACAACCTCTGAGACCGACTTTATGACAGAATATGTTGTCACTCGTTGGTACAGAGCCCCTGAATTGCTACTAAATTGTTCAGAATATACTGAAGCTATTGATATTTGGTCGGTTGGTTGCATTTTGATGGAGATAGTTAGAAGGGAGCCTTTATTTCCTGGTAAAGATTATATCCAACAGTTGGCCCTTATCACTGAGGTATTTGTTCTTTTTCTTAATCTCTTCAATATTGGCCTTGTGTCGAATTGGCAGATAAATTTAATATGCTAGGATCTTTGTCTTCTGAAATCTGTTTTAATTAGTATTAGTAGTTAATACAAGCTTCCAAAGAACAAATTCCTCATAATCATCTCTCAAAATAGTTACTAGGTTCACCAAATGACTTGGATCTTGGATTCCTCAGAAGTGATAATGCAAAGAAATATGTTAAACAGCTCCCACATGTAGAAAAGCAATCCTTTGCAGAGCGGTTTCCTGACATGTCCCCATTAGCAATTGATCTTGCTGAGAAAATGCTAGTTTTTGATCCCTCTAAGCGCATAACTGGTATGTCTCTCTTTATGAATAACAATCCTTTATGAGAAAAAAAAGTTATGCACTGACAATGTAAAAAGTTTTATACAGTCATATAATCCCAGCCCATCATGTATGGCAAATTTGTTGACTTTTAAAATAATTATTTTAAAGTAATTCAAATGATGATTTGTGATTGGATGATAGTGTAAAATTATTTTACAATGTTAATACATAGGCATTAAACTCATCTTTTATTTTGTATCGTTCTCGCTAATTTCTTTGTAAGTTTTACTTCTTTTCTATGGTTGCATAGTCGAGGAAGCCCTGAATCACCCCTATATGGCAAGTCTTCATGAGATCAATGAGGAGCCCACTTGCCCAACTCCTTTCATATTTGCTTTCGAACAGAGAATTCTCAACGAAGAAGATATAAAGGAGCTCATATGGAAGGAGTCTTTAAACTTCAGCCAAGATCATCAGATGTTAGAATAGCCTTTGGCAGAATGGTTTTTTATCATTAGATTCTATGGAGTTTCATAATACAGGTTTGGTTGGAGTTGGGTGGGAAAGTGGTTTTAGTTTTATAAAACATGTCATAAATTGTTGCTTTTAGAGGTTTGGAGTTGCAAGTGCTGCATGTGATTCTGTAATCTGTAATCAGAGTGATTAGGGAGATAGGTTCTCCCAATTCCTTTGTCCTGAGAGGGCAATGTGTTTTACTTTTTCTTTTATTTCTTGGGGAGGATTATGGTACCCTCAAAGCGTTGGTGCTTCTTATACAAAAGAGAGGGGCATAATCATACGCCTCCAAGGCCCAAGACGTTGTCTTGTTCGGCTTCGCATTGTATAAATATCCAAATATAGTAATTATACAGAAGTTATTGAAGATAAGCCACAATAAAGTGGTTCTTAATTTTGGGTGCTTATAGTTGTCGTTTTGTTTTCATTATTTGTCTTTCACTTTGAAATTTAGTGATACTTCTTTTATGTCTTCTAAAGACTTTTTCGGTGCTTGTAAGTTATCTTTTCCTTCAGATGATGAATTTGTTTGGGTAAGTTTCTCTAGAAATACTTGTAGAAGAAGAAAATAAGAAAAAAATAAAATAAATTTTATATAAGCTAAAATTAGCTCTTTATTAGTTTATTTATAGATATCATTTCATGTTTTAGAAAAGTTATATGAGAGAATTTCTACAAATGAATTAATGAAAAACTAATTTTAACTTATGGAGAAATTCATTTCATTTTTTATTTTATTTTCTTTTTATAAAAGTACTTTTAGAAAAATTTATATCCAAATAGACTTTATATAATATTCTAATAGTCCTACTAGCTTGCAAGTTCCACGTGGAATTTGGCTCCACTAAATTGTGAAATTCAATTTGGAAGATAAAGTGGAGAGGGATAATTGTTATTTGGAATTTTTTTAATATCATAATTTATTTTACATATAAAAATATTTTATTATGATATTAATGACTTATATTTTAATTACCGCTTTATCCTTTATTTTTTTAAGATAAATTTTAGAAGAAATGAATTCATGAATGTGTTGCAATTTTCGCGTTACCTTATCTCGCTTTTTTCTCTTATTGTGTAAAGCATGGGTAAATTGTAGTTTAGTTCATGGGCATACCAAATGTGACTAGTTTTATGGTGGTTTATTGTGAACTAAGTTTATAGAAGTAGTAGAAAATATACTAACGACAATGATGATCATAATTAATATGGTAGTAATAACATTTGCTATTAGTTGTGTTTAGGGGTGAATCTAGACAAAAAAGTTAGGAGTCAAACATAACATAAATAATTTTATAATAAAAATTTATATTAATTATTATTTTATAAGAAAAAATTTAGAATATATTAAAATGAATTTCAACTAATGATTTATATAAATTGATATTTTTATTATACTATATTGTTGGTATGAAATATATGAACTTTGTTGATGATTAATATTTGTCTAAGAACTTAACTATTATCTTTAGTGGAATCTTTCTTTTTAATTACAAATTTTTTCATCTACAATATTTAAATTCAAGACCTTATTTGAGGGGACCGAACTCCAATACTATTCAAATCAACAATTTATTAATATATAACTTGATGTTTGATTTGTTTTTCCAAAATTTATATCATGATGTTTGGATTCATAGATTTGAAGCTAGACTTAGTCAGTTTGAAGCCAAAACAGATTAAAGCCTAGAAATGATAAAAAATAATTAATGATGAAATATATAAGAGAAACAAATTAAAAAGAATATATGAATAATAATAATAATAAAAAGGAATAATAGTTATTAGTATGTTTCAAAATTCAAGTTATCAATTTTTTATGTAGTGTAAGTTTATTTCAAAGACAAAAGTTAATTATAAATAATATTTAATTTCTCAAATCAATTATAACTAAATCAATATAAAAGAAAGGATAATAAATTCATTTGGTTACAAATGTAAATATTTATAATCTTTAAAATAACAATAATACATTATATAAGAAAAACATATTAACAAAGGGAATAAGTAACGTCAAATATTTTGTTTTAAAAAAGAAATAAATGTAATTATTTCAATTTAAAGACTAAAAAAATAGTATTTATAAAAAATTCTTTGGAAAAAGAGAAAAAATATCATTAATTTTGTGATCAATACTATAAAAAAGTATAAAATATTTTGGCAAAATAAAATTAATACTTAAATACTTTTATTTATTTATATAATAAAAGTCTTCAAATAAAATAATTAATTTAACATTAAAATCTCATATTATATACATTACAAATATAATTTTTTAAAAATCAGGGGGGCTAAGGCCCCCTTCATATGTACCTTCGTCCACTCTGGTTGTCTTAGTGGAGATTACCTGAATTTTGGCAATTTAGAATTTGCAACAAATACCATTCTCAAAATCTAAAGTAAGTAGTAACATATGATTATGCTAAACTTGAGACAATTATATTCACTTCGTTTCAGTAAGTTATCGATTGTGTGTTTGGATGGGTGATGAGTTGAGCTCATCGTGATTTTTTGAAGCAATTAATTTTGAACTTATCTTAATTTTATACTCAGTATGGTTTTCTATTACCAAATCAAACAAACTATGAGAATTGATACGACAAAATTTGTGAAGTGTGGATTTCATATCTTGGCCAAGAATAGTAGTACCTGGTAGGTTCCTGCTGCTTTCCATGGCCCCAGGCTTTGATTCTTTTAAGAAAAAAGGTCTTAAAATGGAATTGGTAAGCTAAAAGTGATTGTGATTAGGAATATTTATTTTCTCTCTGTTTACTTCTTAGAATAAATTTTGTCACTCGTTTTGAATGAAATGTCAATTAATGTTGGGTCCACTAGCAAGTTACTAGCCTTTAGTTGATTAGTCACTAATGAGTTGTACTTAAGTTCTCAGTGAAACTTGAGAGAAGTTTAAAATAAAAATCGAAATGGGTGAAATTGAGGTTTATGATATTGCTCAGTTCTTGAAAAAAGTAATTAAAAGAAAACCACACTTTGGCATTTTAAGCACCCTGTATCGAGCTAATCATTTCATTTGATGATGCTCACTAAACACAAGCAGAGCTAATTGATTTTGTGTCCACTTTTTATTCTTATTAGCATATTCTTTATTTTAATGCAATCTTTCAAAATGTTAAATGATTTCTTAAGGATGTATTAATTTTTTAAATATATGTCTATTTCTAGAAAGATAAGTTGAAGTTGAAACTACTTGAACTAAGAATCTATTTAATTTTTTTATGAAAATCTAAGAATTCTGTTAAGAATGATAAAAATATTATAAATAATATAATTTAAAAATGAATACATATTTAAGAGACAAAATAGACTATACACTAATAATTTTACATTATTATTTAATAAAAAATCATCATATACAATAAGTTTAATAACTTTTATAATAATTATTTTAAAATTCGTAATAATAACCATTTCTTAAAATCATTTAACGTTATGAAAAACTGCACTAAAAAACTTTAATAGTTGTGCACTGCTAGCTAGTGCAAAAACTTGTATATAATCAACAATTAAAAAAGATCATTCTATAATTTTTAAGATTATTATTATACAAGTCAACAAAATTATTATAATATATATTATAATTTGTGATTAGATGAAATTAAAAATATATTTTTTATTGTCAGTATACATACTATATGTTTGTTTTTTTAAATAGGTGATCAGTTTTTAAAATTTTAACTCAATCCAACTGTTATTACTCATTTTTTAATAACTATTACACTTTTATGTAATTAGATAAATTTATTTAAAACTTGGATTAAATAGATAATTTTTTTTTCATAAAATAAATACTTATTTATTGATGCCATTGTTAAATGTGGGATGTAAGAACTACACTACAATTCCTCCTAAAGAAAAGTAAAGACGCACCTAATGCTTTCATAAGCACCGTATTTTCTTTCCCCCTTCTATCCTACACAAAACCTCAGCGCATGTTAACAACTCTTACTTACACAACTAGTAGAAGCTCTGCTCATTCAGTATTTGCCTTCATTTTTTTTTCTCTCGTCTGGATAGTGTGGCAATGTAAAATTGTGTTGCTTGTTCTTTCATCACATCAACCTTCAAAAGCTTCAAACAATTTGCTCTAATTTGATCCAACGAGTTTATCGTTGAAGATAACTGACACATGTGTAAATTATATTTTCAAATTTATGATGACTATTATGATTAAATTGAATTTGATAACTAACGCATATGTGCAAATAAAAGAAAACAATAAACATGTACACCTGTTTTTGGAGCACCGAGAAGCACTAAGCCATGCAGCAGCATCAATCACAGTGAAAACACGTATGTTGTTATCGTTTTTCTCAATTGTGGATGATGGATTTAGGTAAACGATTTCTAAATATTTTTGGAAATTGATCTAACGATATGATTAATCATAATTTCCAATATTTGCGGTTAAATTCATTGTTTTGTATTTTAATTTTCAGAACATTATATTTATAAAAACACAATTAATTTTTAAGTTAGTATATATCGCATGATTATTAATTGGAATTGCAGTTGATGTGGTGATCCTTGCATCATCTAATAAATAATAATTGTATAAAGAGACACAATTCTTGTTATTGTTTTTATGGAAAGTTTAAAAGTTAATCTCTTGAGATATTAAGATTCATTTAAAGAGTTGATCTTTTTTAATAAATGTTTTTCTATAACCCAGTTCAATGATTAAATTCACAACTATATATTTAAGATATTTAAGAGATAAAATTATTTATCAACTATATCATATCATATTAACTAGAGAGCCATGTTTATTTAAAGTTTAAACTGAATGGGATAGTCTATAGCATGATATCTTTAAATTCAAAATTCCATGAGCACTACTAGTCCTCGTGGGAAATCTAAAGGTTGTCTACCATTTGTTTTCGTTCCAACTTTATCTATGATGTGGTCATCCACCTGTACAATTAGAATCCCCTCAAGGAAAGTTGCTTAAAATATGTGGTTCTTGAGTTTGGTTTGGTTACATCTTATATAAAACCATAGTATATTCTATTCTAGTAAAGTAGATAGGCACATGATATTGAAAAGATAGCAGCAAAAAGAAGTTACGACAGAAAAGAATCCCAATTCTCAAGGCTAACGGTCCCACTCAATTTGTGAGTCTTGTTGTTTTTCCACTCTTTTTCTTTTTTTTTCATACATTCAACCTTAACTTATGTAGATTCCAAAATTAGTAACCAAACTAGATTACAGTTTCTAAAATATACATTTCTCTTTTTCATTTGTTTTAATTAAAAAAAGAAAAGAAAAGGGTAATTATTCATTGGGTAAATCAAATCTCATCTTTACCATCATGCTAATTAATCATTTCCAGAACTTCACATGCATTTAGAAATTACCATAAAGACCGTTAAATTGGCTTGGACCACTTCATTAGTGAAATGCAAGTTCTGCAATTCCGACAGCGCATAACAATTATTTAGCACGATGCCTTTTTCTTCCTTAATTTCAACCATTTTCAACTTGTTCCTCTTCATGTCTGTTTGTGAAAAAAGATTCTCACGCATAACCACGACGACCGATTTATCTTTTAGTTATGATTCACTTCCTCTTACTTTAACCAAGATTTTAAAGTTAAAAAAACTACTATTACAATTAGTTAGCAACTCGACTTATGAATTAACACCGCTAACACAATATGATATTTCCAGAAAGAGAGAGAGAGAGAGAGAGAGAGATCTCCGCAGATTCGCTAAACTATTAATAGACATAATATCTAGCATAAATTGTCCAAAATAAATAGAAGGTTTTACTTACATCTAAAAAAAATCAGCCATACATTCTTCCTGACCTCAAGTCCAAATATATATATTTCATATCAACCTAAAATCCAATGTAAATTAAATGAAAATAAAGATAAACACATAAAGTAGCAATTGACACATAAAACAGTAATAGACACTCCCTCAAATAAGAATTTCAACTGAGCAACATCCTTTCAAACCTAGCTAGGATAAATTCCACAGGACCATCTGAATAAATAAAGATATATGCACTTCTCATTCTCCTCCTCTAATGTAAAAGTATTGTAAGTTGTAACATCTTCCCTCTGTCATTTTTCTCATATCTTACAATCACTCACTAACGCTTAATAATATTAATAACACATAAAAATTTGCTCAAGTTCAGGCGCACAAATAAAATAACCTACATTACAAGCAGCACTATAGTTTCAGATCTTCATCACCAACACAACAATGCAAGGACCAAAGTCCCCTAATTTAAGTATGGAAGAAAATATTTTCTATTATAACTTTATCATGAATATTTAAAGAATTGAAATCTAATTGATAAGATTGATATAATAATACAAGATTTTATTGTGTTTATATATGAGAGAATAAGAGAATTTAATTATCTTTGTGTATAAATTTTTCTTGAATCAACCTCAAACACATACAACTAACAATCTTTAACCTAGTGAGTTTAAAGACACCATCATATCTTATGTAGAATAAAAAAAAATTGAAACCTAATCATATGCTGAATGGATAATTGGATATATACGAAATAAGGTTTGGAAAAGAAGAAGAAAAAAAGTAGAGGCAAGTGAGTGTGTCAACTGTCAAGGCACTTGCCTAGAGTGGTGCCTGTATGTACGAAAACGACGGCGTTTTGGGGGTTTGTGGGTTTAAAGAGAGAACCTTTATACGAGAGATGAGTGAGCCACGTGGTGGGATCCAGATCTGGAAGATCGTATTGGATTCGAAAGGGTGTACATAACCTCGCGGCATTTGATTTTTTCCACGTCAGCAAATCAACGCGTCTCGAACGCGCCACATCACGTGGGCCCAGCGTCCTACGTGGAGCACCGATCCATTCACGCCTTCATTTTGTACACGTCAGTGTCCCCAGAATAATATCTACTCTCCCGCTCTCTCTTTTCGCTTCGCTATTTCTCTGCCAGTCAAGTGTTTTTTCCATTAGAAAAAATTTGTTTTCGGCGGAATAACAAAAGAAAATAAAAGAAAAACGGATTGGGAGAGGAAAAAAAAAGGCTTGTGTGAAAGAACTGTTAGAACCTTGTTTCTGATTTTTTTTTCCTCTTCGATTTTGATTTTTTTTTCTGTTGTAGTTTTGTTGTTGTTGCTCTCTCTATTTTCGAAACGAGATTGGAGCTCTGACTTTGTGATTTTTGAATTTTATTTTTTGGATTGTTTTTTCCAAGTTGCTGCATCGAGCTTGCAAATGGAGATTTGGTTCCTGTCAGTGAAGCTCTGAAGGTTTGTTTCATATAGTTCTATGATTCTGTTTTTTTTATTTTATAATTTTATAATTCGCTCTTGCTGTGGTTTTTATTTTACTCTGAAATAAAATAAAATAAACAGTTAAAACGCAATTTTAGATTGTGTTTTCTGCAATTATTTTTATTCAGTTTGGTTTAGACTTTAGACAAGTAGAGATTCGTTGCTATATTTTGTGTGAGACATTAACCGTTTTACGTTTGAATTTAGTTCCATTTCCTAATTTCTGAAGTCTGTGCTAATATCCTCATGTATAATTAATAATTTTTGCATCAAATTTATAGTTATTAACTTATTATATTTTTTCAAAAAATAAAAACTTATATTTATTTCTCATGATGATTGAATTCAAAATGGCTCTTCCATTTTATTCCTGTCCTTCAGTGCTTCTGGTGATATATAAGGTGGATAAAAATTACTGAAAAAAGAAAGAAATACAGAAGATGATATTTTCAATTATAGTTTTGGAGTTTGTGTTTTATCTTGTCTTATTATATATGCCTCTAACTGTTCGAATTTCTGAGATTTGCTGATATCTCCATGTAAAATAATCTTGTGAAGAGTTTCTCATGTATGCATGTCTAATCAGATTCCGTCCGCAGTTTTTGTAAGGGTGGTAAGTGAGCTTAGTTATTATATTCATTTCTCAGGATATTGGTATGTATGGAAAGTTATACCTAGTGCTGAGACAGAAGCTTTGAGGGTTCTTTGATGCAGGAACAGATTGTCGTTCCATTTCTTTAAATATGCTATGAAATTTTTGATTTTGAGCTTTTCATTTCTGTCGGGGGGCTGGAGTTTGGAGGTATGGATCTATATTTTCTATCTTAACTTTTTCAAATTACTACTATGTAAATTTATCAAGTCTATTTTTGTCATGTTTAGTCTGTTAACAATTACCATAAGCAATTACTGATTTTACTCCCTATGATATGTGTGTGTGTGTTATGTAAATTTGTTTTGGCCCCTTGGGTGGATTACCCTCAGGTATAGGGTATTTGGTTTTTCTGAATAAAGATGGAAAAAGTGCTGACTTGACTGATGGATAGGGTTGTGTTTGCAGAAATTGATAGTTCAAGTGCTTGGGATGTGGAGACTCCATGATTCACTTGGGGAGGATATCACGTTTGTGTGTTAGTTTCTCACAATGTTTTTTCAGTGCGGTTGATATAGGCTGATCCGATGAACAATAATGTTGGGAAAGGGGAAAAAGGTTTGGCAGAACAAAATTTTTTTAACAAAAAGAGTCTCAATAATGGAGTAGTTAATGGAGGGGTAGGCTCTGGATCATCAACTGAAGATGACACAAGATTTAATAAGGTGGCTGAAGATGGAAACAATGGGTTGAGGGGCCTGATTCAAATCCATGGGAGCTTGCAGATTTTACAACAGCCTCCTCAAGGGCCAGTCGTATGCTGGGAGAGATTTCTCCCTGTAAGATCAATAAAAGTTTTGCTGGTGGAAGATGATGATTCGACACGCCATGTTGTGCGTGCTCTGTTACGCAATTGTAGTTACGAAGGTATTAATGTTGTCTTTGTGGTAAATCATGCCTTAGCACCAAGGTTAACAAATTGAGATTCAAGTTGTGAATTGCTAAGCTATTTTTTTAATCATTAATTATAATTTGTACCAAATTGTAAGATTAAGAAGCAAGGAAAAATGACTCCAAACATATCATCATACAAATGACATATAGTGTTCCATGTAATAATTTTAAACTAGAAATAGATAAAACAGCTTAACTATAAGTCCCATAAAATAAAATTATTAGTTATATTAGAGTCTGTGAAGCCTCTATTTTGGAAGAATGGAAGCGAAGCAATGAAACAACCAAATAGAGTCCATGCATTGAATGAGTGAGTGACAAATAAAGTAGTAGAATAATCAAATAGCACAAGTTTGGGTGTGCTCCTTTAATTCCTTTTCATTTAACAATTTAAGCTAATATAACTCTTCAATTACTTTCATGAGAATTAGGAAAGAAAAGTAAAAAGAAGAAAAAGTAATGAATCGTTGAATCATGTGATTCATATCAATGATACAAAATTGCACTACTTCATTCATGCATAACAAGATTCAAAGTCATTTGAGATTAATCTTATGCTATGAATATATTGCAATGCTACCCAAGCCCCTATCATAGCACTGCCCCTAAGAGTTGATGTCTCAGCGGCTGGCTCCCACTCTGCGATGCTTCACTCAGCCTTTCTATTTAGTCCCTCCGTAGGTAGTCTTTTTTTAAACATCGACAACTAGCTTTGATACCAATTAATAAGCTCCCAAGCTTGGGGAATCCTCCCTTAAAAGCTAGCTGTTAAGGGGGGAGAACCAAACACTTAAATACTCCACGAAACTTCCCATACTACTCGATGTGGGAGTTAGGCACTTGATAATACCTAAGCCCCTTATCATCCCTTAAACCCTTTCCCCCCAACTCCTTTTAAGGCTTACTATGTGTCTCCCCCTGAAAAGAAAAACTAATACAAACAAGATTTTATTTTTTGTACCAATTTGTTATATTTTTCTTAGTAGAAAAAATCTTACCATGCAGCTTTCTTTTACAGATTTGAGGCTGGACTTCCAAGATTAATTAGTTTTTGCATTGATTTTAGATTGAGTCTGCCTAGATATAAAAAAAAAAATTCAACTTTTTGATGGGCTCTATGTTTTATGCATTTATTATACAGTCTTGCTTTATTTTTACTGTTGAATGATTCTTAGCTATGTATACCCTCTAGGGAGGTCCCAGTATTGGTATACAACCTTTCAGTTCATGTATTTTACTCTGTTCTGCAGTTATTTGAGAGAGATATTCTTGTGTGTTTTATATTGAAACATGAAAGATAACTTGTACATAGAGGGAATAATCTTGTATTAATGGCAAATGTTAAGATGAAATGCGAGGATAATACTTCCTAATTTCCAATACAGATGTTAATTACAATATTTTACATACAAATCTGTGAATAAATAGTCAAACTTGGGCCTTGGGGTGAATTTAATTGCATCTTTATATTTATTTTACTTTGATGTAAACTGAATTTCCTCTCTAGCAAATAGGTGCTTAAACAATGAATGCCATAATTCTTAAAATCTATTTTCATTATCTATGGTTTTACAGTCACTGCTGTTTCCAATGGTCTTCAAGCGTGGAAAGTCCTGGAAGATCCAGAAAATGGCATTGATCTTGTCCTAACAGAGGTAGCTATGCCTATTTTGTCTGGAATAGGTCTTTTGTGCAAGATCATGAGCCACAAAACCCTGAAGAATATTCCTGTGATTAGTAAGTGGCATACCAAAGTTATACTATTTTACCAAATTTAAGTATATATTTTCAATGACTATTGCTCATGTGGTGTTTTGTTTATTGCACATGTTCAAATGCATGCAGTGATGTCATCTCATGATTCTATGGGTATAGTCTTTAAGTGTTTGTCAAAAGGCGCAGTTGATTTTTTAGTGAAACCTATTCGGAGGAATGAACTTAAAAACCTCTGGCAGCACGTTTGGAGAAGATGCCACAGTGTGAGTTGATTTACATTTTGTCTCAGGCATGTACTGAAACAAGTTACTGTGTTGTTTTTATCAAAGTGAGTTACTTCATTTCTTCCTTTGAAAAGTAAAAGAATGTTATATTTCTGTGTTTTGAATACAAAAACTTATCATTGGGATAAAGATACCTTGTTTGGAATAGGCAACAATCCTAAGAAAATACTTAAGCTTTCCCAATTCCTTCTTTTCAAACTAGGTTCCCAACTTCTCCCTCGTAACCTTCTTTTTAGTCTAATCATTACTTGCAATGATCATATCATCCACATAGAGCAAGAGTGTAAATTTCTCATCATGTGAATGTTTTATGAAAAGGGTTATGACCATTGTAAGATGTGTGTAATACCACATGTCAGGATGCTTTATTTTAAATAAGGATATCATATAATTGAGGATACAATGAAAGAATAAAAATCCCTAATTACTAGCTATACATCTTTCCATATTCCCCTATTTACATACACTCAAATCATATCTTTACAATATCCCTCAAGTTGGAGCATATATGTCATTATTAGCCCAACTTGTTACAATTGTAGTCAACATGAGAGCCCTTGAGGGATTTAATGAACATGTCTGCCAGTTGGTCTTTGGAGCTAACAAAGTCAGTGGTGATTTTCCCTGAGTGCACCTTCTCCCTTGCATAATCACAGTCTATCTCAATGTGGTTGGTTTGTTCCTGGAAGACTGAATTGGACGTGATGTGGAGAACAACTTGATTGCCATATATGAGCTTGGTGTCTAGAGTGTCTCCGAATTTTAATTGTTGGAGAAGTTACCTAAGCCATGTAATATCACATGCAGTTGTTGCCATAGTGCACTATTCAGCTTTGGCACTGGATGTAGCCACTATTGGCCAGCAGTGTTGTTAATGGCGTATGGTGGAGAGCCCAAAATCTGCCATAAACATATGGAGGATGGCATGGCTGTCATAAATTATACACACACCCACCCACACATATAAATACCCAAAAACAGTAGTTGATAGTAAATACAAAAAAACAATCAGTAGATAACAGTAAATATAAATAAAAAACATTAAAGGCAGCAAATATAACAGCATATAAATACTAAAAACAGTAGATAATATAACAGCAAATAAAATGATCAAACTGTCCTGCTTCATATAATAACAGCCTAGTTCAGAACCTCATAGTCAAAAACAGCAAGATTCTAATAAAACACTAGTTCAATATTTCTGAATTCTGATATAATAGCAAAATGATAAACAGAAAACATAATTCAACGTAAACCAAAATATAAATGTCCTAAATTTCTTATTCTCTGGCTCTTCCTCAATTCCATCATAATCAATTTCATTCATATCCAATGGAGCATATCCGTCCTCCTCTTCTCCAGATTCTTCAATTTCCTCAACTCAGAGCTCTCAAATTCTGTTTGTTCATTGAACCTCATGGGCTTTCCCTTTTCCTCTTGAGGTTGAAGTTGCAGCTGGACCTTTCTTGGAAGCATGGGAAGCTCCAATAATAATACCACCACTTGATGGCTGTTTTTTTTTTGCTGCTAGTTTTCCTCCTTGTATACGTTCCAATTAAGTGTGGTTCATCAGCATGAACCAAGTCATTATCATCATCCACTTGTCCCACTAACCACTCATTGCACTCATCAATGTCATTGAGTGTAATAGGGTCATTTCATCCCTAATATTATATCTTTGAGCAAGCTGTTGGTTATACTTAATGTAAACTAAAAAAAAAAAAAATCACATAACCCCATTGCCCGGAGGCTCCACGCTATGTGCAGGTAAGGGGGAGGGATATTGTACGCAGCCTTACCCTTGCATATGCAAAGAGGCTGTTTCCGGATTCGAACCCATGACCAACAGGTCACCAAGACACAACTTTACCACTGTGCCAGAGCTCGCCCTCACTTAATGTAAACTAAATTATGCATTTTTTTATGGTCCAGCCTATTTCTCTTTTTTGTATGAATCTGCGTTTATCAACAAGCAAAGGGTTGATTAGCTTCTTCATACAGCAAAAATAGTTATGAAATAAGTCCTGAATTATAATCCTTACTTGCTCAAAAACATTCCAATTGTGTTCACATCCTGATGCACTACATGTCAAGCTTAAAATCTTGACAGATAGCTTCTGCAAGTTTGGAGTTGCATGGCCATACATTTTCCACCATTGAGCTACAAAACCAAAGGATTGACTTAAAATTTAAATATTAAAACTCTAAACACATAAATTAGGAGTTGTTTTCATAGTTTCTCACCAGGAGCTGTAGTATTCCTATTTGCTCTTGCCTATTCATCACCAACATATTACCATTATTAACCTCCAAAATCTTGTAATCGTATGTCTTACCAATTCTCTCTTGTTTGTGAAATGTCTCAATAAACTCAAGGTACTAGAGTGACTATAGATAAACCCAACAAGACTAACTCCCCTATGAATTGTCTTTATTGGTCTTTTCTCTTCCAATATCCTACCAGCTTAAACATAATTGCTTCCATTATCCCTGATAACCTGAACAACATCGTGTTCTCAATCTCCTCTACAAGGGAATAAAGCAATCACCTGTCTTCTCAAATTTAGAGCCATCAATGGACTTCACAAACATTGTCCCTGCAGGAGAATTCACCAGAATATTAATAATGCTTCGTTGCTTCCGGTCAGTCCATGCATCTGACATGATAGAACAGCCATGTCTTCCCCACTGCGACTTATGATCCTTCAACAAATTTCAGTGAATTCCGTCTCTTTGTTGAGCAGTGGAACTCTAATATCATGATAACTAGGAGCTGGCAGATTTGGGCTGTAGGCAGCAATGGCATCAATCATATCCTGAAAGCTATTCAGTTTAACAAGGTTGAACGATAAGCCAGCTTGATACCAAAAACGAGCAATGTATGGATGAACATCTGCCTTCAGAGTTCTGTCACATAACTCTTTAATGTTAGCTTGCCTTAGCTTGTCCTTCTGTCTCTTCGATATTGCAATTGGTGGATTTCTACAAAACATATCCATGGGCCCTTTTTTAGCAACATTCTTTTTGCCTTTAACATTGCTAGCTACTGCAGGAATTTGAATTTCATCTTCAGATGAGAGATCATAGGCCACATTTGGAATCTCAGAATTTTCTCTCTTCTGTTTCTCTAAAGCAAGATTCAGAAGCTCTTCTCTGACTTCCTTTGGACACTTAAAGCAACTTTTAACGTTTCCACACTTGTGTCTTTTAGTGGCTCACCTTGATTAGGAAGAAGCTTGGCAGTAGAATCCATTGGAGTGTTGTTAGGGCGACAATCAAGCATACTTGTCTCAGTTAGGATGTCCAAAGCATACTTTCATTGGGAAACAACAATGCCAGATAAGGATTGGACAACCTCAATGTCTAAGAAATATTTGAGCGAACCTAGGTGTTTCGTCTGAAACTGATTGTGGATCTTAGCTGAATCATCGCTAGTGATGACAATATCATCAATGTAGACAATGAGGTAAATGCATAGGCCAGACAGGGTGACGAGAAAACATTGAGTGATCATCTTCATAGCAAGTCATGTCAAACTGGAGCAAGGCAAAGTTGATTGCTTCAAGCCATAGAGGGATCGACGAAGCCAACATACAAGGCGAGAATCTTCGAAAACTGTAAAGCTTGGTGGTTGCTCTATATAAACATCTTGTTTCTCAACATGTAATAAGGCATTTTTAATGTTCAGTTGGTGAATAGGCCAATGATAGATGACAACCATGGTAAGGAAAAAACGAACAAAGGAGATTTTGGCCTATAGTCAATGCCAGAAATCTGAGTGTAGCCTTTATTGACAAGGCGAGCCTTATAACGATCAGGGTTTCCATCTGGGCCAATTTTCACTGTATAAACCCACCAACAACTAACTGGAGTCTTACCAAGGGTAAGGAAACAAGCTCCCAAGTATCTTCGACATCGTTTGTTTCCAGTTGGAATCAATCATGGTGTTACCAGTAGACTTAAGATAGACATAGAATCCAAAGAAGAGATAGGAAGGAGATAATCGATCATAATTTAAAACATAAGCATAAAAAGGATTAGGTTTTCAAGAGGACTAAATACCTTTGCAAAGGGCAATGGGAAGTTTTGGTGTAGGGGACATTGGTGGTAGAGTGTTTGGAGTAAGAGACGATCATGAGATGATATCGCTAGTGGAGGTGCTTGTGAGCAAGAATTGGGGAGGAAGTTGAGACACAGACCACCAACAACAATAGGTGATATGATCCTTGAGACTCATGTCCTCCCCCTGGGAAAGGGGTGGTTGACGATTCCCTACTACGTACTAGTAGTCGTGGTACAATCGGGGGTATCACCATATTAAGCATATTAAACTGATTACAGAGTGGATTATTCAGACCTTTCAATTCATAGATGTGGATCTCGGACCTATGAATGGGCATACTCCCAAAACTCACAAAGATAAAAGAAGGAGTCATCAATCTCCGGTATCGATTCCCGGTTTTCCCGGGCCTACTCCCTTAAAGCTTGTTACGGTATTCTCACTCCGATCGCCCCAATGAAGGGCAATCTCTATCCCTTCTAACTTTATTCTGGGATTTCTTATTGGCAGCTAAGGGAAAAAGAAGAATTGCATGTGTTAAGCAAAGCACGCACAATTGAACAAAAGAAGATCAAAGTCCTCAATAGTCAGATAGGGGCCAGAAATTGCAGAGGTGCAGGATCCGAGCTTGCTTTCAATGTTATCTCATCTTCAAGATGATTGTCTTTTTCTTATCTTGGCGGTTCTCAGACGAGGGAATCGTTCCTCTCTAAAAAAAAAAAGAAAGATAGTGCTAGTTATCCAGTTACAGAAGCGACCCCATAGGCTTTCGCTCTCGCGTCTCTCTAAAATTGCATGGGAGCGGATTACCCAAAAAATCCCTGGGAACAATGAAAAAAAAGATATCTCAGTAACGAACGCTATAGGTGTGGGAGCAATCCTGGTCGAGGAAGGCTAAGACGGCGCCTCGCATATGGATATTCAAAGATATTCATGATATGTTCCTTATGGTAACTGGATTCATAAATTATAGTCAACAAACAGTCCAAGCTGCAAGGTACATTGGTCAAGGTTTCGCGATTACCCTATCTCACGCAAATCGGTTACCCGTAACTATTCAATATCCTTATGAAAAAATAATATCATCAGAATGTTTCCGCGGTTGAATACATTTTGAATTTGACAAATGCATTGCTCGTAAAGTATGTGTTCATGTATGTCCCATCGATCTACCTATTGTTGATTGGAAACTAGAAACTGATATTCGAAAGAAACAGTTGCTTAATTATAGTTTCACAAAATGTACTTCTAAGTAATTGCTCCATAGATCCTATATCTATCTATATGAAGAAGAAATCATGTAGACCAGTCTCATAGTTGATTCTTCGGCTGTTATTGATTCTTCTTTAAAGGATACACGGAGTCTGTCTTGGGATTGAATCTTGTTCAGTGAAGCGAACAAGGGTATTTTACTTACTCCTTAGAAGATTGGATTTGGAGGGAGTAGGTCTTGCTTCATATTTGTTAATTCATTTATGGTTTACACGACTTCAGGCAGATAAAGCAGCTACAAAAGCTATGCCTGTCAATCGAGTAGGTGATTTTGGATTAGCTCCTGGGATTTCGGCCCAGCTGCGTCAAGGAAAAGAATAGAAAACTGACTTGACTCCTTCATGCATGCTCCACTCGGCTCGGGGGGATATAGCTCAGTTGGTAGAGCTCCACTCTTGCAATTGGGTCATTGCGATTACGGGTTGGATGTCTAATTGTCCAGGCGGGATCCTTTGCCCCATACTTTGAGATGCTTCTCCCCGCCGATCAAGTAGCGACGCTGCTTGTGGCGGGAATGAAAAGAACCTTGCTTGGCTAGCCGTTTCGACCTTATCCATCTTCGGGTCGTTTTACTCTCTTTCAAACAGTAGACTTTTCAACCATTTTTGCTCGTGCTAGTGCCCCCAAGGAGGATCGTGGTCTTATTAGTTTATCCTCCCGTCTCTGGAACTGCAGCAAGACCGGCGAGACCTGGGAAGGCTACCCGATTGGAAGGCTATTAATGAATAAAAAGTGCTGGTTTGTCTATGTGTGTATACAGCCTTCGCAAGAACGCCGTTCTGCGGAATATATGACTCATGCTCCTTTAGGTTCCTTAAATTCCGTGGGTGGCGTAGCTACAGAGATTAATGCAGAAAGAGGAAAAAACCGAGGATTTCACATAGTACTTTTGGTCAAAAAATTGATCTGATTTTTTTCGTACTAGGCGAAAGCTGTGGGGAGTACAATGAGTGTCGGAATTCGCCCGTGTAGGGAATTGCCCTAGCCAATTGCAAATGTCTTTCTTTCTTCGAATTCTATGTCTTAAGCATAGTGCACGAAATAAGAGTATGACATCTCTGCATTGATCCTGAACAAGAACAAAGTTGTTAACAAACATGACTAAATAATCAAGTGGACAGGTAAGTTTGCTAATGAAAATTAATTATAGGGGCAACCAGGAACATATAAAACATAATTGAGGAAAAGGTTGGGAAGGGGTTGAGCTTGTTTGATGGCTCTAACTTGTACCCGAGAGCCATATGCGAGAGTGAAAGATGAAAGCGAATCCAAAAATGACAAACAAGGGAGACAAGAAATTGATCACTAGTCACATGATCGGAGGCACTAGAGTCAAGGATTGTGGATTTGTGGGGACAGTTATTAATCCTAGAAGCATGCTGAAAAGTCTCGTGTTGGTTTGTGAGGACAATTATTAATCCTAAAAGCAGTCGAAGTGGATTGTCGAGGTCTCCAACGAGAATTGACTGAAGTGTCACTGTGTGAAGTGTTGTAAAGTGTGAGCCGCCGAGACATTAACAATCAAGGGCGTTACACATAAAACCCAAGGAGGAAATAAAGAGACCACTAGAGGAAATTAATAATGATGCGAGAGGATCAATAGGTGAAACCACAGGAGATGGTTGTTGTTGTCGATGAGAGGCAGGTACCAGTGGGGTTTGAACAATGGGTGGGATCGTCAAAGTAGCTTCTTCAACGGTGGAAGTAGTGAAGAAGGGATAAGACACAAAGAAAGTCATGTTGGTAGAGACCAAATACTGTTGAAGTTGTGGACAAAAACAACAATTTCCTTTATGGAGGCGGGAATAATCGTGAAAAAGAAAAAGGTATGAGAAGTGCATCACCCCAAAAGTGGAGAGGGGCATTATAGTGCAATAAAAAGGTATGAGTTGTTTCAACTAGGTGACAATTTTTCCATTTGACAACACCATTGTTTTGTGTGGGCATATGACATTTGATGTATAATCGCCTCCTGTTAGAAAGTGTAGAAATGTTACGGAATGATGTGTGTAGTTCTACACGTCAGCTGCTTTATTTATAATCAAAGGAGTCATTACAAAAGAGGTAACAAAGGTAATTATATCCCTAAAAATCAGCTAGAGAGATATTTCCTAGTTTCCCCATTTACATTAAATCAGATCATATCATTAACACTCCCCCTCAAGCTGGAGCATATATGTCATATGTACCCAGCTTGTTACAAATATAATCAACGCGAGGTCCTTTGAGAGATTTAGTGAACATATCTACCAGTTGTTCACTGGAGTTGACAAAGTCAATGGTGATTTCTCCTGAAGCACTTTCTCTCTCACAAAATGACAGTCGATCTCTGTGTTTAGTTCGCTCATGAAAAACCGGATTAGATGCAATGTGAAGGGCAGCTTAATTATCATAGATAAGCTTAGTGTCCCGAGTGTCTCCAAAGTGTAATTGTTGGAGAAGTAGCCGAAGCCATACAACTTCGCATGTAGCAGCTGCCATGGTGCGGTACTCAGCTTCAGCGCTAGATTTGGCAACGGTATTATGTTTCTTGCTTCTCCACGAGATCAAGTTTCCTCTAATGAGAACACAATAGCCAGAAGTGGATTTCCTGTCTGATGGTGATCCTGCCCAATCAGCATCCGAGTAACAGACAATTTTAGCATTACCTTTGTCTTCATATAGGAGTCCACGACCAGGTGCATTCTTGATGTATCTGAGAATACACATGACAATATCCAAATGGCTATCACAAGGAGTATTCATGAATTGACTTACCACGTTTACTGCAAATGAGATGTCTGGCCTGGTGACAGTAAGATAATTAAGTCTACCAAGAAGTCGGCGATATCTTCCCGGGTCTTCTAGTGGCTACCCCTGACCCGAAAGAAGCTTGACATTCGGGTCCATAGGAGTATCATTGGGGCGGTAGTCAAGCATACCAGTCTCAGTGAGAATGTCCAGAGCATATTTCTTCTGGGAAAGAGCAATGCTAAAGGCGGATTGAGCAACCTCAATGTCGAGAAAATATTTGAGCGGACCCAGATCCTTGGTCTGAAACTGACTGTGAAGGTGACACTTGAGCCGGTGGATACCATCAGAGTCATCACCAGTGATAATGATGTCATCCACATAGACAACTAAATAAATACACAGTCCAGAGGGAGAGTGGAGTGAGAAAACAGAGTGGTCAGCCTCAGAACGGGTCATACCAAACTGAAGCAAGGCGGAGCTGAAGCGACCAAACCAAGCACAGGGGGATTGCTTCAAGCCATAAAGAGCGCGGCGAAGGCGACAAACCAGAGGGGCACCACCAGAAACACTGAAACTGAGCGGCTGGTCCATGTAAACCTCTTCTTGCAACTCACCATGCAGGAAGGCAATTTTAATGTCCAGCTAGTGAAGTGGTCAATGGCGGATGGCAGCCATAGCAAGGAAAAGACGAACAAAAGTGATCTTTGCCACGGGAGGTGTCGCCATAGTCAAGGCCAAAGATTCGAGTATATCCCTTAGCCACCAAGCGATCTTTGAAGCGATCAATATTGTCATCAGGTCCAACCTTCACTGTATAAACCCAATGACAATCAACTGTAGTTTTGTCAAGAGGCAATGGAACTAACTCCTAGGTACCACTCGCCTCTAAAGCACCCATTTCATCCAACATCGCCTATTGCCAACGGGGGTCACTCATGGCTTCACCTGTAGACTTAGGGATAGACACAAAATCCAAAGAGGTAATCAAAGAAAAATAGGAAAGAGACAGACGATCATAATGAAGAGTACAAGCATATAAAGGATGAGGATTGCGGGAGGACCGAATACCTTTGCGTAGGGCAAGAGGAAGCTCAGACTCAGGGCGGTGGCGGATGAGCGTTTTGAGTAGGAGATGATGTTGGGGATCAGTAGGTGGAAGCATTGGTGGCCTGCGCTGATAAGTCATGAGTGGGGGCGGGGCTGGGATGACTACTGGAGCTGGAACAACAGGTGGAACATGCAGATCCAGAGGAGTGGGAACAGTGGGGGTAGAGAAGAAGGGGGTAGACTCAAAGAAAGTGACATCAGCAAAAGCAAGATACCGTTTGAAGTTGAGGGCAGAAACAATAGTATCCTTTCTGGAGACAAGAGTAACCCAGAAAAATACATTTTAGAGACATGGCAGAAAGTTAGTCTTAACCTGGAGTAAGGTCATGGACAAAACAGGTGCAACCAAAGACATGGGGAGGAACAAGATGGATGTCTTGTTGAGGGTATAGAAGGGAGTATGGAGTCTGGTTGTTGAGGATAGATGAGGGCATGCGGTTGATGAGATAACAGGCATTAAGAAGCGCATCACCCCATAAGCGGAAAGGGACATTATAGTGAAGGAGGAGGGTGCGAGCTGTTTCAACTAGGTGACGGTTTTTTTCGTTCAGCCACACCATTCTGTTGTGGTGTATGAGCACATGTTGTTTGATGAATAATTCCTTGTGAGGCAAGAAATGATTGAAAGTGGGAAGATAAATATTCCCTAGCATTATCAATGCGTAAGGTTTTAATAGGCGTCCCAAAATGAGTATTAATTTCATTAAAAAAAAGCTTGAAAAACAGAGAAAACAACAGAGCGATTTTTAATTAAGAACACCCAAGTATAACGGGAAAAATCATCAATAAATGTCACAAAATAGTAGAAGCCTAAAGATGAACAGACTCGACTAGGACCCCAAATGTCAGAGTGAACTAAAGTAAAAGGTGACACAACACTTTTACTGACGTGTGGACTATAAAAAGAGCGAACACGCTTTCCTAATTGACACGACTCACACCGGAAGGACTTAAGTGTAGAAAGGCTAGGTACTAAAAGACGTAATTTGTCTAAGTTGGGATGACCAAGATGCTGGTGGGCAAGATCAGGAGAGGTACTGGAGACGCAAGCAACAGATGGTGAAAGCTGGTACAATCCCCCAGACTCATGTCCTGCTCCAATTGTCCGTCCGATACGCCGATCCTAAATAAGAATAGAGTTATTAACAAACAAGACGGAGAAATTGAGAGAGCGAGTGAGCTTGCAAATGAAAATTAAATTAAAGGGACAGCCAGGAACAAATAAAACAGAGTTCAAAGAAAGGTGAGGGAGTGGGTGAGTTTGACCAATGCCACAGACTTTAATATGAGAGCCATCTGCAAGAGTGATAGACGGCAAGGAGTCGAAAAAAGACAACTGAGAGAAAAGAGATTGGTTACCAGTCATATGATCAGAAGCACCAGAGTCAAGGATCCAAGGTCCAAGGGTGGAAGATTGAGAGACAAAGGCTACAGGATTACCAGAGTGAGCCACAGTGGTAGCAGGCGAGGCAGATTGCTGGGCTGCTCGGAACTGGAGGAAATCATGATACTCAGTAGTGGAAATAGTAACATCTGTAGGTGCAGCGACCTGGGCCACATTAGCCGTCTTCGACTGCTCTCGGACTTTGGTGCGACATTCAGCTTCGACATGGTCATAGCGGTTGCAATAATTACATCGAGGGCGACTTTTGCCGCCACGGCCCCCGCCGCGGCCACCACGATGAGAAGAGTAGGAGACAAGGGCGGAGGCATTTGTAGAAGAAGCAGTGGAATGTCCAAAAGCATGCGGGGTGGAGAGACGTAAGAGCTGTTCACTAATCATGTTGTATGTAGGAACAGTAGTACGGACAATAAGGTATTAATTAGGGATTCTACTGCTAATTCTAACGCTCCTTCAAGCTGGAGCATGTATACCGTATGCACCAAGCTTGTTACATATAGTTTCAACCCAAGGTCCTTTAAGAGACCTAGTAAAAATATCAGCCAATTGTTCATTGGAACCAACAAAGTCAGTCATGATTTCCCCAGACAACACCTTTTCTCTTGCCTGAGTGATCAAATTGTAATTGTTGGAGTAATTGCCTAAGTCATGTAATTTTGCATGCAGCTGCTACCATGGTACAGTATAAAGCTTCGACACTGAATCTAGCAACTATATTTTGCTTCTTGTTTCTCTATGAGATCAAATTCCCTCAAAGCAAAACACAATAACCAGAGGTAGATCTCCCGTCCTTGGTTATTGAATCGAGAGATTTGAATCGTGAATCAGAAAAGCTATATTATGAATCGTGAATTGAATCATATTATGAATCATGAGATACATGATCAATAAAATATATGACAGTTTTAGGTAAAAATGAGTGACTTGAAAGAAAAAAACCTAATATATCATATATTCAAGTCATAAATCAAAAGAACAAGAAATAGTAACCAGCCAAAGTGTTCAACCCCTTCTAAAGTAAAACCAATAAAAAGAAATAAATCTTGTACCTCAAAAAACTGAAAATGAAAGTAACAAATGCGAGATGAGAAATTAAAAAAGTAGAAGCCATAAAGCTGACAAAAAGAGAGTAAGAGAGAGGAAATTATAAGTTACAAGATAGACTCATGGGACGTCCACAAGAAAAAGTAACCACCACAAGATGACAAAAGAAAATTAAAAATTATAAAAAGCATAAGCTGTCAAGCGGCAAGTGCCTTGCAAAGTTGCACTTCTCTTCACGATGAAATTGGTTGAAAGCTAAGTTAAAAGCAGAGCCTCTCCTTCAAATAAAAAAAATAGGCAATTGAAAATTGAAAACTTAAATTAAGTATTGAAATTTAGTTTGGGCACATGCGAAACTGAAAGTGGCCGTTTTCCTCTTTTTCCTGAAAAAAAACTTGGAGAAAAAGTTATCTGAAATGCTTTCTCCAAAGTCGGATCCCGCAAATCCGACCCAAATTGTTATTGCGACCCACGTTTTTGCATCGTGTGAGACAGCTCCAGCATCACGAATCATCCGATACAAAAGTGAATCATGCGATACGAAGAATGATTCAAGCTTAAAAACAAGTCATGCTACGATTTGTATCGCTGGACATGATTTTTGTTTCGAATCGGGATATGAATCGTCTGATTCATACGATACTAATAACTATGCTCCCGTCTGATGGTAATCTTAACAACCAATTTTGGCACTGCCTTTGTCTTCATATAGGAGTCCTCGACCCGGTGCATTCTTGATATATCTGATGAGGAATTGTCTTACCTGCTAAGGGGATGTCTGGTCTGGTGACATCGAGTTAATTGAGTCTACCAACAAGTGTGCGATATCTTCCCGGGTCTTTTAGTGGAGCTGATTGGAAAAACTACCGAAAAATGTGCTGGAAAAGGAAGAGCGGTGGTGGGGTCGTGAGAGGAGGCAAAGCTAGTGGTGTGGTCGCACCAAAGATCAGAGATCACAGCGGTGTCTGGCAGTGGCAGCAGCAGCGGGTATTGTGCACCCATGAAGAATAACACTCCCAAAGGCGGAAAAGAAAAGAGAAAAAGGAGTAGAAACCTTAAATCACTGATACCATATAGAATTTCTGAATTGTGTGTCTTAACAAGATCACACACCGCTCTGGATGTATAATATCTATTTACAATGGATACGAATAAATGTGAATGCTTTTATGATTTGGTTGCTTGAGAAACTAGGCTTTATACGTGTTGAACAGAAAAAGTTCCCAGTTGTGAAGACTGGGCACACAAGGGACAATCACCTACTGTGAAGATTGGATAAATGAGATTGTTTACAGATGATGGCTGTGTCAGCGGAAAAGAGACTCCCTCCCATAGGAGCTAATACCTACTTGAAAGCATAATTTCTGAATATTAATTCACGAATTACAGTTGTACTAACATAAAGAAATAACTTGAAATACGAGGAAAATCACTGAAATATCATTTCTTGATTTTCAGTGTACATTAAGGGCCTATTTCTACATCCCTGTTCATAAAATCCTATGCCAGAATTATGGGCGTCAAATCAAGCTCAATTTAACAATCCTAAAAGGAATAAACCAAATTAAATCTGTACAAAAGAGGAAAGAAGAAATAAACACATTTAGAGCATCTCTAATGCGGGTGCTTCATGAGTTGCGTAAAATTAAGCAATGTTGCTTAACAAATTTTTACCATTGCAGTAGATGACTTGATAGTGCATTGCTTTAGTGTGTTGCTTACATCAACAACCATTGCTTAATTCATTCTTACCAATCAAAAATCATTTTTCAACTGAAAAATTTAATGTCAAGTTAAGCACTTACTCTAGTAACTTTAGTATTGAAGTAAATTTTTGTGTAAAGTTTTTAAATCTATGTGGCATTGTAAGAAATCATGTATTGTAGATGCTCTAAGCACATGTTGCACGTGTTACACCAGAATAACTTCTGAATATATTTGATGCTTTGAAACCATACGAGGTATTACATTAGACCAAACAGCATAATTACTTTCCTAAAATAAGATTGAAAATATGGTAAATATCTATAATAATTATAGTACAGCTAGTGAGGGACTGCCAGAACATTATATAAACCTGTATTGATAATTACTTGCTAGAATATAGGTATATTACGGTAAGAAAATCTGTCCTAAGAAAAGGAAATTAATCTGTCCTGAGGAAAACAGAAACAACTTATACTAGACAGTATTCTTTACTACAATACTTAGCAGCAGCAACCCATCTAGTTTCTACAACATCACAGTTTATCATGTGGATCTTATATTTGATCAACTTAAATATCCAACTATCCAGTTCATTCTTCAATATTCAATATCACTGCTTAACTGATATGAGGATCAACGAAGGAATTTGCAAAAGATAATTACTGCATTACCTCATTACAATCAAATTTGAAATTTCTTTTACGTAGAGATCTATGCCTTAAAGATGCAATAATGGATTGAAGTAATTTATATAGTTTCTGTAGCATGATATTCTATCCTATGGATCTTGTCATTCTTCAACTTAAACATTAAATTCATTCTTCAATAATCAATTATTCAATGTCATTCCTGAACTTGGATTAACACACTTTCTCAGTCAAGTGGTAGTGGGAGTGAAAGTGCGACCTACACCAGACAATTTGCGAAGTCAAGAAGTAATGATGCATATGAAAACAATAGTGACAGCAGTGATGAGAATGACAATGGAAGCAAAGACTTGAGCGTTCGAGATGGAAGTGGCACTCAGGTATTGAACGAATCTCAAAAAATATATATGTTTTCTTAATTGAATCACCCTTAAGTAATATTACCTCATCTGAGGGAAAGGTTACCACAATATGCTGTATCACTATCATTTTTTGCTCATGAAAATTAGTTTCTAAATCCATGTGTTGTCACTGTTTTCTGTTTTTTAAATTTCCTTATAATATGGAATTACTACTATTTAAAACTCAACACATGCAGGAGTTCAGCTCTGGAGAACACAAATTCATCATTTTTTTTTTATTGATGGATCAATTATTTTCTAATGGCTCGGTAATAACATGTAATCTTCGATACTGACTAGCTTCACTTGAGCAATTTGATATGATAATTTTAAGCGGCCAGAAAATAGAGGTTTTAAATTTCTAGACAAGTCACATGGGTCTGGAAAGCGTGGCTAGGTACTGGGATAGATCAATAAACATTAAGCAGGAAAAGAAAGACTTTGAGGACTGGGGTAGCTGACAATAAGAAATGGATTTTTAGAGGCTGAGTTGTCATTTAGGGTAGTTATTAGTGATCAATAAAGAAGAGAAGAATAATGGATGTCTTTTATTTATCAGGTTAACCTACATAGGTTTCACTTAGCAAAGGGTTGCATGTGCCAATTACTTACTTCAACAAGCCAACAAGTGTAACTGAACTATCTCCTCATCCATAGTTTAATCATCATTCCATTGTCCTGTATCCAATCACTGATGTTCTTCTTGTTAGTGGAACTGAGGATAGTGTGATGTATGCTATTATTTAATTTGTAATTCATACTACACAATTTTTTTAATCATATATTGTAGAAATTAGCATAGTAAGGTAGGAAGAATCACAATTTAGGAATTCTTGGCAGTTATTTTCAGTTTAGGAACAATTTACTGCTGAATGGTTAATAACATTGTTTGGAGGGTGGTTAATGGGATAATTCCCCCATTAAAAAAATATGTACATGGTTCTCACTTAAATTGGGAGTTTCACTTGAAAAAACTTGAGAAATAAAGAATTTAGTGAATTATAACGCCTTTGTTTTTTTATCAACTGTACCATTTGGTCTTCATCTGGTGAATTATAATGCCTTTTTGTTTTTTTATCAACTCTACCCTTTGGTCTTCTGATTCAGATGGAGACAGGAGAGGTAGGTACTTAGGTTTTGTTGTGTTTTCTAGGAATTATTTATTAAAGCTTCTCTGTCACCCCTAATCATCTAGATTCTAGAGTTTTTGCGTGACAAATTAATATGAAATTTCAATATTCCTTGTAAATCGAGTCTCTTTTTTTTTTTCTGGAAGTTGATTTTTATTATGATTAATAGGCTTGATTTATTGCTGATTTGTAAGCCCTGCCCCACTTTTTCTCCCTAGTATGTATTATATGTGGGTCAGGTTCAAAAATGGTAGAACACTCTTTTTGCACTGTAACTTTGCAAATTATCTACTTTCCTACAAAACAACCATTTTGAAACTCTTGAGCATTTGATATGTCCTACTTGCTTTGTAGCAAATTTTGATGGTTTGAGATATAGGTCTTGGTTAAAACAAGGAGGCCCAAATTTTATGGCAGTGGGCAGTTTATGAAAAATCTTTGGTGTCCTTGGCTGGAGTGGAGCACATGCATCACTAAGGATATTTGATTGCCATTACATTTGTTGTGTAATATGATAATGTTTAGGCTAAAATATGTCTATGACCTCTAATAAATATCCAAATTTTGTGTTTGTTCTCTAATAAAAAATTTCTTTGTTTTTGTTCCCTGATAAAACAAAAATTTTGTTTTTGATCCTTGACACTTTTTTTTTTAGTCTTTAAGAAATTAGTAAATTTTGTGTTTGTTCCCTAATAAAAAAAATCATTTGTTATTAGCCCCTTTTTTTTAGTCTTTAAGAAATTAGTAAATTTTGTGTTTGTTCCCTAATAAAAAAAATCATTTGTTATTAGCCCCTTTGAAAGGGACTAATAACAAATGAATTTTTTTTATCTAGGAGCAAACACAAAATTCGTCAATTTATTAGGAATTAACAAAAAGGACCAAAAACAAAATTATTATTTTATTAGGGACTCAATCCAACGAAAAATTTAACAGCAAAGAAACACAAAATTGGGTATTTATTAGAGATCGAAAACATATTTTAGTCTAATGTTTATTGCTTCATTTTTTTGTTATGCCCTAACTATTGCTAGGGACAGAGTGGGTAGCTTGCTGCATTCTTTCTTTTTTGTATTTTCTGGTCTGGTTGATGTCTTGTTGCTTCATTTCTGTGCTTTCTCTGGTCTCTCAGAAAATTATTTTTCTATTAAAAAATAGTTAACTGTATGTTTACTTAATTGTTCACTTTTCTGTGTGATTGTTCCTACACAAATGAACAATAAATATTTTTGCTTGCAGTTCGTTAATTGTATTTACCCCTTATTTATTTATCTAAATACCCCAAAGTCATAGTAAAGCTCCTATTTTATGTAGAGTTCATGGACTAAATGTCTAGCTCAAGTTGGCAGTCCTCATCCAGTTTCACCTCATAAACAATTGGTTGATGCCCCTGATAGCACGTGTGCCCAAGTGATGCAAACAAAGACTGAAAAAGTTAGTAGTAGATGGGTGCATGCGACAGAAAAAGAGTGCCATGAACTTATTGATCATCTTGGTATGCCTTGATAGTATGTATTTTTTAGACTTGTTGATCTTTGATTTGGATATTTCCCCTAATAAACCACTTAGTTACTTTCTTACCAGATGATGTTGCAATGGGTAAGGACTTGGCCATGGGAATATCTTTGAATATGCAACTAGAGCATCCACTCGAGGAACTGTCCTGCAATCCAATGGTGGGTAAAGGGGCAAATAAGATGTCTGATGTAGATGAGATGCAGATCATTAAAAGACAGAGCAATGCCTGTGAAAAAGGACAACTGGAATACAATGGTGATAAAACCGGGACATGGGAAAATCAGGCTATGAATGTTATTGATGTTACTGATAGCAACAGTCCACTGGATGAAAGCAGAGACTTGAACACTCCAAATGGGTTTTCTAGTTTTTCACAATCAAAAGCAAACTGTTGCCCCAAAGAGCATCCATCCCTTGAACTAACTTTGAAAAGGCTGGGAGAAGTAAGAGATGCTAAAAATGTCACAGGTGAAGAATTTAATGTCTTGAGACATTCAGATCAGTCAGCATTCTCAAAGTAAGAGGAAATTGCCAGCATAACTACCTTATATTGGAAGTAAATATTGTTGCACTACATGGATAACATTTCAATTTTTTCTTCATTCTGCAGATATAATACAGCTTCTGCTAACCAGGTGATGTTCTACTAACCATATATTGCTGTGTGTCATAGTTATTTCTCTGCATCTGCCAAGAAAAAATCTGGGTACCATTAGCTGGAGAATAGTGTTAATTACCAAATCTTAATCTTTGGGCAATCCTTATGTTATGTTTTCTTTACTTTTTATCAGGCTCAAACTGGAAATGTAGGAAGCTGTTCCCCACTAGACAATAGCTCAGCTGCACCAAATACAGAGACAATGCACAACTTTCCATCTCATTCAAATGGCACTCCTCCAAATCAACAATCTAATGGGAGCAACAACATCAATGACATGGCCTCCATTAATACATATCTTGGCACCAAACTTGATACTTTTGATAAGAAGCCAGAGTTTGGAAGAGGGATTGGCATGTTTAATTCTCGTGAACTCCAAACTCTGCAGAAGGATAGCATCTGTTCATCTCAGAAGAAAACTTCTGCCCGAGAAGAATATACAGAAATCATTAAAGAATCAGTAGGAGGCTCTGAACAAGGATTCCAAGTCGAGCACACTTACTATCAGCTTCACCATTATAATCATATTGCCCACAAAGCTGCAGTAGATCTCCATTCAGATCATGATCTCTTACTGAAAAGCTCAACTCAGCAATGTGTATCATCAAATGCATTTGGAGGGCCAGTAGAAAGTAATGCTGCAAACTATGGTGTGGATGGAAATGCAGCAGAGAGTGATCATGGGAGCAATAATGGACAGGATGGATGCAACACCTTGACAATCAGAACGATAAATGTGGAAAACGGCAATGTGGCTGCTGGGAGCATTGGGATTGGTGGCATTGATAGGAAAAGCATTGGGAGTGGGGCAGATGAAGGACGGCTTGCATTGAGAGAGGCTGCCTTGACCAAATTTCGTCTAAAGAGAAAAGAAAGATGCTTTGAGAAGAAGGTAATCTATTTTTAATTACATTGTCATAAAATGTTCGCTGTAGATCTTTGTTGCATGTGGATTTTGTCAATTTGAGTATTAAGGTGTAGTTATGTCATTCTCATTCTGTTCCCCTAATTTCTATAAGTGAACTGATGGCTTATTGAGATCCCAACAAATTGGATGATGCTGTTAGTAAAATCTACTTTTTTTTTTCAGCAAAAATATGTATTATATAAATGAGAATAGAAGTTACAAGTATAACATATGAAAATGTACAACCTATCAGACAAAACAGACCAGAACCACGGCTAGCTAATACAAGCAGAGAACCTGGATTAGATAGCCCAAGATCTAGCTGAAGATAGGCTCAATCCCCACCAGAAAAATTTTCTGTTACACCCTTCCTAAAATACAAAAACCCTCTTTAATATTACTAGACCAAAAGTGGAAAGGAATAGAAAATCCTTTCTCAAGGGTAGAAAGCCAGGACCAGCAGAAAAATACTGCATTTTCCATCAGCTTTTGTCCATCAAAACAACCATTTTGGAACACTATCTGATTTTGAAAGCTTCCTATGCAAAAAATATGTTGCCGTTGGCATTATCTATTTGCATAGTTATCTACTCTCCATCCTGGGTATTTTATTTTCTGCAATTTTATCAAATTATATTCACTTTATTTAAAATTAAGATATTTTCTTCCAATATTACTTTCCTTGTATGACTTATATGTTCATGTTTTGAGTCATTGGTTTGATCCTCATCATTAATAAGCACCTAATGTTATATATTGCCAACTTGAATTTTGCTTGTTTCCATATTCTGGAATTTTCATTTATTTTTCAGGTTCGATATCACAGCAGGAAAAAACTAGCAGAACAGCGGCCCCGTATTAGGGGACAATTTGTCAGACGAATAGTGTATGCTGCTGCATAGCCGGGTTCATTTTATATTTTTATGTTGTGTTATGTAAGTGCTGGGTTAACTAATGTCCAATTTTCTTCTCAGGTATGAAGGCAAAGAAGAAAAAGAAGAACAAAGTGACAACCTGGTTCCTGGGGATAATTCTATCGATATTCCTCAATAACACCAGCCAAAGTGGTGATCATTATTTGACTGATTCCATTCCATTAACTGCCTCTAGCTTCTTGCTAGCAGACCAGCTTTTCTCACGTTCACCTAGGAAGGAGCTTGGGGGTTTGTGTTAGAGGAATTTGTGATTAGGTAGTTTAATTTTATCTCTATTGTGTGAAAATCAGACATGTAATTTGAAACTTCCAAGACAATGTTATAGATTCTGTTTATGGTTGTCTGAACTTTAAAACTCCAAATGCACCCATGGAAGTGGTTACCTTTGGATAGGTTAACCTTTGATGAAATAAAATTCATCATGTTAGCTTGCATTTTGGTTACACCTGCTTAACAGCTAATGCTGTTCCTTTCTGATAATTATAACATGCTTGCAGGATCTAGATCCAATACTGGAATAGATTTCTTGAATTAATTGTCGTGGGTGAAAAGAAATGTTTCATAAGTCATAACTATGAAGCACGGACAGTTCAAGGAATGAACCATGTCTGTGTTGTGCGAGTATGGAATGTGTCAGCTGTCAACTATGTTCATGTCTTTGTTCGACACTCAAGGATTGTGTCAAAACCAAGTCCATATCATGTCATTGTTTTTTCATCAATTCATTCGCCCCAAAAAGTAGGGTTGTGTTTGGTTTAGGATGAGAAGAGAGAAGTATGAGAGAAATTTTGTAATTTCTCATGTGAAATTTATATTTTTACACTGTATTTTAATTCAAAAATTTGTTTTTTATTTCCATATTCTAGACTAGATACATCCTAAACCTTATTCATCTATCTAAAATGATTGTCTTGAAATGGGACAGTCACCTCTCCTTAACTTGTGCTGTGACGCGAAACGTTTAAAATAGTTGGATTTCCTCAAGTAGCGTCAATCATAAATCAATTATTGTGATGATAGTTAATTTTAGTAGCAAGAATTTTCAGCTGTCTACTTCGACCCATGGCCCCCTCTTTCTAGTTTCTAGTAAAATTATTATAAATCAGCAAAATCCTCACAAATGTCTTCAAATATTTGATAGAGATTTAAAAATACAAAATATTCAATATATATATATATATATTAAGTTTTTAATATATTAAATACTATAGTATTCATGGAAAATAAATTTTAAAGCTTTTAATACATTAAAAAATGTTTTTTTTACTACTTAATAAGTGTCTTTTAAATATTGGATTTAATAAATAAATCTCGTATTTGTATACCTAAAATGTCAGTAGTTGAACTTTGTTGGTACGGAGGCAAACATGTAGGGGTTCTTTTACTTGTTTTTCTCTCACGATTCAAAAGTAAAGGTAGTTGAAGTCACCAATTGGTTTTCCTTGAAGCATGGAAGGGGAGTACGACCAAGTTGAATTGCCTACCCTAAAACAGAACGGGCTTCATTTGGGTTCATCAAGTGACCTAATATTGAATGATACCTGCCTACCTAATTTTCTCTAGTTTTTAGTTCCTTACATACCATTGCTAATCATACAGTCTATAGCATAGTAGCTTATAGCACATTTTGTAGGTACGAATTTCCTTATTGGATAGTAGGGGCTTGACCACGTTCCAAGTATCTCCAATAAAAAGAGAAAAGTTTGGTAGATATCAAACTCTATTTAACTCTGTAAAGAGAGAAAAAGAAAGTGTAAATATGATTGATAATACCATATAATAAAAAGAGATTAAGAAAAATAGTAAGTATTGATGGAGTTTTTTTTATCTAAATTATAATTGTAGATAATTTTAGTTGAATTGGATAAGATTAATATGAGCAACAAAGTTATTTCTCCAAGTATTTAAGTATGATGGAGTTTGTGATATATAGAAGTAGAAGTAGTTTTTTAAACTTATTTGTTGAAATAAGTGTTTGTTTTTAATAAAATAAGCAATTTTTTAATATTTTTTTAGTGTGTTTGTTTAAATTGTTTCTATGTAAAAAAATATTTTTTCTTTATTTTAAGAAATAAATCCTATCTATTTCTTAATTTTTTAAAAAATTTAAACAAAGTGACCCATAATTACTCCAACGAAAAGGGGGTATAAGTTGTTGGAAATTCAGAATGGCCTAGCACTAGCAGTTTCTTTCTGTCAATCGTATCATTGTGGCCCTCATGCACTTTTTCATTACTCCCAAACATAATTAGAGTGTTTTTAGTTTATGTCAATATCATTTTGCAAGGTATGTAAATTCAAACACAATCTTACCCGGTTCTCTCAATGATGCTACGACGCCTCATCCATCACAATTCACATTTTCAAGTACAACAAAACATACCAGGTTGGCTTTTAAAGAAAGTTTTTGTGATTAAAATGTCAACAGAGGCAAATCAATGCATATATGAAGTGGGTAGATGTATCCGTACTTTATTCCAAGTAATTATGCTACTAAATAAGCGCTGTAACAAATTTTATTGAGTTTGGATATCGAAGGCCAATTTTTTGAATTAATGTAGTGCAATAAAGAAGCGGTTTGAAAAAATTTTCTTCATTTCTTTCTTATTTCTTCACAATCAAACCCTCTCTAAAAGAAATCTCAATCTCAAGCTATAAATATCTACTCTCTCCATTCCTATATATAAAACTCTATTACCTAATTCATCCGAATTATAAAAAAGTTATTAATTTAGTTGATAACAATAAATTTATATTATAAATCAAATTTTATAAAAAAAAATAAACACTAATTTAAATTAATCTTATAAATTAAAACGGAAAGAGAATCATAAATAAATTATGGTTGTTCAGAGAAAACGAAGAAACACTTGAATGAATGGAGCATCGTAATAAGTTGCCCAAAATGTTGGAATTTGAATAATCTGAGCATACATTATAATAACACATCTTTTATCTGTATTCTGTCAATGCATAAAGTTCAATTTAATGTGGTTACCTATGCTCTGACATCTAATTTAATGGATGCAAATATTTTCCCCTTTCCTACATGTGATGCTAGCCCATTTGAAATTATAACAAAGCCGTGCAGCTGCTATCTTTGGGGGAAGAAATTAGGGTATATAAAAAATTTAAGTGCATCATCACTTGGTATTTTTTGTTTGTTTGTTCAATACATAAAATAAAATAAAATAATAACAGTAGTGGATATGAATACATGATTTCCCTTCATCAATTCGGTACTTATGGCTTAATGAATAAAAGATTTGATCGCCTACTAGCGTAAGCCAGAAGGCAAGTCTTGGTGGGAGAAGTTTTTTTTTTTTTTTTTTTACACAAGTCTAAGAAAGCATTTTTTGAAAAGAAAAAAAAATCTCTTTTCAAAAGTGAAAATCCACTTAAAGATGTGCTCTGAGATATATTTTGCAAATGAAAATTTACCTTATAGATGTGCTTTCAGATACATACTTGATAATTTTTTAAGCTAGGAATAATCATTTATCATTAGGGATCTCTAAACTTAATGTTTGTTTCTTGAATTTCACTTAAAGAATTGTGATTGTTAATTGTAAAGTTTAATTACCTAAAAATTAGAATTAAAATAATTTAGAAAATCTGGTAGACAGGGTAAGAAAATCCATATTAGAAATTTTAGGTGAAAGAGAATCAAAATTTATCTCAGTGATTTTGAACTTAATTCATCTCAACTTTGATCCCGTACTTCTTTTTTTGCTTTCTAAAAAACCAAAAGAAAACCTTCATTTTTTTTAAAAAAAAAATTAACTACTCTTTTCTTCCATCAAACCAAATACATAACTAATGGAATTGAGTCTACTTTTTTTTTTTTTAATTTTTAATTTGATTCTTCTCACAGTATGACAAACCAAGATATGAATCTGCATTGAGAAAAGTGCCCACATATTTTGTGTGCATTAGTGCTTTAAATAAGATTGTCTCCCAAGAAATATACCTATAATTAAAAAAATAAATACAAATAATTCTTTATAATTAATATTAGAATAGCCCTTGAAAATTGTAAATTGTCAGTTGATTCCAGAGAATGGTTTTAAGTTCTCACCATTTATTACTGTAAGAAGTATTACCTACAATATGTAGTACACTTGTTAAGGTCTCAACAAATATAAATCAGTTATATTTTTATCCGAATATTAATTATTGGTTTACTTTTAAAAGCATTGGTACAAACTAATAAATACAATTATTTTCTACATTGAAACATATCATATAACTTGTATTGTTGGTGGATAAAATCCTTCATAAAGTACGTTTTAAAACTAATTTAATGATTTAGTAATTGCTTATAATAAAATATATTAAATATTCCGTTTAGTCATATACCATTTTATGCATAATATGTTAATATAGAATGGTTTATAACTTCCATCCATTTCTTATATGATTTTGTAATTATTTTTTTAAGAAAATAGTCCAATTTTTATAAGTGGAAGTCTGGCAAAAAATTAAAAATAATATAAATTAAATAAAAAAATTAGGCAAATGTTGTAATGGGGAAATAAATTGAACATTTGGGGTACTCAAACACGCTTGATTTGGGCGTGTTTCACCAGATTGTAACACGTGTCAGGGATGCGCACTATTGAGCGAATTTTGAACGGTCGTAACTTTTGACTGGAATGTCCGATTGAGACGAAACTGGTGGTCACGCACTCGAAATTGAGAGGAGAAACCATTGGCAAGTTCCTAAAGGGGACTTGGTCAAAAAAATTTCCCACAAGAGGCCTTTAAATGTCTCAAAATTGCGATTTAATCTTCGAACACAAAAAAAAATTGTTGTTTTATAATTTTTTTATTCAATTATTGAATTGCATGCTAGTGATAAACTTGTCTAATTACTTCTCTGAATTTCAAGCATTTTGACATAAAATCCGCCTTCATCGGATATTCCTATCAAAATGGTGTAATGTTGGTGTAATGTTTTTTTGGTATTTTTATTTACCAAAATTATATTATAGATTTTTAAACAATTTCTGTTTAAAAAATTAAAAAATGACAATTTGTGGTCGCAATTTTACTATATAATTTTGTTCAACTTTTGAAATTAGTATTGTGACCACAATATTGTCATTTTTAATTTTTTAAAAATTCGTATCTAATTCGGTCTCTAATTCAGTTGCTAACACTTTTTTTTTACAGAATATTGTGTTTTTTTTTAAAAATGTGTTGCGACCAGAATATTGTGATTTTTAATTTTTTTGAACTGAAAACGTTTAAAAATTTACAGTATAATTTTGGTAAATAAATATACCAAAAAAATCACTTAATTTGGGCTAATTTTCTATTAACTTTGTTGTTCAAGTTAATTACAGTATATAATTAAATATGCATATAATTTTTAATTTTTATTCACCCATGATGGTTTAAGTTGATGTTTTTATTTTTATATCTTAATGTCTACAACAAATTAGTCCAAATTAGATGTACGATATGTCCTTCGAATAGTCATAACTTTTGATAGAAATGTTCGATGGATGAGGATTTTATGTCAAAATGCTCGAAATTCAGAGAAATAATTAGACAAATTTATCACTAGCATGCAATTCAATAATTGAATAAAAAAATTATAAAACAAGAACTTTTTTGGGTGTTCGAAGATTAAATCGCAATTTTGAGGTACTTAGAGGTCTCTTTTGAGAAAATTTTTTGACCAAGTCCTCCTCAGGAACTTGCCAACTGCTTCTTCTCTCAATTTCGAACGTGCGACCACCAGTTTTTTCTCAATCGGACATTCCAGTCAAAAGTTATGACCGTTCGAAATTCGCTCAATACTGTGCATCCTTGACACGTGTCACGATCTGGTGAAACACGCCCAAACCAGACGTGTTTGAGTATCTCAAATGTTCAATTTGTTTCCCGTTACATTATTTACCTAATTTTTTATTTAATTTATATTATTTTTAATTTTTTGCCGGGGAAGTCTTTTTATTCGAGTTTTCTGGAAGTAGCTATGTGTGTGTGATCTTCTTAAGGCCGTACATATCCTATAATATATATATATATATATATATATATATATATATCCTATAAATATATCAAGGTTTAAGAGATAATCAAAAATATTTTTTTATAGGCAATCAAAAGAAAAGTTGTTATGCTCTCTTCAAAGTGATGACATTAACTTTTCATTTTGTCACTTACATATCCCATCATCATTAATCTAAACTAAAGAGACTTTACCTTCAATATATGGACACGTGTTTTGTAACTTGCCATATTGTATGTCTTTTAGCATCCATCATACACAAAAAAAGATATTGCAATCTTAGAAAACGGTTGAATACATACCTAATCAACTATCTATTACGGGTGTCTCTTTCAAAAAGCCCTACTAACCTTTAAAGTTCTTTATCATCAAATTAATATTTTTAAAAGAAATTATAGTAGTAATATTACTTAAGAAAAAAAATACTATCAACACACTTTTAAGTTTTAACACATTCTCTTCAACTATGTTTACTATTATTAAAATTTATTAAAAATTATAACTATCAAAATATAAAGATTATTGAACTAAATTTGTGAAAAAATTTCCGTACACATGATAAAAAAATTAAACCCTATTAACATGTTTTAGTGTTAGTATTTGTGTCCTTAAACCTTCCCTTATTTATTTCATTCTATCGTTTTCCATTATTTTGTAATCTATCTTTGCCTAAACTTATTGATATATTTATGGCCAATGTTTGAATAGTGAAAGTTTCTAGATCAATGTTGTTTTGGCGCGCCGACCACGTACCTATTAAACGTTACAGAATTTGACACTTTGCACACTTCAGATATCAAAGACGAATGTGTTACTCAACCACAAGTGACCAACACTTAGTATTATTATATGAAACAGCGATTTATAGTCTTCATTTTTTTCTTCCCTTCCATATATTCAGCATGCGTGATTACATTTCTTGCCTTTCTCTTATTCTTTTTCTTGGGTTAAGTTACCGGCATCTGGTTTGACTGTCTTTTTCTTATTCATGCTTTATTTAAGTATGTACTTAGTTTATAAATGTATCATGTTATAGCTGTTAGGAAGGAAGAAAAAAAAACTTGATGTTAACAACTAAAATGTGTTTTTCCTTCTACTTTCCACACTCATCACCAAAATTTGTTTATTTTGTGAGTACATTTTAAAGTATTTTATCAAACACCAGTTAGCAATAGGGTGTGCATGGTTTCAATTTATAAAAAGTTAAACCAAATTAATTTTTAAAATTGAACCATTTCATTTATAAAAAAATAGTTTTAGTCTAATCCATTTGAAAATAGTTTTAAAATCGATTTTGAAAGCAATTTTTGAAAGAAAATAAAACTTTTTTTAGTTATAAAAATAACAAATTTAAGCAAGTTTTAAATCTATGAGTTTTACAAAATTAAAATTTAAGACCAGTTGTTAACTGACTTTGGCTGGTGTCAACTGAAACTAATGCATTATTACCTAGCGAAATAGAATGTTCCATTTCCACAATCTATATATCTATCTGAAACTAGTATTTTTTTTTTTTTACAGAATCTGAAACTAGTATTTAGTCCCTATATTATACATAAGAAGGGTAGTTAAAATAATTTAATTTTATTAATCTCAAGTAAAAAATATTTTTCCCCTAAAATGTCCTTCATTAAAATTTGACATCATAAATAAAATAAAGTTATAATTAAATGAAGGATATTTTATGAATAATATCATTAAATATGAGTGAAATTAATTAGATCTATTTATATTTGAATCTAAGATATAAATATTTTTTTCTTCTAATATATGAGTATAGCTGTAAAAAAAAGGGAGTACTAGTTTAAGCTAAAGAAAAATTATTGAGTATTATAATTTAATTAATTTATTTATCCATAATTTGGTTTATTTAATGACTTTCATAAGTTTTTTATTTGTTGAAACTTGATACCTTTTAAAAGGGATTCAAATATCGATAGTTCCAACTTCCAAACTAAAATACAGACTAGAGGTAAAATTGAGATAGATACGTAAAATTTTAGGTTTGTTTCATTTTATTATCATTGCACATGAAAAAACCAAAATGGCATCCTAAAAACTACTTCATTCCATTATAATTATTGAGTAAAAACAAAATTATCCTAAAATAATTATCATTTTAAATTTTTAATGTAACATTAATTATATTTTTATAGTATTAATGATAGACAGAAAAATGTATAAATAAATTAATGATGATACAAAATTAATTTTATAAAATTATTATTTTCTTTTATTTGTTTTTAGTTTTTTATCTGTGTAAAGAAATTTAAGACGATTATTGTTTTATAACTGAGAGAGTAATATTTAAGTTTTTATTGTGAGACATGTTTATATTTAATGTTGGATCATGTTTTAAATTAAATTATTTTGAAAGAAAGATATTGGTGAAAAAAAAAAAGTGGCATGCAAAAAGCCAGCAAGGTCAAATTCAAAATGCTGATATGATATCTACCGACCCAGAGAGTTCACTTACTATTTATGAACACAAAAAAATGAGTAAACAATCATGCAAGAGCAATGATCCAGTGCTGCTAGCCCCACATGCAACCCCTCCCTGATTCGTTGACTCGCCGTCGTAGTCACAAGTTACGGCTCCGTTACGGCGGCGGATACGAAACGCGTGGATCACCGTCGTAATTCGTAAATCGTAACTACGACTTTTCTTTCTTTCTCTCTTTTTTTTCTTTTTCAGGACACTGTTCGAACTTCGAAGCCGTAATATAATATTAGTGCGATAAGCGTAGGCAAGTGGGTCCCACTTGATGACGTCATCGTGTGGACCCCTACCCGAATTGCATTGTTCGAGAGGTTGACGTTTCTATTTTCTTTTTTCTTTTTTTTTTCTTCAATTAAATAAATATTTTTTTAGAGAGAACAAGACATGTTTTTGGTCAAAGCGTTGCTGAAACAACGTGATTTATGTGCCACCGGCGGGCTTCAGCAAACGTCAAAGATATGTTAATGTTGCGAACCAGCTCGCATCATAGAAGCCATTGCCACCTAATATTCATTTTTTTTTTAAAAACAAATTTAATATTAAAGCATTTTAAATAAGTTAAAGAAACTATTCTTTTAATATGATAAGAAATTCAAATTTATATACTATAATCAAACAAATTTAAGTATCCTGTATATCCATGTACCCAAAAAAAAAATAAAATCAAGTCTTTAAGTAAATTAATGGATCTAAATAACTGCTATATTTTCATTATAAGTTAATTTATATATTATTGTTATTTACTTAAATAAACTGTTTTTCCTAAATTTAAAATATTTTCAATAAACTGAAACTTGACTTTTTCAACAAATTAAAACAATTTTGACTTAACTTGTCTGGTAAATAAAATTCATCTGATTTGAGTTGAATGTGAAGTTGTAGACTCTTAACGGATAATTCAACTTATTTCACTCTTACATTAGTTATATATATATATATATATATATATATATATATATATATATAAACGTGCCATTATAAAATTATAAAATGATATTTATTAATTATAAATTATTGATCAATATTTTATTTTCAGAATTCTTTTATTTTAAATGACTTTGATTTAATTTATTCAATGTATTCATTAATAAAAATTTAAAATAATAATTTTAAATTTTTATATGATTTTTAATGTAAAAAATTAATATTTATGTTTAACACATGAAAATCATGAGTTTTTTTTTAATTATATTACAAATAGAAAAGTATAATATTTTTTTAAAAAAAATCTTATTATTTCTAAATGCTTAGAATGAACTTTAAAGATTAAAATTAACATGCAAGAGCATCCACAACACATGTTTGCGTAAATAAGTTTCTTAGCTTAATGTTGTGACTCTTATAATGTCACATAAATTTAAACACTTTATAAAAATATTTACTTCATGACTTTAATATGAAAGTTGTTAAAATGGATGTTTAACCTAATTTTGTAGGTTTTATAATATGTTAATTTTTCTCGTTTAGATCTTAAGAAATCATTTTCTTAAATTCTTAACCAAAATTTAAATAACAGTACTTAGATAAACAATGCTAAGTCATATGCTCCAAATGATAAATTTTATTATACAATATTGGTTAACTTAAAAGCAACCTTATTAAACAATTAGAAATAACTTAACATTTAGCCTAAAAAAGGGGGTTAGAGTTAATATCAATAAATTTAAGGTCTATTAACAATAGCATTAGTTAAAGAATCAATAAATAGAAAATGTTTATTGAAAGATTATATATTTTTTAAAGAAATTGAATGATTGTATTAAAAATCACAGAAAAAGTGTATTGTTACACTTTCTAATTAAAAAATAATTCTATTTTTAATTTTTAAATAGCCTCTTAAGTATATTGGTTAACATTTTTCATAAGTTTACAAGTATCTTTTCTTTCCTTTTTTGAACTTTTGAAGGTATAGATGGCGATTCTTTAGTTAAGAGACTTATCTGATTAAAATTATGCTGTAATGTGAAATTATTTCTACACGGTTTGTGTGGGTGTGGAGTTTGTTTTAGATTTATAGTGAAAAAAATTTCTGTATTGACCAAAAGTAATTATATAGTGAATATATATAACGTATTAGTTATTAATATGACTATATCAGACTTATAAGTTATGCTTTTATTAATATTTTAAACGTTATCTTAACTTTTTTTTTTATATAAAGAAAATCGTTACCTTAACTTATTGATTAAATAAAACATTTTTTTCAGTCAACTCTTAAAACATCACACTTAAATACATATCAATGTTCTCAAAATCAATCTAATCAAAATCCAAAACAAAATTGAGTAAGTATTTTGAAATACCAAAACAGACCTTGGGAGGGATTAATAGGCTTTAGGGTTTATTTGATAGGAGAGAAAATGAAAAAAAAAATAAAGAAAAAAAAGATTGACGAAACATTTTATTTTATTTATTTGGATAAAAAGTGAAAGAAAAAATTATTTTTAGATATAAAAATTTAAAATTTTTCTTTCTACCTTATTTTCCATCCATCTAACTAAACATTAGCATTAGGTTGAGTACAACGCAGCTGATTACATTACCTTCCTCCTGCATGACGAAATGACAAAAATATCCCTTCGTCCTTTGTCCTTATTGTGGCTTGTTGGTGACTATGGAACATTTGTTTCACAATTAATTTCCACCTCATATTGACCAAGAATATATTAAAGCACCGAGAATACCCAAAAACATCAGAAAAAAGGCCTCTCCCCTCTCTCTTCTCTCTCATACACAGTTTGTGTCACTCTTTTATTTTTGTTTTATTTTTCTTGTGTTCTTCACCTTGAGCCAGGGTCCTCTGTTCTGGACTCTGTTTTCTAATTGGAGCTTGGGCACAGAAACAACATGGGTTGGTTTTGTTGCCCAGGGAAATCAAGCAAAAAATCGGTTACCGAAGAAGACTACAGCGACAGCCTCGACCAGAAACCCACCAATTTCACTGCCACAGGTAAAAAAAGAAAGTCATTTTTTTTTTCTTTAATAGTGCATTTCACTATCACACACAAATACACTCGTATTGTTTTGTGACCCATTTTGTGTGATCGTGCTGATTGTTGTGTTTTCTTAGTGGTTTTCGTTTTAATGTAAAGATTCCTTGGTGGGTGGTGTCGTAAACTGATCAAAGTTCGTGTTTTTTTTTTTGGGGGGGGGGGGGGGTCGTCATTGAATGCTTCTGTTTCCGATTTGAAAGAGTGTTTTTCAAGGAAAGAATAAAAAATTGTTTTGTTTTGTATTCAATATTGTAATTAAAAAATTTTATATTCAGCTTGGAACGTGTCTTCTGGCAATTTTTGATGTTGTAAGCCTTTGAATATCGACGCTCTATTTTTTGGTGGCATGAAACTAAGACTAACCATACTCGATTTCGTGTTTGTTTTGGTTGGCTGCGAAAATGATTAGATCCATAATCCAAAGTTGTGTTTATCATTTTGCACAGTTGTTTTGGTTCTATAGTCACAGATTAAAGTAATTTTCTTCTGTATTATTTTGTTTGATATCTTTCCCTTTTGGCTTATGTGTGTTTGTATTTGTTATAGATAAAGTAAAAGTTGATTTCAAAGTGAATGGGAATAAGGAAGATGGTTCTAAAGGTGATCAACTTGCTCTGGACGTGAAGAGTTTAAATTTGAAAGAGGAGGTTTCTCAGGATAGGAAAGATAATGGCAATCGGGCACAGACATTCAGTTTTAACGAACTAGAAGCTGCAACCGGAAATTTTAGGGTGGATTGCTTTTTGGGTGAAGGAGGCTTTGGCAAGGTTTACAAGGGACACTTGGAGAGAATTAACCAGGTTTGTTAGAAAAAAGAATGAAAATTCTAAATTATTGACGCGTTGAACCCGATCCTGTGCTGGCCAATGTGTTGTGCATTTATGAGCTAATGAATTTGTATGACGTCGTATTAGGTTTGTTAAAATAAAGGAAAATTTGAAATTATTGATGCACTGAATCTGATTCTGCTCTAGTCAAATGTGTTGCGCTTTTACTTGCTAATGAATTTGTATGGCGCCACGTTAGTTTGCATGTCTATTGTTTCTTTTGATTTTTCGTGAGACTAAGATTTGATAGTGGTTGTGTAGGTTGTAGCTATAAAGCAAAATTTGAAATATCGATGCACTGAACCTGATCCTGCTCTAGTCAACGTGTACTCATTTATTTGCTAATGAATTTGTATGGCTTCATGTTAGTTTGCATGTTTATTGTTACGTTTGATTTTATGCTGAGACTAAGATTTGATAGCGGTTGCGTAGGTTGTAGCTATAAAGCAACTTGACCCTAACGGACTTCAAGGGATTCGTGAATTTGTTGTTGAAGTGTTGACATTGAGTTTGGCAGACCACACTAATCTTGTGAAGTTGATTGGATTTTGTGCTGAGGGAGAGCAGAGGCTATTAGTTTATGAGTACATGCCATTAGGATCTTTGGAGGACCATTTGCTTGGTAAATTCTATCATCTCAAATTTTCATATATTGTCAACAGCATTCTTTATCAATGGCTCATCTCATTTCCTCTTCCCATTGTCCTAGATATTCGGCCAGGTAGAAAACCACTTGATTGGAACACAAGAATGAAAATAGCAGCTGGCGCAGCTAGGGGTTTGGAGTATCTGCATGATAAAATGAAGCCTCCTGTAATATATCGCGACTTGAAATGTTCTAACATTTTGTTAGGAGAGGGATATCATCCTAAATTGTCCGATTTTGGCTTGGCAAAAGTAGGCCCAAGTGGTGATAAGACCCATGTTTCAACTAGGGTTATGGGCACATATGGGTATTGTGCCCCAGATTATGCAATGACAGGTCAGTTGACATTCAAGTCAGATATTTACAGCTTCGGGGTTGTTCTTTTGGAGCTTATTACAGGCCGGAAAGCCATTGACCATACAAAACCTGCCAAAGAACAAAATCTAATTGCATGGGTATGTCACTACTCTTTAGCTGTCTGTTTTATTTACTGTGGAATCCATGACTGTTTGTTGATTACTTGATTTACTTTTGTAGAAACTGTTCTTGTCAAATTGTTGTAGCTGAGAATTTGAGTGATTAGTGTAATTAGTTAAAAGCAAGTGGTGTTACTTTTTAAGCCTGGATTAGTTTGTATTACCTTCTTTCATATTTCTATTGCACATTATTTGCTTATCTTTGGAAGAGCTGTGAATTTGCATCCAGGTTAGCACCTAGTTAAATAGTTGAGAGTGGGATTTATAGGAAGTGTAGTGATCAATGATGCAGAGATACGATAGTATCTGATATAATGATACATTATTTTAAAAATATATGATTCGTGTAAGATACATATTTAGAAATGTATAAAAATTCGCAAAGCATAATAAATATATAAGTGCAATTTTGCAAATTCAAATTAAAAACATATTTCTTGGATATTACTGAAAATAAATTTTTTATAAATTACTGTCATCATAAATTACTTTCTATTATTTACATATAGGAATAGTACCATCAAACCCATTTCTTTCTTGAAATCATTCATAAAGAGAACAATTTCCATTTTTGGTTCGTGAAGGGACAATGTTTCTATGTTCTTACATTATACGTACTTGTGTGTTTCATGTAGTTATATTGGATTTTCAAAAAATGCTTTAAACATATTGGTGAAGTATCCAAGAGTGTTAGTATCGGATAGGGATACGTGAAGGAATTTGAAGTATAAGTGGTAGTGACACTTCATAACCATTGCAGACAGACCGGCATCTTTTATTTTGATTTTCTTCCGCTTGGACACTTTAAAGATCAATCAATAGCTAGACATTTTTCTGAAGCTAGCTGATTAATTTGTCTGCTGATAACTTTTTTCCCTTTCAATACTTCTAGAGACCCACATTCGAGATAAGTTAAAAGTCTCATGATACTGAATTATTTTTTAAAGATCTTAGAAAATTGGAAGTTTTAATCATATGTATAATGATACATTTAAAGTGCTTATTGAATCTCTAGAATAAACAGTTATGAAAAAGTTATTACTACTATTATGCATATAATTGCATGCCTTTACCTTTTTCTTTTAGACTTTGGGTAAAAAAAATTGGTAAGCTGGAATTGTACCTTCCAGACCTGTCCCCAATACTAAGCATGGTGACTATACCCATTAATGCTAGTCACGTTGGGAAAGCATACTACATGGGCCCAACAAAGGAATAGCTAGAGCGTACCATGTTGTGCAAAGCAGTGCCTTTGCCTAGAATAGTCCATCAAGCATCTTGGTCAGGAATCAATTCTGAGCTTTCCAGGGAAATGAGTGATATTATACAACATTGAGCGTGATGCTCGGTGGTATGCCTTTGCTGGTAACTGGAAATAAATCAAATAATACACATACTGATTTTCATGCCCTCATTTACCTTAAGTGGGGTACTTCTATTTCATATTTCATACACAAAAATGAATCGCTATTCCTTATTTTGTGTTCTTACTGAACTGGAACTATAGGTAACTACTAACTGGAAAGCTCAAATTTGGTCAGATTAGAATGATTTGAGTGCGCATCACTCCACTTTTTCATTTGTGTTCTTCATTAATTCTTCATATTATGAATAGTTATTGGCTTTTACTGTTTGGTAATGTGCTCCTACATAAGAATCTCGGTTAATCTCCTCAGTCTCTGCATCTTTTCATTAATGTGAATAGATCACAATCATATTATTGAGTATATTAAGAATAAATAAATGTCTCAATATGGAAGGTTTCCAATTTATTGTATACTTGACAATTTACCTGAATTGATCAAATTCGTATTATCACTTCCAAAAATATTGAATATGGTACATGTGAACTGTTTGCAGGCAAGACCCTTGTTCAGAGATAGGAGGAAATTTTCGCGAATGGTTGACCCATTACTTGAAGGTCAATATCCCGTGAGAGGCCTATACCAAGCTCTTGCCATTGCTGCTATGTGTGTTCAAGAGCAGCCTAATATGCGGCCTGTAATAGTTGATGTGGTTACAGCTCTGAATTACCTAGCTTCTCAGAAGTATGATCCGCAACTTCATCCTGCACAAACCTCTAGAAGAAGTCCACCTTCTCAGATAATAAAAAGGGATGATGATGATCATAGACATATTTTAAGCATGGAGCATGAGACAGACAGATCTTAAAACTAGGAAAGTAGAATTTTTTTTTTGGTTTGTTCATATGCAATATGCCTAGTTTTCAAATTGTTTCATAGGGGAGATAACACCTTAACAAGTGTAAGTCTCATTGAATTTTTTCTTAGTGCCCCCCCCCCGGGATGTAAATGTCAGCTGCTGCCTTTAATGTGTATTTAAATGCCTTGTTGTAGGAAGTGTATTAATTTTTTTTTTTTTTTTTTTTTTTTGTGTTTTGCCCCTTCGTTAGAATTTAGCCTCAGATATATTACAAATGACTTATTTCATCTTGATCTATATAGTCTAGTTCATTGTCCACTATGTAGGAGTGCATCCTAAATGTTTGCACAGAATGATTTGTATGAGTGGACCTCATCAGTTCTTTATGAGGAAGCTCTGATGTTGATAGATTGCCATGATTGAAAGGAACACGGGCTTGGATTTTGGAAGTGAAGGCAAAGAAAGATCGACAGATAAGAGAGCTCGAGATGTGGTTAAGAATGACTTGATGGTTTGGCTTGGACAAGAAAATGAAAATATCTTGGATTTTTAATAATTAGCCATGAATTTTAACTTCTAACATAGAATAACAGAAATAACCACTGTTTTGCAATCCTATGGATTTTTTTTTTCAAAGCTATGCCTGATAATTGAGTCTGTTAGGACCTACATAAATTAATTTGGCAATTGACTTCAACATTGTTCCCTCACATGGTGGTTGTCCAGTGTTAAACACAAACTTTGGTTTCAAGAGTTGGATATCCAATCCAACTATTTTCCTCGCTAGCATTTTTACAAACACATTATAGGCTTAATTTAATTATACTTGGTACGTTCTTCCAAACCTTAGCATTGTGATTTTGGAATTTTTTTTATTTTAATTCACAATACTCTCTGACTAGTAAAACAACTAGAAATAAATCAGCTAGGAATCAAAATCTAGGAAGTGCATTAAATTAAGAATAAACATAAATATATAAGACAAAATAATTAGGAAAGAAAAACAAAATTTAAAATTCGACTAGAAAATGACATAAGATATCACTGAGAAACAATAGTGTCTTATCAAATACACTCTAAATTCAATTGCACTTCTTGATGTTATCACTTTAATTCACAATACTCTAACTATGAAAACAACTAGAAAAAAATCAGATAGGGCTTACAAAATCTAGGAAGTACATTAAATTAAGAATAAACATAAAATATACAAGATGAAACAATTAGGGAAGAAAAACAAAACTTGAAATTCAACTAGAAAATGACATCAGGTATAATTGAGAAACACAAGTGTTTTACCAAACACAGTCTAAATCCAATTGCACTTCTTAATGTTATTGTTTGCACTCTGCAATATTGTTGATTGATCTTCGAAAGTTTGTACTTCGCAATCACAACCTCATTCTTTTTGCATGATGAACCCTATTTTTTCTTTTCAAAATTACAAATATGCCATTAATGAAATTGACTCTTCTTTGTGTTTTCATATTTTAGAAGAGAAATAAAAAATGAAAAACCAAAACATATAAAAGCCGTTGTGGTTTTTAGTTTTAAAAACTAAAAGAAAAAAATTGAAAACGATTTTGTTAAAGCTGATTATCCAATTCCAAGTAAGTTTCTTAGTTTTTAAAATTTTGAAAACTCAATTTTTTTATAAATGGAAAACAAACATACCTTAATTGTTCAATTCCCCAATTTGAGTTCCAACAAAATTGATAGAATTATAACTTTATAAACCTAAAAATTCTGATAGTTATAAATTTTAATTATTAAAAAATTGATATAAATATTCAAATGATGTATTCTTAATAATATAGTCAAGTTATCCTTTTAATAATGATATTTTGAACAAAATATATTTAGCTTTAGAAGCTTAGAGTAAGTCTTAAAAAAGAAAACAATATCACCAAGCGTGAATCAACTAGTGCGAGATTGTTCTAGTTTAATCGATAATCTGGAATTCGAGTACTGAGTGTGTAATTACATTAAATGCTTTGAGTAAGATTTTTGTCATCTATAATAACTAGTTTATAATGGTCTTACCTAGTATGGACAAGATTTCCTCCAATAAATGATACTTGTAGTTTAGAAAAAAAAAAGGGAAAACACCAAATGATCAATGAAGCCATACATGAATATGAGAATTTAGATGCATTTGAATATAAAACTTAAGCATTTATTTAATAAAATTTATTATATGAAATTTATATTATAATTTTGGCTATAAAATTTATTAAAATAAGTTGAAGAAACAAGAAGTCATAATTTTTTTTTGTAAATTCAAATAAGCTCTATAAAAACTCTTCTAAATGTTTCCATTATGATATATATTTTTTTTTCAAAAAGGAAAAATCAAAACGCATTAAAGTTGGCCTATCTCAAATTTTAATCATTGCATTTAAGTTTTTTTTTAAACTTAACAAATTGATTTTATTATATAGATTATTTATAATTTTTCAGCAAATACTATTTTTAAATTTTAATTTATGAGAAGCATTACAAAATTAGATTTTTGAATTTTTTTCCCTCTTTCAAAAAAAAAATAATTATTATAATTTGTAAACACGTCTTAATTAAAAAAAGCAGAAGGCTCATTAATCATTTTAATATCCTAGTTAGCATATGCTATAAATATTGAGTTGTATTTAAGTTTGTTTTAACGATTTCAAAAACTACCCGCATTGCTATCAATAGAGAAAAGAAATTAACTTTAAAATTAAAGAACAATCCCAACTTGTCTAATGGTATCGTGTAAGAATCATATAACATAATATCCCACCTCATGAGTCAATATACATCTTCTGTAAGAGTGATTATTAGAGGACTCCAAGTCCAAGCACAAAGCACGTGCGTGGCACGTGCAAACATTTTCCCGCCCAAAAAATTTGTTACGAGCCTAACGAACCAAACCAGGACAAGTTCGCAAGCTTCCACCTCCTAACTACTTTCGCAGAGTCTCCTCTAAAAATCGCACCCTAACTTCCATTTCTTCTTCTTCTCTCTGAATCGAAATGCAGCAGAGATCTTCGAGCTCAAGCTTGCGCTGTTCTGGCGACGAGCACAGAGCCATCAACGTCGGTGCAGAGATGCAGCAGCAGCAACATACAAAGCGTAGAAGAAACCTCGACGAAGATTCGCTTCCGATTTACCACCTGAGCCTCACCGGAAGGAGGGACACTTTCCGGTCACGCTCGCCGGCGACCGAGATAGGCATCCACGCGATCCCTGCGCTTGTGCTGCTGTGCCTCTTCACTCTCTGGTGGTTCTCTTTTCCTGGTACGTATGTAACTTTAGTTTTCCGTAAATCACTTAATCTTATGTTATGCTAAGCGATATAGATTCAGATATGCGAATCAATTCCTAGTTAAGTAAGCGTTCATTCAATTCATGACGCATTGTATGGTTTTCAATCAATTTGCCGATGCGAAATCTTTTGAAAACAGTGAATGTGGAGATTAAAGATGGTAGGATCACGGCGATACGACAGATTCATACAACAGTGCCTCACAATACTCGAATTGATCTTACCATACTCGCAGTTGCTGCGTCATCACCGATTCCTGCAAATAATCCTCAAAACCTGTCAGGTGATGACGGAACTTACTTGCAACCTGTGAGTTCGCCTAATTGAAGAAACTTCTTCTTTTTCCGTAAGAATAAAGTGGAAGAGCCTCAAGGATTCAAGAGTTTTTTTTGTTTTTTTGTTTTTGTCGATACTCATTAGATGATATAGGATAGAAATATAATCTGAATCTGTGCTAATTCGTTGATAGTATATGGCGATTTATTAGTCTCCTTCGTTACATTGGGGAAGAATATAATAATCAACTTTGAAATGTTAGTAACACTGTTAATCTGTTATACTTTTTCTAACATAGAAATTCACGCAGGATCCATTAAATGTGTGTGATTCAGTAGGTTTCAAATGTCACGTGAATTTAATTTTGTAGTAAGATTGTGTTGTCAACATTCTGTGGTGAACTTCATACATACAATGCATTCTAGAGGGATAAGAACTGCTTATATGCTTAAGTTGGATTTACCTAAATAAAGGAAGGGGTGAGGGTAGTAGAAGATAACAACTGTAGCTTCTGATATTATGATCAACAATAGTAGTTAAATTTTTTTTTGTGAATTTTCCGTTTTAAAGACTCAATTTAAAAAATTGTCTGCACACACACACACACACACACACACATACAGTTGAGCTCTTATGTGATGGACGAACTCAATAATAATTCCTCTTTGGTGATTGTTAAAACAAGTTTATGGTTTGGTCAGTAGAAGGATCCATTTGATTCAATGTTGATAAATTAAAAGAGGTGAATATGTAATCAATGAGTTTCGTAGTGAAGAGGATTTGGTCTTTTTCAAACTTTAGTGGAATCAATTTCTTTTGGTGGCTCCATTATTTTCCACTTGTAATAAGGAGGTTTAGATTTGAGAGAAAAATAAATACTAATAATTTAGTAATTTACTTCCTTCTTTGATCATGTTGAGTTTTGTGCATATTGCTAGAACTGCTTAGCTTTTTGACAGGGATTTTAGTCACTGGACTTGTGTTTATGCAGTACAATTAGTTCTTATATACTAATAGAAAAAGGTCCCCATCGACATCTCCAACTATCTATGGGACGATACTCCCCTCATCACTTGAAACACATAACCCCATGAAAGAGAGATGGATCAATATCTCTTTTTGTCATAGCAAATCGAGTATTGCATTATGCTCTACCTGAGTCTTGCTTGATGGATTTCATTAGGTAAACGCAGGGATTATACTCAGGTCATATTTGGGAATGTTGGTTGCTCTACATTGAGGCGGCGCCATGTCACTTATCACTATTTGGTCTATAGGATGTCTCCAGAAGGCATACTATGTTTTTTTTTTAACAGGCATGAGATGTTTTCATACACATCATACATTCATACCGCATAAACAAGGAAGAAATATATAGGCTAATCATATTAACGATGATCATACATTTAATGATATCCAACACATCTCATTTTATATTTGATTTTTTTTTGTTAGTAGGAATAAGACCTAGATACAAAAAATTATTCTGATAAAAAAGAAATTATAATAACTTACACACTATTTAACCAAATTAGATAGTGTTTGTATTATACAACCTTATAAATTAACACGAATGACACACATTCTCCAAATAGAGTATTACTTAATGCAGTTCACTATTTGCTTTGGTGTATCCCATATTAAGGATTGGACAATCTATAGTACAAGTTGTATTTCAGATTGGAAATGCACTTGGCATATACCAAAGTAAATAATGAGGTGCGTTAAATAATTATCCTCCAAATATTGCTCTGCATTTACATTTTCTAAACCGTTTTAAATATGTACAGCCCGCAGCCCACATTTTCCTTACATTTTGTTTTTGAACCGTTCTACATTTGGGCCATTTTAACATTATAGTTTTTTTTGTTGAAAAAACATGACTTTTTGAACCGTTAAATTTAAATATGGGCTGCCCACATTCAGGAAATCAAAGATGACGTCTTTCTTTCTTTCTTTCCTTTTATTCTCTTTTATTTTTGGAGATTAATTTATATAAAGCAGAACTAATATCACCTTCTAACATATTCTTTCTAATACAGTGTTGATTAGAATTTATTATAAATTATAAATTATACGTGAAATGAATTAAATAACACAAAATTTTATAATTTTTAACAATTTTTTTTATCAATAATAAAGTGTATTGGAAAAGCATATTATTAACATTTCTCATTTATATATAATCTCCCCCCTCACTCTCACACACAATTTTACTTAAGCGATAATTTTTGTACAATTGATGTTCACACTTTTTAGAATTTTTTATCGAATGCAAACGTACTCTTTGAACGATTTTACTTCTTAATTTTTGGAACGTATTTTTCACTTAAATATGTGCTAATTTTTTTTCCATAAAATTAATAAACTTAAATAGGAAGGAACTATACTAGCTTGTGGACAACTGTCCCATACCTGATCCAATTTTGATTTAGCTAAACTCAATAAGCTAAATGACTCTAGAAGTGGCTAGAATAAAACTAGCCACAGTAAAAATCAATTGGACCCTTTTGGGACCTCAAGAAATCTTTAACATTCAAATCTCTCTTACGGTAACGCTTAATTATTGATAACAAATAACATTCATCTCTTTCTATATTATATCATAAGAAATAATTTTCACAAAAAAATATCATAAGAAAGAACTATTAAATCTCCTTTCCACCTTTCAACTCTTATTCTCATTGATTTGAACGTCATAGTCCTTATATAGACGATACTTCGATATCATATAGCATTATAGCTTGAAGACTTAGAGACTTGTAAACATAGAGATGGTGAGAAGGCACATGATCACCTCTTTTGGTTTGATAAAGAGCACATATAGTATTATCTAATTAGTTAATTGTGTATTTTTTTTAAATTGTGTATAAAAAAACTCTACTTATTCATATTTTTAATACGATAAACAACATAAGATATTTTTTATCCTATATAACAAATCCTTCTCTATATATAAATTAAAATAGCTATTTTGAGTGAAAACACTTTTAAATGCCATTCTTCAATGAGAGTATTTTTTTTCTTTGACCAGAGTGTTTTAGGCATTTTTTTAAGTTCTTATCTCTTTCAATTTATCATTTTTAATATTTTTAATTCTACCTTAGATTTTAATATTTTAAAAATAAATTATCAATAATTAAAAATAATATTATATCATAATATAAATT
>PYAF01001381.1:707605-718595 GCA_007407185.1 Glycine tomentella | reverse complement strand
GTGTTGAATTTCTTTTTATTTCTAATTAATTATGAAATCTATTAATGATTATATTCATTTTTTCATAAAATGGATACATTTATTGAGCTATCAACATATAATCATTAGTCAAAAAATTATCTTTTGAAAAATAACTACATCTTAAATCATGAATATAATGGATAACCTTGAAATAAAATTAAAATTTGTGATAAATTAAATAATCTAATTACTTTTATTAATCTTGATGAAATATGTAATTATTTGTTTATATAGGATTGAAGGCAGTATAATATTTAGTTATATAAAATAAAAATTTAATTTAAAGTGATTTTTTTTCAACATATCATAGAGTTGTTACTATCATTGAGATTTATAACTTTATTCAAATCTCTTCTCATCCAACCATCATAGATAAAAGCAGAAGGGACAGTTGACTTAATTAACCTCAATTATATATATTCCTGTTTTTGCCTTGTTCAAGAATTTCGTTCTTGCAATATTCGGAGTAATTTGTGAATGGTTGGTATTTGAGCTATAGCAGATCGATCACTTATCCTAGGTATCCTTGATGCTTCACATCACGAAGTTGATCAAACAACTACTTCGCTTTCAATCAGCAGGCAACTACATAAAAAATGTAAACATCAATCACCATTTGCAGCCCACTTTTAGGAGGAAAAAATATACACTTAACTGAAAATCTAGAGGATTATTTGTGGTCACGAATCATCCAGCGTCTACTAACATGGTTTCATGTGTCGATTGCTCAAGCTTATCCCTTGTGAGTTGTGACCATGCTCTCAATATATTGTTAAGTTTGTGAAAAATAATTTAGGTTTAATTCCTGTAAAATATACTTTTTAAAAGAGATTATCAATTTGTGATTAACTTCCGTTTCAAAATTAACCTCATAATTAATCTAAAAGATCAAAACTTATAAAAATATTATTGGAGAATTTAAAATCAAATTATGATGTGACTAAATTTTAAAAGAATAAGCTACTGTTTTTCTTAGATATGCAAAAGAATTACCCTTGTGCAAGATAGTGGGTATATATTAATATATTCTATATGTTTTTTCGAAACCCAAAAGTGAGTATAGATATGTGCCATTTTGGTTGTCTGATTTTGCATTTGTCCTCGGCTATAATTCCACAGCCTCAGACATAGAAAATCAAACAGTGTGTTGTCTTTGAAACAAAAAGGAGGGAGGGTACATCCTGCAGACATCAACGTGTTTGATGAGACTAGGATAATGTTCACGTTAATTGTTCTTGTTGCTTTTTCTTGCTTGACAACCCACTTCCAGATTGTCAATATTTCGTTCTGACACCAGAAATCATTGAAGGTAAGACCTAGGTTAAGAAGATGCATCAGAAGATATATGTCATTGTTATTTGGCTCCTGATCAACACTGTAAAATTTTGTTTCTCAAATGTTATAGGAGTACTCTCCAAACCAAAGTCATGAAGAGGGTTCAATTTGTTTAGTGTAGACACTCATAGGAATACGTGCAAAGTGGCATCATGTCCCATGTGAAATTTCCATACACAGGGATGGGAACCCAAACCTTTCCAACAATGATCCAAATTATCCCCTTCATCTTTTTATTCCACCTGTCCTACTTCTGCATTATAAGCCATTTCTAGAAATCATATTCTCCGTGTTTATATTGTGTGCTAATTCATTGAGGAATATGCAGTGAACCAATTCCTGACCCAACACAGCTCAACTAGAGGTATCAATGTCATGTGTGTATTATACTGTGGCATATTTCCAATCACATACACAAATGTCTAATTAACATGATTTTTACGCTGGAATTAAATTCTGAACTTTCTTCACAATTTCCTAACTGCTCTTGTGCTACGTCAATTTATAACCTTACAGCTTATAAGTTATAAATCAAATCATGCCAGTTTAGGAAGTTATAAATTCTGATTAGTTTGTTAAATTGATGATGACATGAAAATTCTCCAACACTTTTTGCTCAGCACAGCTTCCATCCTAATTTCTTTTCCATCATCACGTGTCCTCTCATCTGGGGATTTTTCTCTGGCCATTGGAGACACTGTTCTGACATAATTAGTATATAAAACCCAGACACTGTCTTAGTCTCACTGACTTTGTCGGCGTTTCAACAGACTTTCGTGGTTTCGGACGCTACCAAACCGGATTACCGGATAATGTATGCCAGTGCGGGGTTTTTCAAGATGACGGGTTACACATCAAAAGAGGTCATAGGGAGAAACTGGTACGTTAGCGTTAATTTTTAAGTTTGCATGGGTAAAACATGTTTTTAATTTGTTTAAAGAAGTAAAGAGGATTAAGATTTGATGTGATGTGATGTGATGTTTGAATGATTGAATCCGCACGAAAAGCAATATTGGAAGGGTATTTTTTAACTGTAATAACTGTAAAGGAAAAGGACAAGAAAGAAGTAACGGGGCGGTTGGGTGGCAGTCGGTTTATGCAGGGAGCAGACACGGATCCGGATGATGTGGCAAAGATAAGGGAGGCTTTAGAAAGTGGGTCTACTTACTGTGGAAGGTTACTCAATTACAAGAAAGATGGCACCCCCTTTTGGAACCTTCTCACTATTGCCCCTATCAAGGATGACCATGCCAGAGTCCTCAAATTCATTGGGTATCTACACTACTCTCCTATATATGCAAATGCTAATCGCTATTTTTATGGTTCTTTATCAATTTCATTTACAGTCTAAAGCAGATAGAATGCAGGAGAGGCCAATTCCACCTAGAAAATATATTCCTTCTTTCTTATGAAATTTGTCACCTAATAAATATTTTTATTGAAATTAAAATATACATCGACTAAAATATTTGTATTGAAATTAAAATATATTCCTTCTTTCTTCTTTTCTATTGAAAAATATATGAACTAAGTTGATGTAACATAAAACGGATAATCCAATTATAGTAGTCTCTGTTTTTGGCACGTCAACTTAGTTCAACAGTGAGAAAAATTAGAGAGGCTATTGACACTCAAACTGACGTTACCGTGCAGCTTATTAATTATACCAACAGTGGTAAGCTTATTTAATGCTCTATAGGTAGACCAAGTTCAATAAGCTGATTCATTTTAGATTGGATTTTTGTAGGTGTTACTTGAATTTGGTATAGCCGTATATGATGAAAAAGTTCTCAGGATTTCAATGTCACACTATATTTTTCTTTATTAAAAAGAAACAAAAATGTTATTGTCTCCATATCTTTCCGTGAATAACCTGTATGAGTAGCAAGACTGTAGGAGATGAAAAATAGTTCGATATTTCCATAAATATCCTTGTTTTCATATCATGAATCTTTCTCATAGTTTTCAAAGGAAAATAACTATTAAACAACTTGAAGCTAAATATGGTTGCTGATATTATTCTGCTCGATTCAGGTAAAAAGTTCTGGAACTTGTTTCATTTGCAGCCTATGCGTGATCAGAAGGTGCAGTTTATGATAATAACTTTTGTTTTTTGTAGTTAATCATATCTCATTTACCATAGCTTCTAACAGAAACAAAGGTTAACCTGTTTCTCTTTTTCTTTGTTCAACGGGGAGAGGTACAATATTTTATTGGAGTTCAACTTGATGGTAGTCAACATGTGGAGCCACTTCACAACCGCATTGCAGATGATACTGCAAAAGAGGGAGAACAATCGGTTTGGTTTCTATCCAAGTGCTTCATTAGTTTAACATATGTTGATATGTAGAGATCTCCAATTTTCTGTTGGTTTTCAACATCACTATATATCCAAATAGAGGCTTTTAGTTTGAAAAAAGCCTACAGTTCCTCTATTATGACCAAAGAGAAAGTTTTGGATATAATTTGTTGGTATTATCTGAAATACTAGGAAACTCTGTTGAATTTGTTATGCTTTGTATTTTCCAAGTTATAACAAGTTTATTTGACATCCATTCTCAGGTAAAAGAAACTGCGGAAAATGTTGATGATGCACTGAGAGAACTTCCAGATGCTAATATGGTAATGTCTTCTGACTATCAGTATCCTCTGAAAAGCTTTTGCATTCAACTTTTCTCATAATCTTTTTGGCTACCTTCAGAAACCAGAAGATTTATGGATGAATCATTCAAAAGTGGTTCATCCCAAGCCTCATAGGAGGGATGAAGCTGCTTGGAAAGCCATTCAGAAGGTATTACTTATGTAGTTGAAATTATGTCATACTTTCCAGTATTTCTTGGTATTGATTTTAACTAGTTAAAGATTCAGAAAGTACTAGTACAGAGTATGACCATAAACAAATAACTCGACATATGTGATGAACATTTCAACATGTCTCGTTTGACATTTGGCTGGCTTCCATTCTTGTCTTGCCTTTACTAGACTATTTTACTTTTTTTTCAATCCCACAATAAATTCAAATATTATGATTGTCTCTTTCTTTTTCAGATTTCACTTTTTGTAGAATAGAAACATTTTTATCTTTATATTTTTCAGATTTTTTTTTAAATTATTTAGTAATACTATAGTATTAGTAATGAGATCTATTCGATCGTAAATGTAAATATTATTAGTATCTATGTATTCTGTTGAAGATTATTTGAATTGGTGAACATGACATCAAAGATCCTTCTCTGTCTATATGGTTGTTATATTTTAAATTTTCATCCCAGTCACTTTTTGAATATCTCCTGTAAGTTACATTTTGCAAATTGATCATGTGGTCATGGTTTTGCAGATCCTAAGTAGTGGAGAGCAGATAGGCTTGAATCATTTTAGGCCAGTTAAACCTTTGGGATCAGGAGATACTGGCAGGTTTTTTTCCTGATTCTCTTTTCAACTTCCCAACATTTGAAATGTGCATGAACAAGTGGCATGGGGCTTAAATTAATAGCTTGCTGAAACAAATTTTAACTATATATATGACTGTGATGCTCAGGAAACGTATAGTATGGGACCTAAGAATCAAAACCTGAAACTATAGTTTCATAGTATGTTCAATCCCTTTCAGTATGGTGGATTAACTGCAACAACCACTTATGAACATAATTTTTTTAAATGATAGCATTGCTCCAACTCCAAGTATTAGTGTATTACCCACTTGCCAAATAATTCCAAGTCTCCAACCGTGTATGTTTTTTTGGTGTAATGAGTGCTTTTAAACTAGTAAGTCTAATTCTTCAATGAAATTTCAGCATATATTAGAAACTTAATAGGTGAAATAGTCTGTAGTTTAGCTGTTTTTTTTTTTTTAAATTCTAAAACCTTGATCAGAATTTCTTCATTGATTTGATTGAAGTTTTTCTCTGTTCATTATTTTTTCCAATCAAGGATCTAGGGAAATGTTATTATATCACTCTTTTACTGGCTTACAGTATCTATCTGGTGGAGCTGGGTGAAACTGGTCATTATTTTGCCATGAAGGCTATGGAGAAGGATGTTATGCTCAATCGTAACAAGGTACAGAATATATTTATTTGACATTTTTTTGTTTTTACTTGTCACCTCCTACCATCAATAGTTTTAGAAATGTTTTCTTGGAAATTGTTAAAAACTGTAGTCCTAGCACTCCTCTTGGCTTTATATTCTTTGCCTTTTGGCATTACATTTTATTTTTTTATCAGTTAATTAAAACAATTTTGTCCTAGTGGATCACTTTTAACAGTAACTGTAACTACAGGTGCATAGAGCTTGCACAGAGAGAGAGAGATCCTAGTGGACCACCCTTTTCTTCCTGCATTATATGCTTCCTTTCAGGTTTGTAACTCCAGTGCACTTCAAAGTAAGATAGTTATTAGAGATTAATGAAAATGGAACTCAAACTATCATTGATCACTGATACATGCACAATACGAGTTCTTTAACTCAAGCTCTGAAAACTGAAAACTAACTACCATCTGTCTTAACTGCTCAAATATAACTACCAACTGAATATAAGAGTAACTATCTAGAATTAGTTTGATTTTACATCTTCTGTCAATTGTTGTTAATTTTTATTTTTAACTGGAGAAACATCAGGATCTTTATGATTTCTTGAAGAATGATCACTCACCCTGCCACCACTTCTGTTCTAGCCTGTGATGAATAAGTGAAAATTGTCACAACTCACAAGCACTTTAACATACACCCTTGCTTTCATGGAGGATGGTTTCACACATCATATTCCATGCATTGTTTTTTATTATGCCTACATTTCCTATTTCATTTAATTCGAAATTTTCTACTTACTAGATAACAATCGATGAGGACGAGCCCTAACACAGTGGTAAAGTTGTGTCTAGGTGACTTGTTGGTCATGGGTTCGAATCCGGAAACAGACTCTTTGCATATGCAAGGGTAAGACTGGGTACAATATTCCTCCCCCTTACCTACGCATAGCTTGGAGCCTCCGGACAATGGGGTACATAGTTTTTTTTTTTACTAGATAACAATCGATGCATACATTATTACTACTGACAATAAAAATGAAATTGTAAATTCTTTGAAACTTGCTTAATTTGCAGACCAAGACACATGTTTGTTTGATAACTGATTATTGTTCTGGTGGAGAACTATTCCTTCTTCTTGACCGACAGACAGCTAAGGTTCTCAGGGAAGATGCAGTGAGGTATATTATGCTACTATGCAAGTATCTATGCATGTTTATTACAACTTTAGAGTTTGAAGACAATCAAAATTGATAATAAGGAAGGGGAGGTTAGAAAACAATCATAAGTTTTTCTTTGTGTTTATAACTGCTAAATTAGCTTCTTGTATACTTATGGGAAAAACTGCAAGCCTCAAGTCTTCTATGTCAATCACAATAAATTGAGTCCCTCGATATGTATTCCTTTTTCACGATTTTTTTATTCAACCTCAAACTTTCTTCAGTTAACCTTTATATACACACACACACACATATATGTTTTACTACAACTTAAATAAATAGTTGTACATACCCACTATTAAAGCAGATGATCCTTCTTCAACAGTCAGTTACTAGCCTTTCTCTCCTTTCCTATAACTGACATAATGTGCTTGATAATAATAGATTTTATGCCGCTGAAGTAGTTGTTGCATTGGAGTATCTTCATTGTCAAGGTAGGTTCTACTTCCATACGAAATGATGACGAAATTTTTTTGGGCAATGAGTGTGCAACCTTTTAACTCGTGAACTTCTTTTCAACTTGGGAAGTGTTTGATTGACAAAATCATTCCAAACCTCTCAATCAAACACTCAAACAGCAATCATCTATAGATGTTGAAAAATATTTTTCTCAAATTATCAGATGTTATAAATTGACCTAGTAGGATTATATGATCCTTTCTTATTGTGAAATTCTGTCCTAGCAAGAAATCTTTGTACTTTAAAATTTATGTTTACATATAGTAATTTAAGACATTCAAACAACATCTATTATAATAGTATTGTTTGTTGAGAATTCACAGGGATAATATATCGGGATTTGAAGCCAGAAAATGTGTTACTACAAAGCAGTGGACATGTGTCTCTTACAGATTTTGATTTGTCATGTTTAACATCTTGCAAACCACAGGTATCTTAGAGACAGAGCTACAGATGATGAAGTTTTTATTTAGAAGAAATAATTTATAACTCTACTGAAACAAATTTATATTATCTCTGATTGCACTCTTTATAGCTTCTATTTCCAACTGTAAATGAAAAGAAGAAAGCTCAGAAAGGCCAATACGCTCCTATATTTATGGCTGAACCTATGCGAGCATCAAATTCTTTTGTGGGCATTGAAGAGTACATAGCTCCGGTTCGTTGTTTCTGGACATTATTTTTTGTGCAGACAATCATTTAAAGATTCAAATTCTTATGGAAGCATGCATGATATAGTCACCGTGTTTCACCTTATAATTTGAAAGATCAAGTTGAACCTGTTAGAAGTATATAGTTAACGTGTTTCACCTTATAGTCTTTATTCTTGAAATACTTAACGAGAAGGTGAGGACTTGCAGTTTGTTTGTACAATCATTCTTGATAAGCTTGCCAATTAGACATACATATTATTGCATTCATGTCAGTTAAACTTGTTTGAACTTTTTGTTTCTCACAACTTGTTTAAATTGTAATTGACAGATCAAATGTTCAATGCTTGTGCAGGAAATTATAACGGGTTATACAAGTGCTGTGGATTGGTGGGCTCTTGGTAATCTTTTAATTCTTACAATAAATAAAGGCTATTAGGCAACTAAATCAATTTTGAAAAAAAAAAAACAAAAAAAAATCGAAAAGAAAAATTGAATGCAGTGTATTTATTGTGTAGCGGACACTTTTATATTAGAAAAAGTTTGGTTTTCTATCAGTGAAAACTTTTTTGCTATAGTTGAATCGGACAATAGCATTCGACCTGTCTTTTATACATATGGTATTCTATTATGAGTAGATGTTAATTCTTTTTTGTTCTTAATCCGTTGCTTTTTTTCACCCTTTTATTTACTCTGGCGTATGCCTATTTTTTCCTCGATCGAGTAGATTTTAGGATATGGAGAGAACGAATTGAAAAAAAGTTAAGCACAAAGACTTTTGAAATGCTAAAGACAAACACTCATCCTGATTGCATCTTTCTCATGATAAGGATTGTCATTAATTGAATTTACTGGCCGAAACTTAACCTATTGGTCTCTCACATAAAAGACACACATGGCTATACTCAAAAACATATTTTTGACTGCATGCCTTACTTTTTTTCAGGAATTCTTTTATATGAAATGTTTTATGGGTATACACCATTCAGGGGAAAGACTAGGCAAAGAACATTTACAAATATTCTCCACAAGGACCTTAAATTTCCCAAAAGTAAACAGGTGAGGTTGCTCGTCTTGATCACAACCTAAATGTTCACACTGGTTGTTTACATATTGTTTCTGTGTGACATTATTTCCATCTCTGTGCTTCTAAAAGTAGTTCTTCAGACTAGGTGAAGCAGTAATTAATGCAACTTAATATTCACATTTGATGCTTAGAATATATACTCTGGTGTGGCATAGATTCCTTCTGTCACTATAGTGTCAGAATATATCTACTCCCAGTAGAACTTATATATTTCTTGGTGGAACAGGAGTCTCCATATATTCTTGTATAGAGAAGTCATTTTCTTGAAAGTTCAACAATAAAAAATGTAAAAGAAATTGAAATAGGAGCTATTGATGTCAAGTTGCATTTATAGTTACCATGTGGGACTTTGGATTAAAATAAAACATTCAATTGCCTTTTCATGCATATCCACAAAATATGCTTTTGGACTATACTAAAAAACAATATAACAATTTGCTTAATTTCAAGAACTCGGATTTGGACTTTCACAATAAATACTTACGGAAATCTCATCTGATTAGAGACTATGCATTATGCTGAATGATTAAACCTCCAAAGTTTAAATTCATCTATATATAAATGAACAAGATAAAATCATGATGCAGGTAAGATTCGGTGCATAGCAGTTAATGTACCGGTTGTTGAACAGAGATCCCAAAAGCAGATTGGGTTCAAGAGAAGGAGCAAATGAAATTAAGAACCATCCGCTCTTTCGAGGTGTCAATTGGGCCCTAGTTCGTTGCACGGTAACATGAGTTAACTATTGCTATACTATGTTTTCCTTCATTCTTTAGTCCATATTGTCATTGCATGTTTGATTAGTAAAACATTCATGTGTTACCAGAAACCTCCTGAGCTTGATGCTCCTCTGTTAGAGACAACTGAAGAAGGAGAAAAGGAAGTCAAATTTCAAGATCAAGTGCAGGAGGAGATTAACGTCTTCTGAAAGGTCTCTCTCTATATATATAGAGGAGCAAATAAACTTGTTTCATGAATCATGAATCAAATCAGTTGAACTTAAATTAAAAATTGATCTTGTTAAATGAATAAGTTGAACTTGAATTTAAGTATTATTTGACTCATTTGGTCCATAATTTGATCTCGTATTAAATTCAAACAATTAATTTTTTTTACCTAATTTCATATAATTTTTTTGTATGAAATAAATATATAAATAAAAATATGTAATCTAACATAATCAAATATTTGAATTGAGCTTAAAAGAAATTCATATGAAATTCAAGTTGGACTTCGGAGTTAAGTCAAATCTAGTTGAGTTTAACACTTTAGCTAGGCTAGTTTCTAGGCCTATGTGAAAGTATAAGTGTATAGTTAGAGTACTTCTTCATACACCATATGTTATTCTACTACACCATAATTTTTTTTAAAATTCCAAAAGTACCCCTAAGACAGCAGCTGTGATATATGGCTGTTATGGGACTTCCTCTTTTTCGAATCTGCATTCACTTTCATTTTCGCTACTCATTTGGATCGGCTGAGCTGTTGTTGGTATTTTGGTTGGTGATATCGGTGGGATTTGGTTCATTTCGTCGGAGGTGCTGTGGTTGTCGGAGGCCGGCGAGCGGTTGCTGTCGTAGTGCAGAGGTAAGTTCTGTTTTTTATTGTTTACGGATTCGGTAATCCGTATGGATTGCACGGATTGGGTGATCCGTATGAGTCATACGGATTGGGTGATCCGTATGAGTCATACGGATTGGGTGATCCGTATGAGTCATACGGATTGGTTGATCCGTATGACTCATACGGATTGGTTGATCCATATGACTCATACGGATTGGTCAATCCGTATGGGCTTAGATTGCTGATTTTTGGGATTTTTAGGATTCGTCGAATTGTTGCGCATACTATTTTGTGTTTATTTTGACAAATGAAACAACATAACTGAGTATTAAACATGAATGATAGAAAATTCGGATAGTTGCATATAATAATAATAAGGAAACACCTTCAATATGTTTGCATCACATGACACATAGACAAGAATACAAAATAACAATAACTAATAAAATGAAAACAACGATGGATGGTGTTGTTGTTCTGTTTCAATCACGACCAACATCTGCATCTGTTATCAAGGGTTGTTGGGTAGCCGCTCTGCTAAAAATAGCTAAAATTTCGATTGAACAAAAACGTTTCCAATAGTTGGATTCAGTTAATATCTTTAACACGTCTTCATCGGTCATCAACTCT
>PYAF01001381.1:693565-707505 GCA_007407185.1 Glycine tomentella | reverse complement strand
TAATCAAAGGTTCCATTCACAGCCATAGAAACCAATTAACAACAATTATAGCAAAACAATCTCATACCGGGTTCCACAATTATGATTCAAAGCCTTAGTGACCTATAAACACCAATTCTAACAAAATCATCCCATTTTGGGTTGAAAAGGTTCGATTCACAACCATAGCAACCAATCAACAACAATTATAGCAAAACAATCTCATACTGGGTTCCACGATTATGATTCACCTGTCCAATTCTAATCAAAGGTTCGATTCACAGCCATAGAAACCAATCAACAACAATTATAGCAAAATAATCTAATACCGGGTTTCACAATTATGATTCAAAGCCTTAGTGACCTATAAACACCAATTCTAACAAAATCATCCTATTTCGTGTTGACAAGGTTCGATTCATAGCCATACAAACCAACCAACAATAATTATAGCAAAACAATCCCATATCGGATTCCACAAGTATCATTCACAACCATTATAACTTATAAAGACTTATTCACATGATTCTTGTTCAAAATCACATGTTAAGAAGTAAATTCAATCAATACCATATCATCATATGAATAACAGGTCAAAAATATTGTTCCTAATTATTTAAAAAACATCCCATCATCAATAATTGGATACAAATTGAAAAAGCATGCCTCAAATGAACATTAAAACTCTTTTTTTTTTTTAAATTTACACCATACGGATTAGGTAATCCGTATAGCCTATACGGATTGGTTGATCCGTATAGCCTATACGGATTACGTAATCCGTATAAGCCATACGGATCAACCAATCCGTATAGGCTATATGGATCAACCAATCCGTATGGCCTATACGGATAAGGTAATCCGTATAGCTTATACGGATTACCTAATCCGTATAAGCTATACGGATTGGGTGATCCATATAGCCTATACGGATTACCTAATCCGTATAGGCCATACGGATCAACCAATCCGTATTGCTTATACGGATCCTCGAATCCGCACCACTCAAACCTCCCCGTTTCCGCCCCAAAAACACCGGAACTAACCTCTTTCCGTCACCTTCACCGACCACCTTCAGTCCGACCACCACCAAACGGCCAACCACCAAATGCACGCCCAAGCTGTTGCTGAATGCGGTGAGAAGAGAAGAGAAGAGAAGCCGAGAGAGAAGAAGAAGAAGCGCTGAGCGGAGAGAGAAGCGGAGAGAGAAGGAAATGAATAGTTTTTAAAATTTTAAAGGTCAGGGGTATTTTGGGAAATCCACTATTTTTTAATGGTGTAGTAGAAAAGTTATATGGTGTATGAAGCTTCTCTCGTATAGTTATATAGTAAATGTAAGTTTCTAGTTCACGTCTCATATTCTCACTACACTCACAATTTTAGTGACTAGCTAAATTATTGTCTACTGTACTGCAGGTTAAAGGATGAGGTTATATCTGCTACACAATTCACTTTGAGTTATTTGCGTTCTTGAGTCTGTGGTAGCCAACTTATGCAATCGAAATTCACAATATTTGTGTGCTGGAGTCGGTGGTAGCCAAGTTAAGGAATCCAAGTTTGATTGTGTAACATGTTCGTTGTAAGTTATGAATGGTGTGATGTTTATAAGTTACCTAGTGATGATGTAAATCTTTTTTTGTCTTAATATATCGTGTGTTTTCTTTGTCCCTTTCATTCTCTCTGCCTAGTTTATTGCGATGCCGATGGATAGCGGTGCATTACCATTTCCACAATTCCACCACATGACATACCATCCACCAACAAATAACAATCGTTTATTGACCTATCTAATCTAAACTGTTTTAACCACTTCTAACTAATTTGTGTACGATTAACTCATTTAATCATGACATGACACCTTACCTACCCTTGAAAAGTTATGAGAAAGAGTGTCGTTTCTCTTTCAAGAAGTAGTATCGTTTCTACAACCATGATTTCTTAACGGATTATGTTATTGATGAATTATCTAAGTAAATCTAGCAATTATAAACTAGTGTTAACAAAAGAATCAAGTGATAGCAAGCCAAGTCATATCTCTATACTTTAATCATGTTTAAATAATAAGTATTAAATAAACTAGTTAAACTTAATTTGACTCATTGGTTTAATAAACTCAACACATTATATTTATATAATTGATTTTTTAATTAACTTCATATTTATTTTATTTTTCTTTGAAACAAATAAATAAAAAAAAACATCTAAAATAATTATGTTTTTAAATTAATTTGAATTAACAAACTGAACCCAATCATTTACAAACTTAAATTGAGTTAAGTTTGACTAAAAAAAGTTTATATCGAAATTGTGTGAGTTTCAGTCATTCTTATCGAATATCAACTTAAATTGAGTTAAGTTTGCCTAAAAAAAGTTTATATCGAATTTGTGTGAGTTTTCATCATTCTTGTTGAATGTCAAGTTGAATCATACTCAGAATAAGAATTAAAAATATATTTAAAAATAATTATCCTGATTACGTTTTTCAGGAGGCATGTGCTTTCAACTTTCAAGTTGCTTTGGCGTTCCCAACCAGGCTTGGAGACATCGTGCAAATGCAAAAACACTTTACAAGTTGGCAATGACCTCCAAAGTAGGAGTAGTAACCATGCATGCAGAGACCTTTTTAGTACGAATCCACACAATAGTCAACATAACTGACTATTTGTTATTTATAACATAATAACGAGGACGCAATTATGTAGTCGCTTATTCCTATATACTCGGGAAAAAAAAATAGTACAGTACTCCTTTTAATTGAGGACCAAACAACGGTTTCTTTTTTTGTTTTGTTTAACTTTATTACTAGTGGATCTGTGCCTGTGCCTGTCATCATTTTTTTAATAAATTAAAATTCAATAAATGAATACGGAAATGAAGAGAAATACATGAATACTTAAGAGGAAGGTTGAATAGAAAATACTCGGTAGATTTATGGAATGTTGTTGAACCTTTGTTAGACATCTCAGAAAATTTATCTGATTTGTTCTTTAAAGTGTGTGTGTGATTGATGAACCAAAAAAATCTCTCTCGCCATGACTGGAATATTTGGAAGAGATGCAATAAGAAGTTATGGGAGGCTAAGGAGGACTTACTGGATTCGAAGGTTCTTGCTAGAGCTACAACGTTACTAGGTGAGTTGTTGTCACTTGTCACACATTTTATCATATTGCGTCATATTAATAATTAATAAATAAGATAATATGGGGGGATATGAAGAATTCTAATTAGATGTAAGTTCTATACAACATATAAATTAAATTCATCAAATAATATTATGTCCAATTACATTATGAAAAAAGAATTGAATAGAAACACTTGTGAGTTGACACAACTAGTTAAAATTCTGGTATAACTTTTACCTTTTTTAACGAGTGTGAATATGAATATCTTTTCACTTTTTAAGATTGGTGTTGCAATTAGCCAAATAGGTGTAACCATTGGGAGTTCAATAGTTTACACTTTTATAGTAATCACTTGTTGCTTCGAAATTAATTAAGTAGTTATAATTAAGTAAAAGTGTTTTTACATTTTAAGGTAACTCTCTAATGATAGTTATTATTAAGTGTGTTTGGCTGTATAAAATTGATTTTGGAATTAGAATTGAATTTAGATTGAATTTTATAGGTTTGATTTTATGTTGTAAAAGATTTTAAAAATTATCCTTTTGAAAGGATTTCAAAATTGATTTTAGATCTGTTCTGAATTGAAATAACTTTAAATAACTTTTAAGTTAAATAAAAAATTTATATTAAATTTTACTTGTTAATTTAATTTTATAATAAAAACATTCAAATAGAAATCGATGATATTAAAATCAATTTTATCAATATGAATCCAAGAGGAGCATAGTCCTTGTAGCTTGTGGGACCACTTTTTCGAATATTTTTTTAAATAAAAGTAAAACCACTAGTATTTTAATTTGTTGGTGAAGTATGAATGATTTTGTAATTTGCAAAATGAGAATAGTATTAGGTTAGTGAAGTAGAAAGGTTGGGCAGGTATGTGCACATGGCAGTAATAATGTCCCTCACACAAACAAACAGTTGTATTTTTGTTTAATGTATTAGTATTATTGTTGAGACTTGAGACCACTTCTTGGATTCTCTTTCTCTCTCTCCTTCTGTAAGTAACTCTAAGTGCTGTGTGAGTGTGAGAGTTTCTGCCAAAAACATCATTCCCAATTTTCCAATTCTGATTTCTTCATCTAACTAAGTTGGTGTTGGTGTTGGTTAGTATAACACAACACAATTCACTTCCTTGGTGAAACAATTCAATGGGTGGAGACAGTGCACTGAAATCCAGAGAAGTATCCGCGATGATAAAGCAGGGTTTCATACCCGACCCGAACCTCTCTTTCTCACCTTCCAGAACCTTCTCTCCTCCTCCTTCCTCAAATCGCCCGAGTCAGACTCAGAATCAAACTCAGTCCCACCCTCACACTCAGACTCTCTTCGACATGATGTCGGAGGAGCACAAATTCTCCGACGAGAAGCGCCGAAAGACGCAAGATCGGGTCTCCAGGCTCCTCGACGAGCCCGCCCTGCGCGCCGCCAGCGGCGACGTCAGGCTCACGGTGGTCGGCAGGGACGGCTACAGGGTCTCCATGGAGGTCCGCAAGACCGTCCTCGCTGACAAGAGCCGCTTCTTCGCCGACAAGCTTCGCTGCTGCGGCGGCGGCCTCTCCCACTCCGTCGAGATCAGTGACTGCGACGACGTCGAAGTCTACGTCGAGGCGGTCGTTTTGATGCACTGCGACGATCTCAAGCCGAAGTTGCGCTCCATGGCTGAAGGAGTTCCCAAGATTTTGAGCTTGCTCAAGGTACGTTGTGAAACTCACCCACCATGCTTAACCAACTGAGCTAGAATCCTCTTATACCACACAATTTAGTTGAATGAAATTGAGTTAGGTGAGGTAAGTAATATAATTAAGTTCAAGTTTGAATAAACTGTTTCCATAAGGAAAAATAAAATAAGAAGGTAAAGTGAATTAAGTTCTCTGTTATGCATAATAAAAATTAGCTTGAGTAGATAAGTTTACTTAAATAATTGAAAACTTTTTGCATTTGCATAATAGGTTTATTATTTTTTACAAGTTTATCCCATTAGAGCTTGATTAATTAGAATTTATCACTTGCAGAAGCTTAATTCAATAGGCTTGGGTAGATAAGTTCAATGAAATAAATTGAAAAGATATTCATAGATTAGGTTCTTTTATGATGAGATAAAATCAAGTAAATTTGTTGCCATATAAGCTCTTCAGAATGCATCCACTTGTTTTGTACACAGTTTGGGTTGTGGCTAATTATGTTAGAGAGTGAACATTATACTCTATTGAGCCTTATCTTAACTATAACCACGTTAGCGCTTGATTCTTATTACTTTGTCCTTTCTTTTTGTTTTTGTTTTCTTGACTGAGATTGGTTACTTATGTTCATGTATTTTTACTTCTTTGTAGGTTTCAGCAGCTATCATGTTTGACCTAGGGGTTGTCTCATGCCTGGAATATTTGGAATCTATTCCGTGGACCGAGGATGAACAGGCGGAAGTCATATCTCTGCTAGAACATCTGCAGATTGATGGCTCTGCAACTGAAGTTCTTCTTAGAGTATCATCTGATCCATCTACTGCTGATAGAGCTGACGACATCTTCTTGAACCTGCTAAGTGGCGTTCTACAAGCAAAAGACGACAAAGCTCGCAGGGAAATGAAAGCGCTGCTATCTAGATTGCTTAAAGAGGATGTGTCTAACGATAGCAGCAGACTTGATGTTTCCAAAGACACACTTTATCATCTTTGCCACAAGTGCATCAGTTCTCTTCTCCTATGCCTGTCCGAAGCAACTGGCAGCGATGAGAAGCTGGATCGGGGGGCTATAATAAGCGACATAACCCGTGAAGCTGACAATATTCAGTGGATTGTTGACATTTTGATTGGCAAAAAGATGAGTGATGAATTTGTGAAAATATGGGCAGAGCAGAAAGAACTTGCTACACTTCACTCCAAGGTTCCAACAGTTTACCGCCATGAGATCAGTAGAATCACAGCACAACTGTGCATTGGCATTGGAAGGGGACACATACTGGTGCCAAAAGAAATTCGATTTTCCTTCTTGTCAACATGGCTAGAAGCTCTATATGAAGATTTTGGATGGATGAGGAGAGCTTCTAGAGCTGTTGACAGGAAATTGATTGAGGATGGACTAGGCCAAACTATATTGACACTTCCTTTACTCCAACAACAATCTGTGTTGCTGAATTGGTTTGATAGATTTCTTAATAAAGGAGATGACTGTCCTAATATTCAGAAGGCATTTGAGATTTGGTGGAGAAGGGCTTTCATCAGACAGTATTCAGCTGAGCCTGAAAATTCCCAGTTGCAAATAACTCTCTCTGATTACCCCAGCTGAAAGGTAGGTATGCAAGGAACCTTAAAGAATGAGATTGATTGGCAATTGTAAATAACAAGTACCATTTTGCATTTTTCTCTTCTGCTTTGGCCTGATACGAGCAATTTGGATTTTCATTTTTGCCCATTCCTATATTTTGACCCGTAAATAGATTAAAGCTATGTTACCTGGACTCAGGTAAAACTTTGTGTTGAAGATAAACACATTGAAGGGTAGGAAAGTTTGGGGTGGTGGAAGTATTTGTTGTTCTTACTATAAAGGATTGAATTGAAATGGTGTAAACTTTGCCGCTGTATCCGAGGAACTAATTGAATGATTTGATAATGTGCTATTCAACACAAGAAATCTAAATGAGAAAAGTATGTTATATCTTCAGTGCTGAATAGTTTTAGTAGAAAAGTGATACACACGTAGATGAGTGTGTTAATTTTTTTTTTTTTTTTATCATTAACTCTTTTGTGTGTATCTCTCTCAGATTGTCCAGTACTGGAAAGGATACACAGTCCAATATAAATGTTAACTCATTTATATACAAGAAAAAAGAAAAACCTACATTTTGTACAATTTTTGTAATTTTTAGAAAATCAGAGGAAATATAGGCATCAAATTGATTAAGTTTTATTATTACAAATGGATTACGTAGGACATTACTTAGGACAATGGTAAAATAAACGCTGGATATGCTCTTATAAATGTCATAATATTTTTGTCAAGCAATAAAATTAATGATCAAGGACATTTTGTTGGTCTAAATACCCTCAAAGTGATCTACTCTTCTGCCGATCCTCTATTTTTCTTGTTTTCTCTAGCATAAAACACTAAGTTCTATCAGAACACGTTCCTCTCCTCTACAATTGTGATATAACTGTTGTGTCATGCAGTTCCATCTTTTACCTTTTAAATTTATAAACTTTCGTTTAGTTTTATAATTTAATGTATAAAAAAACATTTTTGATGGTAAGGATTTTTGTGCAATTGAATTTCTAACTGCAGCAGATCCAATTTCGAGCTTTTATCAGTTCATCACCTTTAAGAGTAGTGATTTCAAGATTAAGATAAGTTCAGTTTCATGTACCCACTGTCATGGAGGTGTTCAAAACTTCCCACAAGCCACAAAAAGGGTTGCATGAGCAAAGAAATTTTTATAAATTTAGTCAGAAGTTTAAGCTACAAAATATTACATTGCTCCTTAGAAACAAATTTTAGTGTAAAATATATTATAACTTAAAAATTCAAGTGTTATCTTAGAAATTCACCCTATCAACTTATCAATTTAAAAATAAATTAAACCCAAAAAATAATTAGAAAATCAAATCAAACAAAAATAATAAATTAGAGGATAAAAAATTAATTTAACCTACATTTCAAGGAATAAAAAAACAATACTTTCAAAAAAGCCAAATTGTGTGTTAATTCATTTTTGCAGTTATAAGAAAATCAGCACAAGATTCAAAAGAGAATGACATGCTACCATTATGAAATTTGTAGTCAAGGGACGAATGGAAAGAGAGGCAGACACGGATTCTGAGACCCACTTAAAGTTAGTTAATGTAAAATTATATAAAATTAAATATTTATGTAATTATTATAAACCAAGGTTAGTTAGTATAAAATTATTTAAAATTAGTTGTTTATTATTGTTATTATAATGGTTAAGGTGATACCTAAAATAAAAATGTGTAAAATTAATCATGTTTGTTATTTTTATGATAATGGTTATGATTATTATCATTTAAAATAAAAATATTAACTTTTTAAAATTATTACTTATTAAACGTTAAATATTTAAACAATTACAATGAAAGAAAAAAAAATCCCCTCATCCCCTAATAGGTTTCTGGATCCACCCCCAACATTTAAACAAAACCGTTATCCTACTATATGAGATAAACTACATGGATTACACTATGTCTATAAGGGATTTATAAAATGCAAAATTTCATAATGATCACTAATCACTAAAATCATATTTTGGATAAAAGATACAAGCAATGCTCGGTTGAAAATAATGTCTCCTTTTCTTTCCTATCCCCTTCCCATGTGCTTGAACTCTGGTGATAGCTAAAGACCATTTGGAAGCCAAGAAATCTCATTCCATGCATGCATCTCTAAACAGAGAAAGGTTCTGCAATAGTTTTTGGCAAAATATATGCACATACATTTCAAATTTCCCAACTTAAGCTCACAACATTCAATGCACTCCGACCTGGATGATCCACATTCTTGCTGGAAATATGTATTTCAAATTCATGATAGAATAGGACTGGTACCATGAAGCAACTCCGGAGGATCCAACCTAAGAAAGTTCCAAGAGGAATTAGCCAAAGTCTGTCTGAGTGTCTGTTATAAGGACCATGATGAAAAGCAAATATGATCCAAAATTCTAAATTGAATAGAAAGCGTATATAATGGTGACCAAGGAAAGGAGTTCAGAAAAGGAAGAAACATGCAACTATTGCTGAATGGAAGCCCATATTTGAGTTATATATATGGCTACTATCTAATTCACTAATCACTACTTTTTATAAAATACTAATTTAATAAATTTAACAATATCATAATGAAAATGGATATTTAGGATAAATAAAAAAGGTTTAAATATGTTTTTGATCCCTGTGAGTTAGTATTGTTTCAATTTTGGCCCCTGTAAATTAGTATTGTTTCAATTTTGGTCTTTATAACTTTTTTTGTTCAATTCATTTTTAGTCCCTATAAATTTGCGCCTTAATTTTAGTCCCTCTAACAATGTGTTTTTCAAATGTTAGTCCTTGTAAGCATGAACTTACAAGGACTAAGAATGAAAATTTTGAATCTAAAAGGGACTAAAATTAAAAAAATGCAGACTTATAAGCACGAAAAACATTTAAACCAATAAAAATCTTATATCATTTCATGGAAATATAAAATCTTATAGCCAACCTTTACTTATATTTTAGGCCTAGTCTATTTCTAAAATGATATCAAAGCTACCTGAAAATGTCTAGTAAACTTTTTACATTCTAGATATCTAGACTTGATGGGGAAGGGAGGTGTGCTCAGATGTAAATATGGCCAATAATAAAATTCAACCCCAAAAAAATGTGGATAGCATAGGTCAAAGTCATTCCCCTTAGCCACCAGGCTCTAATACCATGTCAAGGGTTCCTAAAGCTTAATATTTCAGGTAGAGGTTCACGAATGACATATCTCTTAACAATAGTCATTTGATTTATATGATTTTATCTTTAAATTACTAGATCTCCTCAAAGACGATCTTGACATACATAGCCCCAATCATAACTATAAACTGCAATTAAGCTAACAGTGGTCCCAAAGATCCAATCTAACCTGAAAGAGTTATTGTATGCAACTATCCATGTTCAACAAATAGGACTAACATTAAAAGCACTATTATATAACCACATTAACAAACATTTCATTCATGCCTCACCTTTGTTTGACCTTGATCATTCCAGTACCTATTTGAATTGGTATACCCATGATTATGGATTCACTTACTCCACCAATCGAGTCATCCCTCCCACGTACAGATGCCTGGAAAAGAATATCTGCTGTCCTCTCGAATGATGCAAGCATTAATACACTTTTGCCCATCTTTGAAATTCCAAATCTATTTATTCCAAGGATATGACCCTAGTTTGAAAAAATAGTAACATTAGTGGAAACCAGCATATTTAGCACAAATGCAAATATGGTTATTTTTGTTTAATTTTTTTGCTGAATAATTTCCAAAGAACTAACCGTGGCAGTCATCATATCTGCTAGAAGCATCATATGGCGTATGTCTATATTCATTCCATGTGTATCCACCATGGTATACTTTATCTCCTTAACAATACTCTCTCTGGCAGCTTCAATTCCAAGTGTGTCCCGCACTTCGTGGATATGATTACTAACAGTTTTATGTCCATCAATCCCTTCAACTCCCATAACCTCTCGAAAACCCGTGCTGATGTGGCAAAAAAGAATACATGCAAGTCAGGAAATAAAGTTAACAATTAAAAAACAGCAATACAATGGATGCTATGACAACAAAATTATTGCTTCTAAGTGACGATAGTTCTCTTTATATTTTTATCACTAGTAGTTAACTGTGTATAGAAAAATATAAAATCAAAAGCCTCCTACTTTAAACTAGCCCAAGCTCACTTTATACTTGCAAGAATAGAACTGTCCTCTTCAAAGCTCTTTTCAGTCTTGCAGGATACTCCACCCTATGATCATATTTAAAATTTTCATTACATGGTCTCTTAAACATGTGAGCCTATGAGTCTGAAGCCTGTCTGCATAGGCTTCCAACTCTACTGGAGTCTTCTAGAGAATTCCAACACAGTTAAGCAGTTATCCAACAGGCAGATCTGTCCCAGTTGTGAGATAGATAGCTATCTGTAAGTCAGTTAGAACTGTTACAGTTACACAACTGTTTTTGTGGACAGTTAGTTAGACTCCTAACTTGTAGCGCAAGCTTATGGTGCAATATAAATATGTATCAACTCTCAGAAACAAACAGATTGAAAATTTCACTTGTTTTTCAATTTCCCTCTCATATTCTCTGTCATATACTTAAATATGGTAGCAGAGCTTGAAAAAGCTTCTCATGGCTTCTGACCCTACTACTTCGCCACCAGACTTGTTGTCTCCTGGGCATGATGAAGAAAATTTCAAGCCAGAGCCACTGGCATCACACCAGCCTCATGCCCTTTCACACCTTGTGCACAGTGCACCAACTTTTGGTACATGAATGATGCAAAATCCACAGCCTGTGCCAGGTTCATCTACTTCTGATATGGCATCGTTAACTCACCCAATTCAATTTCCCTATCCAATTACAGAGAAATTGGAGGAAAAGAACCATACAATTTGGAAGCAGCAAATCAAAGGGCTTGCCTGTTCACATTTAGTTAAAGCTCACAACAGCGATAAGCAGCCAAATTTCAGGTCAACACCAATCTGTCTTAAGTTCCCTTCAGCTACTCTTTGGTCTAATTCTGATAGGAACCCATCTCAGACCAAGCCCTTTAAGGTTTAATTCCATAGGCCCAAAAGGGCAAATGAGTCCTTGGTGAAAAGAAGTTAGTTAGAGGTGAGAGAGTGTGAGTGAGGGGTCTGTTATATGGGAGGGGGTGAGGATTGTAAAGGGTATCTTTCAAGCACGCCATGCTGGATCGTTATGGCGATCATCAATTAGGTGATTAGTTTTCCCAACTTAAACTCCTCCTCCAAACTGATTTTGCTGATGAATACGTTTAGGCATTTGAAGTTCTAATGACACAAATCCCTTCAATGATGGAGGAGCAATACATAGGCTTCTTCCTTGGTGGTTTACGCGAAGAAATTTGGAAGGAAGTGCTGGTGTTTGAACCTCCCAATCACAATTGTCTTACTTTTGTCACTTAGTTTGATTGAGCACAAGCAAGAGCACTCCAATCTATCCAAAGGGGTCCTCTAGGTGGCGCACTATGCCAACACGACGTTCCAATTTCGTGGGCTCGACACAATAGGATGGACATCGCTCCCTTCAAGACAGGGGGCCAAGTCACTCGACCCAATTTGTGGGGAGTTCCAATTGGTCGTTGGATCAAGGGCCCAAAATGGGTTCAACCCAATCTGGCCACAAACACAATCGTGGGGGTACACGAAATCTTTCTTACCAAGAGCTTATGAACCAACGAGACAAGGGCCTTGGGTTGGCCTAATTGGGGCCCAACACCTATGTCCAGACAAACACCTTTGCTCCTTTTTCGGATGGGGACGACCCAAGTGAAGAGATCTCTTTGGAACCCAAGATCAAAGACCACCTTGAGGTCTACAATCGTGAAATGGCTTGTCAGCTCTTAAACTATAACACCCTTGACCCCGGCAACCTGGTTCGTTCCAAATCCATCATGTTGGAAGGCATGTTAGCCAGCTACCCAATTCTGTTCCTGGTTGATAGTTGTGTGAATCATAACTTCATCGTGCGTGAGTCAGTTATTTCATTGGGCCTTCAAGTTACAACTACTAAGGAGTTTTGTGTCGGGCTCGGAAATGGGAGTAAATGTTCCTTACAAGGGGTTCACAAGGAGCTGCAAATCAAAATTGGGCGTTATATGATGTTGTTGATGTCTCCATGCTGAACCTGGGTGGCATGGACATTGTTTTATGGGTGGTTTGTTAGAAACGTATGGGAGTACCACAATGAATAGAAAGAGGAAGACCATGGGTTTTGAGAATATGGGGGCAATTGTCACTTTAAAGGGGTACCAAATTAGTGATGGCTCTCTCTCCCCTGTGCTTCAAGGATTATTACAGGGTCCTGCATCTGAGGATATTTCACCATCCCAGAGTGATCTTCATAAGCTATCGCTTTCAGAATCGCGGAATTTGCCACCATCAGCTGATATTGACTTACAACAAGTGCTGGATCTGTTTCCCGAGGTCTTCCAAGAGCGAATCGGATTGCCTCCACAATGCTCCCATGTTCAACCTAAGTCCATCTTGGCTACTTGAGAGAACAAGTGTCAAGGACCAGCAGCTTTGGAATGGCTTGTTTTATGGAAATCTCAACCCATGGAGGAGGCCACATGGAATCAGCTCATTCAATCAAAACAAGTTTTCCTTTTTTCTGTCTCAGACCAAACCCTTTAAGGTTTATTTTCGTAGGCCCAAAAGGGAAAATGCCCCCTAGGTGAAAAGAAGTTAGTTAGAGGTGAGAGTGTGAGTGAGGGGTCTGTTATATGGGAGGGGGTGAGGATTGTAAGGAGTATGGATGAATTTGGAATGAGAATTGGAGTCTAGAGAATGTTCTCTGACTTGGGGGAGCACTTGCTCTCATTTCTTTCTGTGTGGTTTCTGTTTTCTGCTTGTTTTTCTAATTCTGCAGCTTTCCTCTGATACAATACGTATCAAAATCCCAACCTCCAAAAGCCATATAATATGCATCCAAGCAAACAGGTATTTAAATGGATTGAAGGAACATAAGTCATAATGAAAAATAGGATCAACTAACCCTTCCACCAGTAATTTGAACTTTTCAGCCTTGGTGTCTTTACTGATAACAACCCGATCCACAGTTTTAATGCCCTGCAATTAAGAAATAAAAGGTAGAAGTGTTTTCCCATCTGATTATCTGGAAATAATAACAAAAATATAAAATCACACAAAGCAAACAGAATAATGCCTTCATCAGGTATCAATCATAAAGAAAGTCCAGAAAATACCTTCACTACAACTGTCGGAAGCAAATTTTTAAGATAGTGAAGCTGAAAATGGATTTTACTTCTATCCACATCTTGGGGAACCACTTCAAGCTTTTTAATATCTAAAATCTTGATATGCTGCATATCAACAAAAATATTGAATATTGGAGGCATAAAAGGAAAAGAAAATCATAATAAACAAGATTAAATCTTTACCTCTGGCTTCAGTTTCGTCTTTTTAGTTTGTAAAATTGATTCTTTTACAATATTAGCATCTATATTTAGATGTGCATCCTGGATTCTTTTCATGTCAAGGGTGATAACAACTGATGCTGATCTTGAAGTCATAACAACTTTTATACTCTTTGCAACCTGTA
>PYAF01001381.1:680704-693465 GCA_007407185.1 Glycine tomentella | reverse complement strand
ATTTGTTTTTTCTATTCGACCCTTTACAATTCTTGCAGTATTTGCATTGTCATCCTTCTCAAGTATTGCAGTGATAATTGGAGTACTGATTTTTTTGTTTCCATTCATTATTTCTTTGACACGAGGAACTCCAAGAGTAACATCTAATGACAGATTAAGGGACAACATTCCACACCAAACAACATGCAGCAGTATTCAATAAAGCATTTAAAAAGAACATAACTATTAGGGGCGTTTCGTAGGGGAGAAGTTTTTTCATGCCCAGGACTGGGAATCAAAAATCCAGGCAATCATAATTCCTAGGATTGAATAAAATCTATTTAGTTGGTCATAAATATTTTTGGGAATACTTAGATAAGTTTTCTAAGAATCAAAGAGTTACATAATATTTTTATCAGTTACTTTAATTATTTACCACAAAAATTAATCTAATAAAAGTAACATGATATTTTTACTTTAATAAAAGAAAATTTTAACTCGGGAAAATAAGATTCTCACCTCCCCCAATGGGAAAGTTTTCGTGGGAAACTTGACTAAAAAACATTCTTAGGAAACCTTCTTTCCCAAGAATGTTATTTCTAAAAATTGATACTAAACATGGGAAACGAAGATTCCCAATCTAACATTCCCAGGAAACTAAAAATTTATCCCCCACCAAACTCCCACTTAGTGATTATCAAAGTAGACAACATGGTCAAATAAAGGATACTCATGCTTGCAACTCCAGCAAAGTGGAAAGTTTTCAAAGTCATCTGGGTCCCAGGCTCTCCAATACTATGAGCTCCAGTTGCACCAACAGGAGCTCCAGCCTCCATTTTTTTTGAATGATAACGAGATAGACAGATATTCAAAAAAACCTGAAAAATAGGGTACTATGTAAATACAAGCACAAACTAGTAGGAATAATGCATAAATTAAAGGAAGCATAATCAGACAAGTAGGAAACAAATGTATATATTCTTAGAAACAAATGTCTAGAAAGATCAGAAGAGAACATTATGAAAAATACTGAAGATATACATCGAAAAAACACACCATTAATTAAATTTGAAGCACATCAATTGCATAAAGTAACTCTGAATGACCTTGTCCGAAGTTCAGTTATTCACTTCTTACTTTCAAATTTTCTTTTACAAACAAGTAAAAAGAACACGAGTTTTGGGTAGTTAACAATGATAAATTAGAAATTGATAGCATCAATCTGTAAGTGTAAATTAGAACAATTTGTAGCATAACGCTAACAAAAACAATATCAGTTATTTGAAGATAAAATTTTATCCTAATAGCATTTGTGTATGCCTGCATGGAAGGTGACAGTGTACGTCTCTACCAATATAATATGTTGAGCTATACTAATTATATTATTTAGTCGTAAAGTTTCCATTTGTTTAACAGATTTGATATATACATTTCCCAAACATAGTTGTATTACCTTCATTAGGATATATTAGTTCATATAATTTGGCTCTATTCTATGAGCCTTTAGTTAGTCTATAAAATGTAAACAGCATTCTGTCCATAAATTTATTCAGAAATAATATTTTCAGATACTTTTAACTGATCTGTTTTTGAATGCCTTGTCATCATACTGGACCAATCTATGGTTCATTGCACGGTATTTGCACACCTTCATTCTCATGCTCGATATCCACAACCGTGACAACTCCATAATAAAGTGCTACCACCGAAAACTGCTCAAGGGCCTCCATGTGCCAATCATCAGCTCTACATGCCACCATTTTTGTGTGTTTGTTCCACTACTTCTCTACTCACTAATACCTCCTCTTTTCTAGTGATCCATAGATCGAGACCCACTTTAAGTGATTGCACATGCAAACTCTAAGTCTAAGGCATTCTATCTCAAACCCTAATATCAAGTTATCAATATCTCAAACACTAGAAAAACAGCCCCTACTCCACCTATAGCATCATTGGACTCAATGTTGCACACCACATGCCACCTCAATGGTCTCGAAACTACATATATTGGGAAAGACCTAAGTCCCACATCGGCTAGAGATAATGTCAAGGTAGAGTTTATAAGTGGGTGGCAACCCTCACCCTATGACTCATGAGCAATCTTTTGGGGTTAAGTTAGTTCAAACCCATATTCTAAGATGGTATCCTAAATCCATTAAATGGTCCACCCACCATTTCAGCCATGCACCAAGCCTAAAAGTGTTGGGCGTGAAGGGGTGTATTGGGAAAAACACAAGTCCCACATCGGTTAGAGATAGTGCCAAGATAGAGTATATAAGCGGGGGGTAATCCTCACTCTATGAGCTAGCTTATGGGGTTGACCTACGCCCAAACTCACACTCTAAGAACATATAAAGGAAAAACTGATCTGCACAACCCTCAAGGGTAAACAAAAACAACATTAAGGGAAAAGCTCCTGCGATGAGTGAAATATAGTTCAAACCTTGGAAATGATTATCTCTTCATGATGTGGTTGTAGACGTCTATGACTCTGGAGACTAGTTGGAATTTCATGTTCCTACCATCCGTCCAACACATTTGAAAATAATTTGTTGCATACCTGCCCCAGCTAAAATTTACATTTTTTCCATAATCTGTTACGAATTTTTACAATAGTTGGTGAACCCTTAGCCCCCGTATAAGTCTTTCAATTAGTAGGGCTTGGCTATTTTCTATTTTCAATTAGTCAGCCTTCACACCTTTTGTAGACACGTGGCCCAGATAATCCATCTCTCTTCTCCCCAAACTGTATTCACAAACAGGCTATGATCTCCTAAGAGCTGCAAAATGATCTTCATGTATACCAAATAAACCTACCAAATCCTTACTGTAAATCAAATGTAAACAAAGAAAATCAAGGCAATTTTCCTCAAGAAAGACCCAAGTTTCTCATTCATCAAGGACAGTGTTGAGATTATGATAAGATTGTATTGAGATTTTATGAGATATAGGCTGAAATTGTATTAGAATATTGAACTGATTTTGTTGAAATTATTTTAGAGGGCGAGCCCTGGCACAGTAGAAAAGTTGTGCCTTGGTGACTTGTTGGTCACGGATTCGAATCCGGAAACAGCCTCTTTGCATGAGCAAGGGTAAGGCTGCGTACAATATATCTCCCCCTTACCTTCGCATAGCGAAGAGCCTCTGGGCAATGGGGTATGTAATTTTAGTTTTTTTAGTTTTTTATTTGTTTCTATTAGTTGTACATAACTAGGGTAATTAAGCTGAATATCTTGTAGTTCTTGTAATATACTTTCCCTAATTATCATATACCTCTTGCACAAAATTTCTATATATACATGGTTGGGAGACTCTCTCCAAAGAAGTTTTCAGTAAAAGAATGTGTTGTTTGTATATGTTTCAATTTGGTATTAGAGGTCATGTCAAGTGAAGGATCTCCATGATAGTCTACTTTGGGTTGTAGCTCTAGAAACCATAGAGTTGCAAATCAGAATTAATATTATGATTATATTAATAATAGCGATTTATAGGAACCTTATCATTCATTTAGAGGAAACATGATATCCTCTATCTGTGTAATTAATGTTCTTAACCTATATAAACACGCATCCATGTGTACTCTAACAAGCGGTTTTCAATCAATTTCCCTCTGTTTTCTCCTATTTTTAACACAGTTATTAATCTCGGACAGCGGTACATAGTAATTAACTCTAAAGATGCTATAACAGGATAACAAGAAGCAAGATGACCACTATTTTAAATATTATAATACAAACTAAATAATTTATACTACACATATAAATACTAAAAAAAATTAAATAAATTCATGATAAATAATAAGCCACAGTTTAGAGTCTTTAAACACACAATCACCATTAATATAGGAGCAATAAGAACATAGTAAAGAAATATAAAATAAAAAAAAAATTGAAAGATGATGCTGAAATTAATAGCAAAAGATCATAACAAATTAGATTAAAAAAATTGGAGAATGTGAACTGGGAAGCCTAAAGGAAGAAGGAAAAACGGAACACAGGATAAAAATAGTCCTATAAAGTATGAAGGAATGAATAGAGTTAAAAACAGAGGTAACTTTTTGAGAAACATTTTGTCCAAACAATGATGTTCCAGGGTAAAAATGGGTTTTTGAAGCCTATAATGTATAAATAAAGTTCTCTTTACTCAGGAAACAGTTACAATTCAATAAAAATTTAATCCCGTTTTCTCTCTCAAATCTCGCTGTATTAACTCTCAACACTAGCCAAGCAAATCAGACAAGCACCCGTAATAATGAGGGCAATGAACAAATGAAAGCAAAAAAAATGAAGGGGGGAAAAACATACATCTAGCTGTTTATGAGTGATCCCAGATATCCTCTGCCCAAATTTTTTCAGGTTTAGAGAATGTTCATCTGTGAAAGCCTCTTCTGTTAATTTTGCATTATCTTTGATAAAGGATTGTAGAGATTCAACGAAGTCAGCGGAGAAGCCCACCTCAAAAACCCCTTTCTCCGCTAACCTAGACATATCAAATTCTGAGAGCTTCTCATGAACTACTTTACACACATCTGAGGAAGATAAAATTTCATCATCTTCTTCATTGGGACATATGGCCTACAAAAAAATCAAAACACAAGAAAAACCAACTTCTTTCATTAAGTCACGAGATTCCAAACAATAAGGATGAAACTACATAAAACAACAAAGACAGCTTTTAAACCTTGCTTTTAAGAAACAACCGCTCAAAATTTAATGGTTTTCCATTTTTTCCTTCCATGCCTGCTGGATCCATGCCATCATCTCCATAGCAAAATTGAACAATAGAGCCACCAGCATTTCTTACAGTATAATCATAATGTAAAAACAAATCCTCTAGGGATTTCATTAATTGACGAGACATATATCCCGTGTCTGCAGTTTTAACCTGCAAAGACAAGCAGAGAAAAAATCATAAAATTCTTCAAAGTAAAAAAAAAACTACATACCCCATTGTCCGGAGGCTCCACGCTATGCGCTGGTAAAGGGGAGGGATATTATACGCAGCCTAACCCTTGCATATGCAAAGAGGTTGTTTCCGGATTCAAACTCAACCAACAAGTTACCAAGACACAACTTTACCGGATTCTTCAATTAAATAATTATAAAAATAATTATTGGCCAACATCCCAAAATGAATATTCCGTGTTTTACAACTACTAGTAGCTCCTACATACAAAAATAGTTAACTTTATTTTTTGTTTATAAGAAAAAAGGGGTTACATGAGGGAACTACGGATCCTATATTTTAACTATAAATATGTAAAGTGGTCATGTAACAAGAGCACATTATTCCAAATGGAGAAAGTCAAGACTCGCTCAAATGACTTCCATTTTCATAGTTTCATATCCAAGTGAAAACATATGTAGCCAGTAGCCTTGATTCAAATGCCATCAATTATTCCATATATATTATTCTAGATATATTAATTGGTTTTAACAGTTCATATAATTGAATCAAGTATTTATTTAAGAATATATTATGCATAATTTATTCAAATTCAAACTGAGAACCCTACCGCTGTATCAACAAGCCCTTCTCGCCCTCCCATTGTATGGAAGAAAAACTCAGTAGCTGACAATCCACTGTAAAAGGAATTAGCAACAAAACCTTTTGCCTGCATCAAGGGCAGCATAGCAGTATTCAATCTAAGAAACAACTGAGAGTTGTTTCACGTACCCAGGGTAGTATTCAACAATAGATATTTAAAACTGAGCACAGTCAATAGAAATGACAGAAATTGGTGCAATATGTTATAAGGATTCAATGACATGGTGACTATATAAAAGCAAATTTAATTCAGTGTCAGTTACACACAAATAAATGTAGAATGTGAAATGAAGACAATAACCCACAGAGGAAATTTACTATATTGTGCTAACAATTAAAGTGAAGTAATTGGTGTTGAAGGCAACATCATGATGAACATAAAAAATTTAAGTTAGTTTCTCAAACCTGAAGTTATAGTTTTTTTTTTTTTTTTTATCAAAAAAGATAAGTATATATATATATATATATATAAAGAAAAATCATAGTACAAGTAGTACCATTACAAAAACACCTAGCACCAAAGACAAACCTGTGGCAACCTAATACATGAAAATTACATGAATTAAGGGGCCAAAGGTCTGGATGGATTATAGGTTACCCCCAAAATGCAGGGGGAAAATCTAGGTAGTAAACCCTCCCCTGATTACAAAAGCCTCCCTCAAATTACTAGACCAAAAGTGGAAAGAATTGTCAAATCCTTTCTCCAAATTCTGAAGTTATAGTGTTAGTTACTTAAAAGTGTCACATTTCAGGTGAGTGAAGCAGTGTGATCAACAGGGCTCCTTATTACATGCCTGTTTTCCTTTGGCTAGGCTGTTACACAGACACATACAATCATCATCCATCTACTAATTTTCATTTATATGCTTACGTTTTGTCAGTTATTATCATCAGGCCATAACTTTAGCATTTATGCTCTTTCTGAGCATCTGGTTTAACTTGCATGGACATAACCCAAGTTCAATTGACACAATTTTGCATCATTCATCAAAACCAGAATTGATCCCTTACACATTTCTTACATCATCCATGCTCATTGTCAAAACTCTAGTTTTAGTTGAAAAGGGGAAAATGGATATGATCTGAACAATGACATGATATTGATTATTGATATTATGATGTGATAACCTAATACTTCAATTTATTATACTGATGATTAGATCAAGTATCTATGAAGAACTAACCCTAAAACTCTATCACAAATACACAATACAATAAGATTAACAACCTAATCACCCACAAATTCTAACACTATACAACATAATGATCTTTATTCCAGGTAATTTTTGTTCCCAAAAACATATGATTTTCTGCATCAAATGGTTGAACAACTAGTTTGTTTAAATTATAGGGTTTTAAGTATAGAGGGAGTCAAAGGAGAGGAGTGGCTTCAAATGATACTCTTAACTCTCGTATTGTGATGTATTGCAAAGTAATACAAAAAATATAGCACTAATCCTTATTTATACTAATACTGATCAAATCCTAACTAAATAAGGAAATGAGTCATGAGATCATAAGGAAACAAGGAAACTAATCCTAAAGATAATCTACATTATTAGAAACAGAGAGAGAGAGAGAGAGACTAAAAACTAGCTTTTATACTAGATTTAGTGAAAGCAGAAGGAGAAAAGGAAGGAGGAGCTGGAGGTGGTGGATTAGAATCGGCCATTGCAGGACCTTCAAGCTCTGTATACCATGTTAGAAACAGAGAGAGAGAGAGAGAGAGAGAAAATTAAAACTTGTGTATCTGAATATTCTAATTTCATTCCCAAACAGATTCTATTACAATCTAACTTTTATACTAGATTTAGGAGACTTGCAGGGCAAGCTTCTAACAGTTAGCTGCCAGCTGTCATTTGGCAGCTGGATTACTAACTTTCACACTCTTAATTCACTTAACTTAGTACAATACTCACATACATTAAAATATAATATTGATACTACAAGATATTTTTCAAATATTTAAAAAAAAAACGATTTAAGGAGATAAGATATTCAGATTGCAACCTCAGAGCAAGTGTATGTATTAATCCAGCTAAGTACAGAAGAAAATAAGGAATTAAGGATGAGTGGGGATTGAAATGTTTATGATGAAAGAGTTCCAAAATTATGAGAACAAAACATACAGCAGGGGTTTTTGATTTTCTAGGGAAATGAGGAAGGCTCCGATCTATGAACCCATTAGGAGTACGACGACCACCGACTGACTGTTGACCAACACAGGCAACCATTTGACTTATATTAATAGAAGATCCTTTGGAGCCACATTGTGACATGATCAATGGACTATTTCTCCAGTGTAGGGTTTGCATGCAGACCTGAGAAAATTACAAAGTCATTGATAGGCAGACATTTGTTTGAAACACACAGACAGATTACTTTAGGAAAAAGAAATGGATACCTTCCCTGCTGTATCACGAAGTCCATTTAATACCCCAGTAATCCGAGTCTCTAATGTCTGTGCAGCATCACAACCAGCTAAGAGTTCTAGTTTTCCCTTATTGAAAGCTTCTATGTGTTTATCACATTCCCTATAACCTCCTGAAATTGTTTCATCTTTCTTGTTAATCAGTATCTCTTTTGGTTGCACATCATCAATGCCTATTGAGAACCCATGATTGCCAATCCATCGCGCACTGCATCCAAGTAAAATGATCATGTTTTGTGAAGCTCCTAAATCCACCCATGCAAACACAAATACAATATCAAAATGCATAAGGTGACACCTTTTAACAGAAATTCTACTTTAGCAGTTTTGCTCTTACAACATTTCACTTTCCCTTGCAGAATCAGTTTGATTTTGCAAAGGCACACAGACAGCAGAGCTCAAGCTTGCTTTGATCCACCCCTCCAAGGTTACTTTAAAAGCATATTTTTAGAATTCCAGTATTTCTTTTAATCTAATTCAAAACATTTCGCACTCAACTGATATAAGGCAGACATCACTATTACCACCCATAGAGCAGACATATTTACCTCAATTTAGCTAAACGATTCATGCAAGATGCAGCAGCATGTGCTTTATAGTCTCTCAGTAGCACAGAGAATAGTCCATCCTTATTGCCATTTCCTAAACTCATGCAAAACAAAGCAAGATATCAACATATTTGCAAAAACACAAAGCCATTAAGGTTAAGACTACATCCTTATAACAAACTAGGCATGTGAAAGTGTTAAAAATAAACTACATCACTATTTCAGTCTTTTCTAAAGAATCACTGCAGTAATATTAATGGTTAGTTGACATAAATTATCGTAACTAAGAAAAAGAGATAATTAGAAGTATAGAACTGACTACTTTCCAGCTGTAAGTTCTAACCAATTTCTAACTTCTATATAAAATTCTTTCCTTATAAATCTGCAGAGAGTGACATGGCAAATGGAAAACGGTTTGTCTTTTGTTTCATGTCTATCCAAATGATTACTAAATAAAGTACATTGAAAATGTCCCAACATTTACTACTTTCCCAAATTGTTGTAACTTTCATCACGCCACTCAACTGCATTTACCCAACTTCAAAGTTCAAACAACTTGAGAAAAGCTTACACACAGTAAAGTTATTTCTTGACAGATATGCGTGTAATATAAATGACTACATGTTTGTTTCCAGCTATCTTTTTTGGGAAATAATGCCTTTTCTTATTTCACAAGCACTCTCGTGAAGATGCCAAAACAAAGCTTTTTCAAACTCAATAAGTTAATCCAAACATACACAATAGTCATGCAAATTTAAGTTTACCTACAGTTAAACAATCCTCTTGAGCATACAAATATGAAATGAAATAAACAAGGTAAATTTAGAGTAACTAACCTAAAGTAACCTTTCCAACTTGTCCAGAGATCAACTCGCTATTACGAAAATAAACAAACCCATCATTTGGGCACATCGTTTTCCATTCTATTTTCTTGTCTTCAGTGTAGATTCTCTCCTTAACAGTAAGATTCACATAGACTCTCATATTAGCATGTGGGCGCAGTATAATGCTAAATAACTGCTTACCACTCCAAAGTTCAACTGGCTGCAAAGAATAATGGCAGTAAGAAAACGTATCCAGTGACTGTATATAAATTAGTAAATTGAATGACTCATTGTGACAAATTTTGATCCATCAAGCTTATTATATCAAAAGAGGGGAACTCATCCCAACCACGGTGCCATAGGATTGTCTTTGATGTTAGGTGTCTATGTAATGGTACTACTTTTACTATACCTTTTCATATCTATATCTATATATATATATATATATATATATATATATATATATATATATATATATTATTTTTTTTTATAAAAAAAAAAAAAAAAAAAAAAAAAAAAAAAAAAAAAAAAAAAAAAAAAAAAACCACAGCACAAAACAATAATGTCCATATTAAGGCACATGAATATACTCCTCCTATAGTTAGTTCTTTCTTCATAACACATCTCTTTTTAAAAAAAAATGATAATAATAATAATAAGTAAATTATTAAACGGAAGAAATAAAAGATATTTTTTTTTGTAGAACTATTGCCACTAAATTAGCTTTGGGATAGGGTTGTTCTTATTGCTGCTCTAGTTCGCATCTGATGGTTGTTTCAAGGACGGTGTGTCATGATCCATTTTGCACATGGATTGCAGTGCCATAACATCATCCCTCATTCACTCGTTCTCTTCATTTTAATAAAAAAAAAAATTATCCCCCCAAAAAAAGGACAACGGACTTATTCTAAGAATACAGACAGCATAGAAAAGGCAAACCCCCTAAAAAGAAAAAATCATCTCACTCCAATTCCAAGGACATCCCAAAATCTGATACAGAAGACACTGTCACTACCTACCCCTCAGAGTCAATGGTCTGCAATAATGTCCTGATAAATCTATAATTAGCTGTAGTAAATCTAGAGTGTGTTTTGAAAATCAGCTTGATGACAAACATATAATGGTCTAGTTGGGTCAGGTTGGATTTATGTGTAGTGGCAGGTTGAGTTGGTTCGGTTTCTTTGTCATTGGAAAGGCAACCCGAACCGAATTGAACCAACTGGAAAGAGATCGGGTTGTTTAGGTAGGGTGATGAGGTCATATAATAAAATTAAAAAAAAAATGTAAACTTTGTGGTTCCCTTGCTAAGCAAACGTGTCAATGTGAACCATCCATGGACATCCATCAAGGTCCATTGCAAGGCCTCTCTTCAGAGACTACAAACGTGACTCACCTCAACGTTCCTTCACACCCTTTTTAATGAAGATTTAACTCAAACAAGGTTTCCCCCTAAGAACACCCTTTTCTATATTTCTCAAGATGATTCTGGCACTGCCAATCCATTTTATGTTATAATTTTTTGTTTTTGTTTTGCCTATACATACAGGGTATAAGGAGATTCTATTTGTGGATTTAGTTTTGAAGTTCAGTAGTGCCGGAAAGATGAAACACTGCGTTTTGTTCATTACTGATTTCATAATTTACATTGCTGACCAAGGTCGAAGCACTTAAATGAAGGATAGCGCTTCCTGCAGTTAAGAAAATTCATCTTGAGAATTGAGTGATAACCTTTTCTGTAGTGATAATTCCTTCAGAATACGATATGTTCATTTTTTTTTTATCAGCAAAGATAACTATATATATATATATATGAAAAGAAACAACACAGTACAAGTAGTACTGATGTAAGTACAAACTAGCAAAAACAAAACAGAACTAAGGAGGCTTGATGCATGAGAGACATGATAAAAGCCAACAGAGTTCTGCCTGATCACTAGAACAAAAAGGAAAAAACAGTCTAAACCCTCCCCTAAGACACAAAACTTTCTCTCAAGTTGCTAGACCAATGGTGGAAAGGGATATCAAAACCTGATTCCAGGTTTCATAGCCAGGACCAGCAAAAAAACTATAGCATCTTTCCAACAATTTCTGACCATTAAACGATTCATTATGGAAGATAATCCAATTTCTATGGTACCAAATACACCATGTCAAAGCAGTCCACCAGATTTGTCACCTAACTAAACTGATCCCGCTTAAATGACAGAAAGAAAATTGACGAAAATGTTCTTTTGGGACTGTCGAATAGACCCCAACAATGTTTACCCAAGCCCTTGGTTCCCACCACAATGTCAAAATTCTAGGGCAGCTAAAGAATAGGTGTGGCGCATCTTCCTCGAGGCTTCTACAAAAAGGACATGTGATATCATTTATCTCCATGTTTCTTATACTTTAATTTTGCTTCGTAGGCAATCTATCCTTCATTAATCTCCAGGCAAAGCATGAGACTTTGCAAGGGATTTTTAGCTTGCATAGAATCTTGAACACATCATCTTGCTCTTGAGTTACATCCTCCTTGTTAAGTAAACAATAAGCGCTCTTCACTGAATAAGACCCGCTAGATGCTCCCACCCATACCCATGAGTCTGGTTGTTGCTCATATACCGCCAGCCCCTGTACTTCCCCCAGAAATTTTATCACCATATCTATTTCACCATCCATGAATAACCTTCTCCATCGAAATTGCCATTCCCACCCATCCTGAATCAGTATTCCCATATGCTGAATGGAGTGCTGTTGTTGTAGTGAAATCTAATGTAATCTAGGGTATTTCTCCTACAGAGGTATCCTGTCCTCCATCCATCCATCTTCCCAAAATAATACTTTGGAACCACATCCCACCTTCCATCTTAGTCCTCTAGGGAACCATCCTCCCGCCTCTAGTGAATTAAAAGTTAGACATAGATCACGCCACCATAAAGATTCTCTAGCCGGCTCCTTGTGTCGTCTAAGTTCCTCCAGCCTCCATATTTGGACTCCAAAAGCTGTACCCACAAGTCATCCGGATGATGGAATAAATTCCATCGCCTTCTTCCCAGCAAGGCCTAATTGAAACTCTCCAACTTCTTGATGCCCAACCCACCCTTCTCCTTTGGTAGGCTCATGGATTCCCAGCTCACCCACAGAATTTTCTTCTGCTCATAGCTTCCACCCCACAAGAACATCCTCTGCAACCTTTCCAAACTAGTGACAACTTTAATCAGTGTCACCCTTCTCCCAAATTTTTTTTTTTTTTTGGCCAGCAAAAATAAAGTATATATATATATATATATATATATATATATATATATATATCAAAAGAATTGTCTGCACTACAAGAAGTACTGCATATCAATACCCTAGAATAACATAACAGAACTAAGGAAGCTTGAAACATTGAAGCATGATAAAAGCCCCCTGAGTTCTGCTATCAAACTAGGTCTACATACAAAA
>PYAF01001381.1:646329-673437 GCA_007407185.1 Glycine tomentella | reverse complement strand
AAGAAAATGAAAAAGAAAAGGAAAAGAAAAAGAAAAAGAAACGTACAAGTGAGAAAGGAGAAGAAAGAAAGAGAAAGGAGAAAGAGAAAGAAAAAAAGGTCACACCTTGATGGAGAGTGGAGACGGAGCTGCAAGGGAGAGAAGAAGGATGGCCGTCGGAGGTCGCCGGAGGGAGAAGAGGCAACCAAGGCCGCGCGGAGGGAGAAGAGGGAACCGCTACCGTTCGAGCCTTCAAGGGAGTTTCGGCAGAGAAAAGAGAGCACAGAGGGAGTTTCGGCAGAGAGAAGAGAGCACAGAGGGAGTTTCGATTTCGACAGAGGGAGAAGATGAAAACCTAAATCACTTAATTTTGGGCAGTTTCGACATTTCAGACAGCGTTCATGCAAATTGCGCCCGCGACACCCGCAATCGCGCCCGCGACGGAGCTTCCCTATAGCGGCCGCGTCGCCCGCAATCCCAAACCGCACCGCTATAGACCCCACCGTAGCGGTGCCCCACCGCTCCGCTCCGCCCCACCTCTATAGCGGCCACTCCGGCCGCTATTGATAACTATGCCCAAAAGTTGTTTTTGGTTCGTGTCAAGTTCATTGGGTTTGAAACCTGGGGCCCCCAAGACCAAACCAAACAGTGTCAGATTATAGAAATCTCACAGAGAGAGAAAATATCACAAACAGAATTGAGTAGAAGTGAGATATTATTCAACCCAACGAGAAATCAGTTACACCTCAGTAAATATAGACAGTTACACAACCGTAACTGTCAACTAACCTGCGTTAGTTAGTGACAGCTGTCACACAGCTGTCCTAACAGATTAACTAACTACTAACTGTAGTTTAGCCTTTACAGATAAGTTAAAAACAAAAAGACAAGTAGACCGAGTAAGTATACTCCTATACAGATTATGTGAAAATAAACCAAACCAGTCAAGTTTTCGGGGCCAAACCATGAATTCTTGTTAAACTTAAACTTTGAATGAGGTAATCAAGACTATTGAATTTCATACAACTTATAATAGTCAATATTTCCTTTCACCTTTATAGTATTATTTTTAAAATACAAGTATTTGTCGGTTATCACATTAAATACATAGCTGTGAATGTCTGAGACTGAGTCGTGTGATTTGTTTAAAAGTTGATATGCTACATAATCAATATGATATTGTGTTAGTTAAATTTTGCATATTACAGAAAGTTATTCAAAGGCATAGTAATCAAAACTTACCCCTAGAGTAAGTGGATACCTTACCTTCCTTTCAAACCCAACAAAGACACAATAGATAAACACTCTCAATAAAATGGCTGCATAAGTAAGTGAATCTAGTGCATGCCACATTTATAAGCTCCAACTCTCACCTTAACAATTGCAGGAGTTGGCAGATCAATAGGATCCATGCCATCACCTATGTACGAGCAAATAAGTGAAAAGGTAGAACGGTCGTAAAAAGTATCTTTCCTGGTTATGAGAAAGGAAGAGGTTAAAAAGTCTTGAGTAGAAGCAACCAGAATCTCGCCATTTTTTGGAGTGCACAAATTATTTTGCACCTGAAAATAAACAAAATTCCAGTAAGAAAATATTGTTAAGTTCTTTAAATGCTTAAACCATACACTCAATTGAACAAATCACACAATATTAAAATATGCAAATAATAATACTTAAACCATGTTTAACCAAAATCTTCTAATCATGGTGCATGTTGGTATTGTTAGAAATATTGTAAATAGGAAATAGGAAATGTTATGCATGTATAGTGTATAATTACAGTAATTAGGGTAACAGTTATTCTTTGTATTTATGACTCTAATCATAAATAATAGCCTCTTCTATGTAATTCACACTCATGGATTTCAACGTCTCTCACTCTTGTTTTGTCTCTATGCCTACATAATATCCCATTCCATTAAAGCATGCCTTGTGGAAAGCGGTAACAAAATATAGCAGAAATAATGAAAAAGTGAAAGAAAAAACAGATACATTGACAAAACAAAGGAGACAGACAAATGAAAAAAGACCCATAAAAGGAATTTCCCAGCAGAGCAATTAGAAGGTCATAGCAGAAGGAATCATAATGAATTTTTTTTACAAAAAGCGCACAATAAAAATTGCACCGAAAAGCACAATAGATAGTCAACATGCAATCCTAAACGACAATGAGATCCAGTGATTTGTACCCCCATCAACAAAATAGCCTCTGTCCGAGCCTCCTCAGTCTGTGGGACATGTAAGTTCATCTCATCACCATCAAAGTCAGCATTATATGGGTTACATACAGATTCATTGAATCTTAAAGTTCTCCAAGGCATAATCCTTGCCTGTATGTGAAAAATTAAATATTAATGCAATTCGATCAAAATCTGTCACTATTCTACATTTCACTTTTTAACAAATTACCCTGTGACACATTATAGACATCCGATGCAAGCTTGGCTGTCTATTAAAAAGAACAATGTCTCCATCTTCCAAATGGCGATCAACAATATCACCAATCCTCAATTCATCTGCAGCACGCTTCCTACAAAGAACTTTTAAGGACCTGCAAAATAACAATAGGCTCTATATTATCCTCAAATAAATAAAATTGGCTCAAGAACTCCACAAAGCAAAAAATGAAATAGTAAAAACTACAAACCATGAGTGACCTCCATCACGTCTAAGCATTCTCGCACCGGGATACTTATCAGGACCATTTCTCACACATTGTCTCAACTTTTCTATGTTGTGGTGCGTAACACGCTCAGGATAAGTCAATATACGAGCCATATGGATGGGTATTGCAACCTAGAGTAAATGAGAAAGTTAAGAGGCATAAACATGAACCATAAAAAAGGAGGGAACTTCTTTGTGTTATTTGTTTTCATGAGAATTATAGTGACAATAACTAATCTCTTCAAAAACGTGTTATAAATATTTATATTCTTCTAGTTCATTGCCTTATGCATTATCTAATTCTAAAGGATAGAAAGTACTTATAGATGATAACTGGCAAGGTTTCCTAACCTCCGAAATCTTCAGATTAGGATCGGGTGAAATAACTGTCCTGCCAGTATATTCAACACGTTTACCAGATAAGTTCCCACGGAAACGTCCATGCTTCCCTTTCAAGCGCTGAACAAAACCAGCCAATTGCTTGGTCGGTTGCATATAGAATGGTATACCACGAACATCACTATTTATAAATTGAGCAACTTCATTTTGAAGGATATCCCAACCATCCTGAACCAAAATCATCAACACAATCACACCACCATTACATCATGCAACCAACACAAATAATAATCTCATGACAAAAGAAAAACATAGAAGAGAGCAAATAAATGCACACAATCCCAAGCAAAGAGAAAAACCAGTCTCTAGAATGCATACAAATTCAAATAAATATTATATTAGGAATAATTTCTATAGCATAATATTCCACAAGAGCTAGCCTTGACATTATACAAGTTCAAACAAATTTTATAAAAATAGAAACGATAATGAATCAACCACGATATGTAGTTCAGTTAATAAACTGAGCTCCAATTGAGATGAATTTACCTGAGGTGCAAGGATTCAAATTCCACTAGAAGCACCTCATGACCAAGGCAAATAAATGCCTGTCTGAAAAGCAATTCATCCCACACACACGGCATGTAGACACCTTGAAGATAGTATACTAGAACAAGGAGAATCACAAAAGACTAAAATACATACATGGCATGATGATGTTTAAAAAACAAATGAAAGAACTTAAAAACCTCTTCTGAGCATATAATCTATGGGAAAACCTATCTTTCTGTATATGCAACTTAATATTAACAGAGCAACAACAACAACAAAGACTTATTCCACTAGGTGTGGTCGGCTACATGTATCACACGACACCATTCGGCACGGTTAAAAACCAAAGTTTTCAAAAATATTATGAAGTCTAAGATCTCCCTTAAAGAACATATTTAACTGTAACTGAAGCTTGACAAAGAAAATCTAATCACTCAAGATGCCCTGCTATACCAGAAATTTGGATGAAAAAGTTGATTCTTGTAATTCCTGGCGCAAAACAGCATTTGCTTGGATTATGTTCTTTAGCCTCTCTGTTATGTCATTTTCGTTGCTGCAATAAATGAAGACAAAAACCATAAGCATCAGTTATTACCATTTACTGTAAAAGAATTATTGGAGTTGAGGAAAAAAGAACAGGGGATCAGGAATCCTCCTAAAACAAAAGAAAAGCCTCTAGTCCCTCAAAATATGCACCAAAGAAATGCCCTTTGAAACACCATGTGCATAATCCTACATGGAAGCACAAAAAAATAATCCTATCCCAAATAATATTCACATGAAAAGACTAGTGGCAGAAAATTCTGGCATTTCATACTAGTTAAATACACTACACATTTGCTGTCCAAAAGAACAACTCCCCTATGGTGGCAGCTGAATAATGGAATTTTATATTTACAAACCCCTAACACAAAATCATATGGGCTTGAAACACACAAAAAAATGCACATATGCAAAAAATATGGTAATTTAATCATGAAAAATGAATGCGGCAAAAAAAAACTACAGATCACTTGATCACAGAGACTTTAATACCTTGCCAACAACCAACTAATTAGGGCATTTATAAATAGCTGAACCCACTCACTCATAATAATTTAATTCACCTTAACGAAAATCAGTTTCTCGATTGCAAATTCTGTTGCTCTCTTTCCCTCAGAAATCAATCAATAATTAATTAAAATATGCTTTTGAAATTATTACACTATACGATTACAAGGAAGAATTGATAAGAGTGCTGCTGCCCATGTTCATGAATGAAGAATGGTATTTTCAAAGTACATGAGCCTATACATTCACAAATCTGAATTAATTCATACCCCTATTTCCGACAACTCCAATACCTTGCTGCCGGTTAGAAGTGTAGCTGAAGATAAGAGCGAATTCAGAAACAGAGAGATTTGAGAGTGATGATTGGGAATCAAAACTGTATGCTAAAACAGTGTTACACGGGCCTTATATAAGCCTCTTAGAGTAAACCAACTGCTGAGATGAAAGATGGTTAGTTACAACTGAATTATAACAGAAACCAACTGTCAGATCCTAAACCCTAAACACATAAATTCCCTGGGCCCAATATTTTAGCTCACTCTATTTTTCTTATACACAAAGATCACATCATGTTAATCATGGGGGACAACATAAATACTACCAAACTGGCATTACCTCAGTGATTCATCCATAACAACTGAAGGTCGAATAGCTATAGGTGGCACAACAATGTTTGTCATTATGAGTTTCTCTGGTCTTTCAGCAACATATAGTAATTCACAGTCCTACAACCAAATGTAACAAAAATGTTCAACTGGAGAAAAAAAATATCTCTGCATAGCATTCATCATGTCCACAGAATTGCAGATAATATAATTCCTTAAAAAGTAAAGTTGGAAAATCAAACCCAAAAAACATACATATAAAAATAAATGTCCACCTCATCAAGCATTCTTTTAAACAGGGAAAGAACTTGGAAAGGATTAAGAATTCGATTAGACACACTGGTGGTCGCCCTAGAGTCTTTCATACGAGAAAGTGCAGAATCAAGCTCTTCAACAATATAATTTTTACATTTTGAGCAATCATGTATGATTGTCAGCGAAGCCGGAAGCTTCTTTACTGATCCTGTATCACAATAGTCATCACAAATATCATCTCAGATATGTAAAAGTTCATATCTTAATATGCATTATGCAATGCAACCATATATAATCCTAAATCATAAAATGGTTACCAATTAGTGTAAATATTTCCCCTCTTAGAACAAGAGGTTAAGTCTTCTGTTGAATTGGGAGAGCAAAAAATGGTGTTATTTATGCCATGTGTGATTACAATCAGTTCAAAAAAATGGAGGTCTTGAAGCAACATGCTCCTGCAATAGAAGCTTACCAAACCTTGAGCCTGTGTTAGCACATAGCTCATACAAAGTTAACACCAGAACATTGGTAATCCATATTTTCCACATAATAAAGAATCAGCAAATTACCAAAAAGAAAGTGCATTATAAAATATCTAAAAAGATAGTGATTAAAGAAAAAGGTTTACCACAGGATGTTGAACCTTATGCTTTATTCTAATTGCCAATAATGTATTCAAGGGATTCATGACAGAATAAAAAATGTATGAGCTTATTCATTCCTGAGAACAAATCAGCAAGAGCAAAAAGAAAATAAATATTTACTAAGATTCAATCCATGATATCCTTAAAGATGGAATCAAAATAAAAAAAAAATGTGGAAGCCTAAAACACGTTATATTTCTACCAAATACAGAAATCAAGTCACCAAAACACAGCCTTTAAGAAATTCAGATAATAAAGTTGTTTGAATAAAGCATAATGAAACAAACCATTGATATATCCGCATCTTGGGCAATTCACAACTTTGCTACAATCTTTAATTATACGAACTTTCACAAAATCAATCTTATCCAGCTCACTCTTTTTGGAACTTCTCATTTTCTTCAGATGTTTTTTACGGGTATCTTCATCAAGGAGAATACGAGCACAGCCCTGGTAATGTATAATGCCAATTAGTATGACACACAAACTTGTAAATAGATTTTTACGCACTATAACATGAATTTTGAATGTATAATAAGTTAATGGCCCCTTCATTGTTTTGCTTTTTGCCAAAGTCCTGTATATCTGTAGAAACAACATGTTTTTTAGACAAAAAAAAAATTGTGATCACTCGGTTTTTTTTATAAGTTGATGCAAGTGACAGACCTCAAAAGCATGAACTAAACAAAAAACTCGAATTGGAATTAACAGAGCAAAAGTTACATTTTCAAAGAGAATGGATAAATTAAGTTTGAGTTCTTTTCTTGTTGCAAAAGGAGGCTCAAATCTCAACCTGTGGGGAGAGAAAAAAATTCACTTGACACCAAGTGAATGACCATCAAACAAAAGGGCTGACAGTCCTTATAGTGTGAGTTTGGAAACTTAACATTGCTTGAAAAAAGTTGTCTTCTAAAGCGAAACATTCTGAAATTGAGACATTCATATATGCATTTTACATAAGTAGTAGTTATAAGGCAATTTAAAACTTGAATGAGATAAAACAAGAGAACATTGTGTTGACAATAAACAAAAAATAAAGGAAGAATCAAAATCCAGAGAGAGGGAGAGAGAGCATATAAGAAACACGAGAAAGATTTCTATACCTTACAAATGCACTTCAGTATTTCCACAATGGAACTAAAATATCCAACATTGAAAACAGGAAGGGCAAGGTTTAAGTATCCATAGTGCCCTGGACAATCATGAAAGTTCCCATCGCATGTTGCACAGACAAGACTCTTATTAGCAGGGCCCTGAATTACAACAAAAAAGATGCTATTTTAGCATTATGTGCAGGTAAAGAGTAAACATGAGCATTAGGAATATATACATATATATATATATGATCAAACAGATTGAAAGTCAGAACAACCAAGTCCAGCCAAGTATTACATCAACCTGACTTCTTCAACATATTTAAAAAAAGGGGTCTGACGACACCTCTACTTATAGAGCCTTAAAGGCAAGACTTAACAAGCAAAAACTATTAAATAGATTTTTGTTGATCACTAGTCCTCTATCACATAGACTTTTGATAAGTGACCTAATTTATTTCATCCCTGTTTCTAATTGACTCCACTATCTAGTAAAAGAGAGAACGGCCTGGAATATTAAATGAGGCCCGTTTTGTTCTAAGCCCTGGCTAAAATTAATGCATTTTAATCAAAATTTAAGAAAATGTGGAATATTAAATGAGGCCCTTGTTGTTCTAATGGTTGTACTAAGTAACTCATCTTAACCATTATGTTTTAAGAAAATGAATGGAGAGGATGCAAAGTAACCCTAAAAATTACTCTTAGAGTAACTTGATCCTCCTATATGTGTGTGTGTGTAATGCTTTTTTATGGTGCTTCTTACTTTCTCTTTTACAAATAAAATTGACTCAAGGTCCGAACAACAAACCTGGTAATTCAACTTAATAAGAATTGCTTCATAAATAAACAATTTCTATCAACCATAAATCACATACAATTCCATGTCTCATTACTCATAATCTATAAAAACCCACTACCAAATTGAATTGGAAATTTCTTCATCCATATAGTATACCAAATAACTAAGATTATACCACCACAAGCCACCTTCCAAAACCTAAAATTGAAATGCTGCATCTGCCATCTCACCATAACAACCAACAAAAAAAAGACCAATTCCGTCATAGTTCAACATTCTAAACAACTCCAAATTCATGCCAGACTAAATACACAAGGCTAATTTTACATCCTATATATATTACAACGAATGAGGCATGATGATCATATAAAAATCTCAAATGCAAAAAAAGAAATAATAATAAGCAAAGTATCAACATTAAACACAAACATAAGCAGGATTCAGAAAAGTGTGGAAAAAGGATTAAAGAGTACCATGCGAGGATCCAACAAGCCACCGTGGATAGGCTTCTTAAAGGAATCATAGTAGGAGCCTTTCCACACTTGAACTTCAGCGATTTTGCTTATTTCCGATTCTGATAACGTGGAGAACTTCATGTTCTTTCTGCAATACACAAACAACAAAGTAAAAATCCCTTCAATTGTAGGTGAATCAAAGTTATTGAGTAATGATAAAGGAACAGGCACAAATAAACGCTCACATCTTGCGAGGCCCTGTATCCTCCATGAACGGCTCCTTTGTGAAAGTTATGCCTTCAGTTCTCGCCCTATTCATCTCTTCTTCGTTTTCTTCCTGGGAAGAGCGCAGGAAAGGGTTTAGGGATGTTTTCACGAGCCAAAACGATTATCCTGGTCCTCGAAAACACAACCTTATAGTGCTTCCTGTTGACCAGAGCAGAGCCAAGTGCAACGTGCGGCGGCGCCCCGTGTGCGGCGGTGGGTTGGGTTTCGGGTGCGGCGGTGCGTAGGGTTTCGAGTGTAAAAAAACGAGTATCTCTGTTTAATAAAATGTTAGAAATTGATTAATTAAAATGTTTGGAGTAAATAATATGAAATGATTTGTGAACTTTAACATATTTGTTTCGTGGCATAATTATTCCGAAGTAGTGAATGAATAGCATAAAGCTCATGTTTCGCAGGAAACGGAAGTGTCAGGTTGGAAGTGATGCGTTGCTGTTTGGGGAGCTACAGAAAGGACGAATGATGTCACCTGGAACTCGCCACCGGATTTTACGCTAGAAATTTATGGCAATTACATGCCTTCTTTTTCTTTTCTTTTTAAACAAATTACACAATAAAAATATTATTTTCGTTTTATAATTTTTTCAGATTCCTTTGATATTTTTTTATGAAAAAATTAATTGCATAAATAAATTATTTTTCTACTTGAATTAATTTTAATACAAATTATATTAATAACCATCCACATTACTTTTTTAATAATAATTAAATTAATTGTTATATAAATTATCTTTTTTATTTAAATTTAAATTAATAATGATATAAATTATTTTTAATTGTAATCAAATTAATATCATGAATTTATTTGATTATGATTAATAAATAATATTATTATAGTAATTAATTTGATTATTTTTGTAAATGATATTGGTAATTTGTATTTAATTAAATTAATTTTAATTAAAAAGATATTAAGTACTATTAAAAATCATAAATTATATCATAGTTACTTTGATTACTTTAAAATATGTATCTTGCATTTATAATTAATAAAAAAAATTGTTGTGCTGTTTGTCAAGACACACAACACAATCATATTTATCTTGCTTTTTTTTTTCGTTCTAAAAAATAAAAACTTGATTTAATTGTGTATCTCATAAAATAGCATAACATAATTGTGTTTTAATAGGGGGTGAAAAGAAGGAGGGAACTGGTAGAAGGAAGGGATGAGAAGAAGGGGTTGAGTGTTTGACGAAAGAAGTAAAATGGTATTTTCTTGGGGTTTTAAAATTTTATAAGGGGCAATAGCAATTTTGGTAAGAGTCAATATCAACCTTGTGTAACTTTTAAAAAACTTACATGATTTTTTAAATATTAAATGACATTAAATCTTGTCCACAAAATAATATCAGCAACCAAACTTTAAATGCTAAATATTATAAAATATTTTAAAAAAATGGTAGAAGATTATCTCAGAGACATAAGATGAAAACATAAAATATAGATATAAAAAACGGAAAGCAAATAGTAAAAGAGATAATTATATATATACATATATACGTATAAAATAATTCTAAAGGAAAAAAAAAATCAAACTTATTTTTGTAAACTTTTTGAATCTTTTGTCATCTTAGAAGTTGAAAATTGAAATAATACGAAACAGCAAAACAATACCATGCTAAATCAAATTTTCAAATATAAAAAAAATTAAAGATATGAAGAAAAGTTTTAAAAAAATAACTTACAAAAGGAAGACGATAAGAATAAACAAATTAAATAATAATGAAAGAAATATAGCATATTTGGCAATGCAATTTAAAATTAAATAGAAGATCTACTCAATAAGATATAATATAAATTTTATAATGATTTGAACTTAAAGATTTAGACATTGTTAATCTTTTTTATAATAAAATAGTTCTGTTGTTCTTTCACTCACTCTCGTTTGCCACGACAATAATTTTTTTTAAGGTTTGATATTCAACATAAACATCTCAAAAAAATCACATTAAGATCCAATTTCAGTTGACATCAACAATAGTAGTACACCCTTGTGGAAGCAAAACTGAATTATAATAAGGGTAATCTTTTACATATTTCTACCTCCACATAGATACTTTGTTTTTTCTTTTTCTTTTCTCTTTCCAAAATAAACAATAAATGAATATGTAATTTGTATCGAATTACATTTGAACAATATGCTATTTACAGAGTTGTTGACTGCTCTAGTTAATTAATTGCTATAAGAGGAACTCTGGAATCTCTTACGGATTGAGCAGCTTCATATGCCCCAGTGTATCTAACATCACCATTTGCATGTTTTGGAGATTTTGCATCCCAGAAGGATTTCAGTAGTTCCTCAAATGATGGGGTTCTTAGTTCTTCTATGGATGAAACACTGGGTAAATTGAAGGATCTCTTTCTTGGTGTTGAACAAGATGGTTCATCTACCTGTATTTTACATAGCAGTTTAAACACACAAAAACTAGAATCCAGCAGCCAGAGATAACACTTTTTTCCTTGAGAAAAACAAAAAATAGGTATTTTATGTACATGCGCTTCTCCAAACAGCTTCGGCTGGATGTGGATTTATTGTTACCCGAATCTATACTACATATGTGCATACTAAGGAATTGGAACTTGAAGTCCCTTACCGTGTATTCACTGAGAAGACATTTCCCTGCATTTTCAGTTATCTCTACAATTCTGTGGTAATGACCGCCCTTCAATTCTCTCAAGTCACCACAGCATGGGATAATCATAGAGTTTAGATTCCCACAAGCGTCATGATCAAGTTGCAATGAATCTGCAAGCGTAAATATTTCGTCAATTGATATCGTGGCATGATTTACCAAGGCATTTATGATTTCGTATGTATGAGACCAAGTACTGACGTTCAATGGATGAATTAATATCCTTGTTTGCGATTTCTGCACCTTCAAGTGTAGTTGACACATCACTTGAGAATCGGTCTCGTAGGAGATGATTAGCTTCCATTCCTCCCCTGTTCAAAAGCAATTGAGAGAAAATGAACAAAATATATCGACTGTTTTGATCTCAACTGGGAATGAAAGACCTACCGAATAATAGTACCCACAGAAGCAGCATTTCTCTTCTCTAGGCTAAGTATGGATTCTTGAGCATTTATCCATTGTTGTGCACCTACTTCTGCCTTTTTGCGGCTGTGCAATTGTTTGGTCACGGTAGGGCTTAGTGAACAGAAGAGAATATAATAGAGACAAAGTACACACAGTACACTCCTATTCCATACCAGTGCCGAATAACCTCCACAAGGTCATTCTTTCCAGATTCTACTGCAGCAGTATCCTCATGATAGTTGGACTCTGTTTTTTCCATGTGAAGTTTCCATTCAGATTTAACAGAAGAAGTGGAATCTTGCATGGTTAATGTTTCTTGCCTCAGCCTACTGATTTTAGTGTTTGCACTCTCCCGAAGATCACTAACTGCCATTTGGACCTAACAAGCAAATAAAGAATGGTAAGAACTTACACTCAGGTAGTAACGGAAGCTACTGTAGGTTAGCTTAGCATGTCTAAAAGAAACAGCTACCAGTTTCTTCTTTCTAGAACTAGAGCTAGCAAGCATTTCTGCCACTTTCTCCAGTAGTTGTTTTTCTTCATGTGCAGTACACTCCTACACCCATAAAGAATAAGGTGCATCAAAGTTAAAAAAGAAAGGAGTATTAATTAAAAACTTTGCGATCATGATTTCTGCAAATTCTGCAAAAAGGCACGCTTCGGTCACCTCAAACTTCTTTTGAAGTTCATACAATTTCTGATCATTGGTAAATTGTGATTCTTCTACAATTTGGATCGTATTGGATGCATGCATGTGTAATGTCTCAAAGAAGTTCACGGTTATTTTAGATACTGCACGTGTATTCTCCTCTGCTCTGGCATGTGCCTACATGCAATAGCATAGAAGTTAGTATCTCTGACTCTGAAGTTCACCCAACAAACCAGAAATCACGCACCTCTTCCTGTTGTCGAGCATAAGCAGTTAACTTGGCCTCTTGCTTTTTGAGACTACTTTGAAGATCATTTAGTAATGAATCAGCTTCTAATGCAATTCCTTTAAAAAGCTGAAGCACAAAAGTTAAATTAAACACACCAAGAAACCTAACGTAGAATCAATTAATAAAGTGTAAGATACACACTTACATCCTCCAAGGCAGATGAATGGTTGGCTACTTCAGAATTCAACTCTTCAAAAGTTAACTGACTATTTCCTTTAAACTCCTCAGCTATATTGTCCAAAGCTTTAATGCCAGAACCATACATGTTTTTAAATTTTCCTACCCGCTCTTTTAGATTTTCAATAGCCTAAAAGAGGCATACCAAAACAAATTTATTAATCCGATAATATAAATAATAAGGCATGATTGCATCCTATGGAAACACACCTCTTCCTTTGTTGATACAAAATAGTGCATATCATTTTCCATTTCCTTTAGTTGCTGCTCTTGTTGAATTACCGATGCTGCAACCGTCTTGTGCAAATCTTCTAGCTGTTGAGCTAACTGTGACTGGAATTTCTGGACAAGTATTCTGTTTCCTTCTTCAATTTTATCCTTCCGCTCTAAGGTTTACAAAAACAATTTTTGTGATGTCAATTTATTCCTTCTAATGGACACCCACAAGAAAAACCAATTGAAAGAAAATGCTAACCAATTTTAGAAAACAGCTTCGACACATCGGATGCAGCATTCTCTAGATCAGCTCGTAGCTCAATTGCATGCTCCACAAGTGCTTTTTCTGGAAGAAGCAAGAACAGGAAAAAATCACACAACTACTGCATATTACATTGGATGATGAGAGAAATTATTTTCAACAACCAACCCAAAAAAGGTATGGTAAAGGGTACACCCAAACAGAAAGCTGGTTGATACAGAATAAGAGGTATAATTACACTTCACTAACCAGACTTCAGTAGATTCGATATTAGAAATTCCTTTTCCTTAATTGTTGCATTTGCTTGTGTGTGCTTTTCCTCAAGATCAAATAATGACTGCTCAGTTTCTTCAAGACTTTTCTGAGATAGCATATGCCATAAATAAATTTAACTCTTGAACCAGGTCAGATGTTCAAAATAAATAAAAACAATTAGGTACAGCCACCTATTAACAACTTTTTTTACCTCGGTTTTTTCAAGTTTATCACTTAACTCAACAGTCAAAAGTTGCTGACATTTGTAGTGTTCTTGAAATTCCATCAATTGCTGCTCAAAGTTATGGGATGCATTTCAATATACAAGTGATTATAACTATATTGGAATTATTCATGATGGAAAATACCTTATCCTTAGACTCTGCTTCTAGTTCCATGCGTTCTATCTTTTCAACCATGGCCTATAGAACATACAGATTTAGCAATAGTAATGTCTCAAAAGAACAACTGTATTCCCAATTCATATAAGGATACAATTAGAGAAACCTTTTTCTCCGCTTCTTCATGAAGATAACGATCCCGTGGTATATAAATTCCGTTTTTCTCTCTTGCAGCATACACCTCTGCAAACCACATATGTAAAAAAATTCAACATTTCAGCACTGAACTGTGAAAGGAAAAATAGTTTATTAACATGGTGCTATTTTCTTTTAGAATACAAAAGCATTGAACAACCTTGCTTCAGTCTGTCAATTTCAGAATACAGATCCTTTATGAGTGCAGATTTCACCATCTTCTGATTGATCTAACAAAGTATTGAACTCCAAACTATTAGATATGTTGCACTGCGAATCTGTGATAAGAAAAAAAAGCATGGTAAGGTTGACAAAAAAATAGGAACTATGAAAGTCACCTCTGGTTTGTTCTTGATATTTTTGGCACGGTGTGCATAATCCAAGGTACTAAGGGTTTCTTCCAGACAGTGAATAGAAGGTGATATTGTAGCAACGATGCATGTCTTGGTTTTACCGCCCAAGGAATCCCTTAACAGTCTTGTTAATTTGCTATCCCTGATATAATGGGACATCTTAATAATACAAAAGCATTTTTTTATATAGGTTTGTAAGTAGAATCAAAAGTTACCATAACAAGAAGAACGGTAGCCATTAATACCTATAAGGCACATGACCTGAATGATCAACTAGAGCATTAATGACTCGACCAAGTGTAAGCAAGCTTTTATTTATCTCCCCAGCTTCCCTTGCTCTTCCCTGCGAGCATTTTCTTACAAGTGAAGCTCAAAAAAGCTATAACATTTTAGTCTTTTCAGACAAATACTGAAGAATAATCAGAGCGAGATAAAGATAATGCCAGAACTGAAGATGGCTAAATAGACAAGGGGTAATTTAAATTTTATAATGTTGTCCAGAGGCCTATTTTTTTCAATATCAATCAATAATCTCAAAAAAAAAAAAAAAAACAGGTTGTCATACTGTTCCAAATAATATCATTTGAATGTACACTACCCAAAATAAACACCAAAATCATTTGATACCTCTCTTGCACCGGAACGTGAAATATTCTCAGAACCTGCAAGGTCCACAAGATTTAGCTTCCCACATTTAATCATTTCTTCACCCTCTGGAGTACACTCCTTAATGTGAATAGTGATAGAAAATATGGAATGGGAACGACTGCTTTGTTTGTTAAGAAGAGTCTCGGCCGTTCGCCTTTTCGCAGAACCCTTTTCCAATATCTTATAAATTTCATTTGCAGTGCAAACAACCTCTTCCTCTAAACCTCTGACAAAAACACCCCCCTTTCCATCCTCCATAAGAGCTATAGGTTTCTTAGATTTGTCATCCACAAATTTTAAAGTCTCCTCAGGGGCCAAAAGATCTGTTATCTCCTCATTGTAAAGCTCTAGAAACGTCACTTTCATGCTATACTCGGCATTCTGAGCTTCTAATATATCAAAAATCTGTTTCACAGCTCTTGGGATGACACCAGCATCACTCGGAAACTCTCCATTCTACATAACCAAAAAACACCAATCAAAGAATTGATTCAGCACAAAGCAACAAGAAATACTATAAATAGCAATGCTGGCCAAAAGTAATAACCTTCTTCCTTGCACCTCCTTCCATTGTGTAAGTTTTTCCTGTCCCTGTTTGACCATATGCAAAAATGGTGCAGTTATATCCTTCAAGCACTTCATTCACAATAGGAGACATTGCCTGCTCAAAAAGTTCTTTCTGCTTGGAATTAGGACCAAAAACCTATTCAATAACAAACACAAATCCGATTAATGCACCATTACAAAAGCAGAATTCACACAAAAAAATTATAAGAAAAAAACAGAAAAAACGAGTAACAGTTTGCTCTTATGGTCATTTTTTACAAAGATTACAGAATGAGGCAAGTGAGTTACACGATCACTTCGTGTTCAGTTCAACAATAATGATATTTTGATTATTTTCATTTGAAGGCAGAATTCATATATTCCGCAAAGCAATTCACGCTTGAAATAATAATAACAACTCCTCAAATTTTACATTACCAAAAAGGATCATCATATAGGAAAGCAAAACGCGAAAAAAAACCTTGTCGAATGCGAAGGTTCTATCGATCTGTTTGTTGGCTATATTCTGCACAGCCGAAACCTCTCTTCTACCTTCGTTACATGAAATCACGATCGGCGTGTTCAACCTCGCTTCGTCTTCACTCAACGGCCTAAACAAAACAAAAAACGAAAAAAACGCGATCAGCGAATTTCACCGAGTCGCGAACAAACCGAACTCAGTGAAGTGAAACTCGGAGTTAGTTAGTTCGACTCAGTGACCTGCAACGAACTAGAACTTGCACATTGACGCCTTTGTCCTTATCGAATTTGCTGTGACCGCTCGAATTGGAATCTGCAGATCGCAGATCTCGTGCCGGCTTGTCGCCGGAGCGCGCCGTCTGCGACGGAGACAGCGGCACTAATCCTCCTCTTCTCTGCTGAGCCTCCATCGCATTTAGAAATTGAAATCGGAACCAATGATAGTGAAATGTGTGGTTGGAGAGAATGAAGAAGAAGAACTATGAAATTAAAATTATAAACCAGAATCGTTATCTCAGTGTGGTTAGTTATAGTGGTTTATTCATATGGAATTTTGCGGTGTCAAAAATTCACTTCACAGATAATTTATTTAATGGTTAATTAATAATATAATATATAATGTGAGTGAGAGAAGGAGAAAAAGGAGAGGGAGTAGTGTCTCTGTTATGGAAGCTGGAAGAAAAAGGTAAGACAAGGAGAGTGAGAGAGAAAAAATGGAAATAAAGAAGAAAAGGAAATTGAAGAAGGGCGTTACCCTTATAGTTTATGAGTTGCGAGACGTTTGAAAAGTAACGGGCGAGGATAACGGCGTCCAACTTGGGACGTTTCTGGGATCACGCGACCGTTAACAAACAATAACACAAATGATCATGATACGCGTTCCAATGTAATCTAACCGATAAAGTATAATAAAAAAAATTAAGATGGTCATTTTTTTTAAAGTACTTTTATTTCAAACATATTTTTACATCTGATTTTCGTACATGCACTAACACAATTACGGAATTAAAAGTTTTTATTTAAAAAAGAACACTGAAACTGGAATGGAACACTCAGGCCTCAGCAGCTCGGTAACACTAGCCTGCTCTCTCTGTCTCCTCGTTACAGTTTACTGCTAGTTGAACAACAGGAATTATTTGTTCATGGATAAAATATGTTTTTATCTCTGTATTTTTTTATAAAATTTGATTTTAATTTCTCTACTTCTAAATAGATCATTTTGAGAAATTATCTAGTCTGCTGGCTGATGCCATGCTTGTGCCTCATTTGAGGATCTAGTTTGTTTTCCTTTGTGGGTTTGCATCTGACATAAAAAATTTATTTTGATTTCTAAACTTTTAAAAACGTACATATAGATTCAGTCCTAAAATCGATCATATTTATTGTCGAAAAGGGACTAAAAATTTACATATTTTTAAAAAATTGAAAATATGATAGATTTAAAAATATAAAAATTAAGATCAATCTTTACTAAAAAATAGAGGAATTAAAAATATATTTTATCATTTATTTATTTATTGTTACTTATTTATATGTATTTAGGTAAAGACACTATGTAGAGGGGTAGGCTTTATTAGGCATGCTAATGGGCAAGGCGGGAGTGGGTTTAGTCTTCTTGCTTTCCTTTCCAAGTCATCCTCACCTTTGTCTTTGACACCCATTGGGGACCAAAAATTAAACTTCCTCTCATCTTCGTCGGGGATTGAGTTTATCCGTCCTGTTCCTTATCCTATTTTCTTCTTTTTTTATTCATAGAAAACGGAGAAAATAATATAATTTTTTTTTTAATTGAACTCAATCTATTACAACATGTTAAATTGAAATTTAAAATAAAAATTATTTGATCTCATTTTTTCTGAATAGTTTAAAGAAATAATGATCATGATACATTATTTATCAATATTAAAAATCTCAAGTGCTTAACAACACATTAAGTAAAAATTGTTTATTCTTATATATTTTTGAACTAAACATGAAATTAAGTAAAAATTATATACAATTATAAGAAAAACAATAATTTTATACATAAAATAAGCATTAATCCATTTAAATCATAAGATTATAATAGCAATTTAAAATTTATTATATCATAATAGTAGTAAGGCAACAACAACAGTAGGACCAGCATACTCAACCTTATCATCATCCCTGAACTTCACTTTCTTAATTTGAAAAAATCTCAACCTCATCATCATCCATGAACTTGACTTTCTTAATTTGAAAAAATCTGAACTCGACCTCAATCAACTCAAGTTTTTATAATCAAAGTAGATGGGGTGGATCAATTCCCATAAACACAAGTGCACTTATGGTTTATTTACCCCGCTTGATAAAGAGTGAGGCACGTGCCAGTTGGATTTTTGTAGTTCTTAATCCGTCCTTTTTTTCTTTTTCTTTTTTCTAATTTCTGAATGTGTGACTCTGAATTATAGCTTTGATGCATCACAGCTTTTTATTAACTTTTTGTTTTCTAAGGTAGAAGAGGGAGATACCTCAAAATTATCAATGACATATTAGAATTGCTAACAAAAGCATCTTTGAGGATTATTATACCCGCTCAAAAGCAAAACTCTAATTGTACAAACAAGAATCACAAATAATATTACCAATTATTACTCAATTAACTTTTAGTCGATAAAAAAAAAAAAACTAACCTTTAACCATTAGGTGGACTACAACCTTTAATTTACCTTGTTTTCTCTTGCCATTTTATTTTCTTATTAATTCTAATACTATTTTAATACAGATATCTCAATTGTTTATAACAAAGAAAAAACGAAAGATATCTGAACTGTATTATTTGTTTAAACTCAAACAATAAGTGACATTTCCCTAAAGACACAACAAAATTGGAAATTCAACTAAAGAGTAAGAAATATTCTTTAAGTTATACAAACTACAGGCTGTACAAAAAAGCTACACAAACTACTAACTTCAAACCATGTTTTAGCTAGTTAAGATCAAGCACCTTTGTTTGTCCCAAATGCCGCCAAAGATGGTAACTCTTCCGCTTCAAGTACACTGTAACAAGGAAATGACAATATATTGCTATTTTAAAAAAAAATGGCCGTGCTTTAGTTTCAAGAATATCCCTGTATGTTTGGTTGAAAAAATAATCAAATAAATTTTAATAAATATTTACGTTCCTAATTTTGAGTTATCTGTAACAAATAAAGAAAAAAATGAAAGATGTCTGAACTGTATTATTTATTTGAACTCAAACGATAAGTGACATTTTCCCAGAGACGTACAACAAAATTGGGAATTCAATTAAAGAGCAAGAAATGTTCTTTAAGTTATACAAACTACAAGCTATACAAAAAAAAAAAAAGTTATACAAACTACAGAATATGTTTTAACTTGTTAAGATCAAGCACCCGTGTCTTGTCCCAAATGCTATATAGAAAATGGTCACTTTCAGCTTCAAGTACACTTTAACAAGGAAATGACAATATTCTACTACTTTTTTTTCCAAATAAAAACGGTCGTGCTTTTTAAGCATACATCTGTATATTTGATTGAAAAACTAATCAAATAAATTTTAATAAATATTTATGTTCCTAATATTTGTACGTGATAATGAATCAAAATTGAGTTCAATAAACTTGTAATTTTATTTTTAATTTAACTATAAATTTCTCTTTAGTTTCTTTTATTTTTGCTAGTAAAATAAAAGTTATACATAAGGTTAGTAATTTGGAAAAAGCTAGTAAAATAAGAGGAACCTTTGTCGAAATTTTAATAGAGGACATGTTTACATACATAAGTTTTTTTGTATTTAGTCTGTTTGAAAGAGTTTATCAATAATTTATTTTGACTTGTTTTATGTTATAACTATTTGAGTAAGTGTTTGGAAAAACTTTTGATAATATGTTATGGTTGGTTCATAAGATGTGTTTAACTTATTTTAATAAACTCTTCGAAATAACTTATAAGAATAGCTTATGTAAAATTTATGGAAATACTCGTTAAAAATGTAAGTTTTTTTTTTCTTCCTCTTTCAAATTAAATATTTTATTTTGTTCGTTTCTTCACCTTTGTTAAATTTTTTGCTTTTTATACTAATATTTGTCAGTAACCCAAAGCTGCACTTCAACTTCCTTGGTCAAGGATGAAGTTCACCTTAAGATTGGGCAGCATCATTCCATTTTTTTTTTTTATCTCATGGGCAGCATCATTCTAAACTCTTGTTTTTTGTTTTTGTTGGTCTACAATTCTTAACTCTTACGTTTGCTGAATAAAGAGAGTGAGAGACAGTTGGGCTGGGAAAGGAGAACACAGCGATTGGATTGGGCTGTGTTTTAACTTTTAAGACACAAAGGTGGCCCCATTTTTCTTCATTTTTATATTTGATATTCGGATGATAATGCTTCACCACTATCAGACTTTAATTTTAGTACATTCTCAATCTCAAGTAACTTCATTGCCCAGGCAAAAAAAAAAAAAAAAAGGATTTCTTGTTGAATGAAAGAGGGATCAACTCAGGATTGAGACACTTTGCCTTCCAAGATAATTTTAGCTTAAGGATTGCCGTGTACTCCCGACCAAACCAAAATTAACAGGTCCTCTATTTTTGCAACTTTGGTCTTTGGCCATTGTATTGTTTTTATCCTATATCTTTTCTTTTGCCTTTGGTGGATACTATATCTTTATCCGCCGACACCTACCAACTTCTCTTAATTACTTTTTTTACAAAAAAAAAAAAATCTTCACTTAATTCCCTCAAATTTAGTTTTTTTTCCTTCTATGGATATGATAGGTATAATTTTTGGATAAAAAAGAGGCATTCTGACAACGTTACCCACCAATTGAAGGGGTTGGATACTTGGAAAATGGAATTATTACATACAATTATTTCTAACAATTTTCTTTTTATCATTTACTTCTAACTTTGCGCCTCTCTAACCTTACATCTACACCTTGAATATTCAAATTTTAACTTTTAGCGTTTCAAATTTAATGTTACAACTCCCCTCTTCACGCCTCTTTTACTAAGTGTTGAATTTTCGCCCCCCTAACAAATTTTCCTTATTCCCTCCACAGTTAAATCAAGACTATATATAAAGTTTCATTTAACTAAAAAAATATTGATACTGCATTTCATCACTTTATTTTAATCTTCAATATATATACTATTTAAATATAAAAAATTCTATATTTTTTTTGCTGAGTATATAAATAAATTCTCATCACTATTGCTTATTAGATTACATATATCTACGTACAAACATTTAAATCATTTAAATTTCATATAAATGATTATTACGATAATATCACTTTATTAAATTTGTAATACTTGTCATTCATAAAAAAATGCCAAAGGCGTAGATTCACTAAAACTTACGTGTATCAAATAATCATGTCTCATTTTATAGATATAAAGCCACAAAATGATATGAGAAAGCAGGATACTATGAACTATGGATACTCTTTAGAATGTAAAATGATCATTGATCGAAACTGAAAATAAAGATGGTAGGAAAAATCAAATATTGGGAGGCGATTGGCCGTGAATGGCGCGGTCTTCCACTGGCAAAAGCAACAAAGCAAGCTTAATTCCGAGTTCCAACCAACAAAGCTAATTAAAATAGTTCAATTTAACGTTTACGAAATCAGTTTTATAATAAATGAAGGATGACCTAATGGGCACGACATGCATCCAATTTTATATTATGCACTTCATCTTATGTGGCCATTACTATATAAAGCCTACCAAAGCACAGTGCATATCATCATCACCAAGCACAAAACAACTCAAGCTTTTCTTAATTAATTAGTGGCATATGACAATGGAATTTCCCACTCTTAAACTTTTCTTCTTCATCTTTTTACTCCTCACATCATCCCATGCAAGATCCGCACCCCCAACCACAAACCTATTTCGAGAATACATTGGAGCCGAGTTCAACAACGTTAAATTCTCCGATGTCCCTATCAACCCAAGTGTCCAATTCCACTTCATTCTCTCCTTCGCTATCGACTACGACACGTCATCATCCCCCTCTCCCACCAATGGAAAATTCAATATCTTTTGGGACACCGGCAACCTAAGCCCCACCCAAGTTTCCGCCATCAAAACCAAAAACCCAAACGTCAAAGTTGCCCTAAGTCTCGGAGGAGATAGCGTTGCAAATGGTTACGCTTACTTCAACCCCTCTTCAATCGATTCATGGGTTTCCAACGCGGTTTCTTCACTCACAAGCATCATCAAAGAGTACAACCTAGACGGAATCGACATCGACTACGAGCACTTCAAGACAGACCCCGAAACCTTTTCTGAGTGCGTGGGGAGGCTAATCAAAACCCTAAAATCCAATGGGGTCATCAAATTTGCCTCCATTGCTCCATTTGACGATGACCAAGTTCAAAGCCACTACTTGGCTTTGTGGAAGAGTTATGGGAACCTCATAGATTATGTCAACTTCCAGTTTTATGCATATGACAAGGGCACAAGCGTGGAACAATTTATCGATTATTTCAACACACAGAGTTCGAAGTATAACGGTGGGAAGGTGTTGGTGAGTTTCATCAGTGATGGGAGTGGTGGGCTGGCACCAAATGATGGGTTCTTCACGGCATGTCATACCCTAAAGAGTCAGCAAAAACTTCATGGCATATTTGTGTGGAGTGCTGATGATTCCATGAAAAGTGGGTTCCCCTATGAGAAGCAATCACAAGCCCTTTTAGCTATACCCTAGTAAATTAAATTAAAATGATATACTGAAGAAATTTTACTATATGAACTTGGTACTCTTAATTGAGATCGACTCGATATGTACGTGGATATATGCATGTATGATATATATATTTTAAACTTATTCAATTATTATGCGTACTTCTTTATACTTGTGAATTTTGTTTTACCACTAAGCACGTGTCGTAAAAACTAACCAGGTTTAATAATTATGTATTTTCTTTGTAAAAATTTAGGAAAAAGAGTTATACACTAAACCTCACTACTAGAAAAACCACATTTTACGACAGACAATCTAAGTCGGTTGTCACGAAATCGTCTTAGAATGTGGGGTGGTGGCATTTACGTAATTAAAATGAAAATTTCAAAGACGGTTGATAGAGTGACCGTCTTTGATTGTGTCAAATGACGACGGTTCTAGTTTAACCGCCTTAGTTTGGTGTTTTCAAAGACGGTGTATAATAACCGCCTTTAAAAATGTGCAAAAAATAAATGAAAACGGTGTCGTTTTCAGGAACTTTGTGTTTGGCTAATTCATAGGGTCACAGGAGTGGGCCGGGGTTGTCGTGCCCTAAACTCCTCTAGCTACTTTGCCCTCTAGTTCCCTTTCCTCTCTGAGAAGTTCCGTGACGTGCTCCCTTGCCGCGACCCCGCCTGAGCTCCCTTGCCCCTGTTGTGCTATCTGGTCTCGACCCCGTAGGCCTCTCTCGGGTCTGGTCTCGTGAGAAGCAACTTTCCCGCCTGACATCGCCTGCCTCCGTGTCACCCTTGTCCGGCGACTTTGGTCGGTCTGGATTTGTGTGGGTGCCGACAGCTTCCAATGGTCTCAAACAGGTGTGTCTCGCAAACCAACAGGGTATGGTTAGGTTTTAGGTTTAGTTTCCCCCTGGTTCCCCAATCATATCATTTCATTTCATTTCTTCCTTTCTCGTCCATCTCGTAACCATGTCTCAGGTGCCATTTTGCTTTTATTTTTCTCACGTTTTCCCCTCAATTTTGCTTTTACAATTTCTGATTCGCTGTTCTGGATGATTGACCTGGACTTCATAGCTAGGAATTTCTGAATTGTTATATCTGCAATTATTTATTGGAATCATTTGTTTGATTTTTGAAAAAATTAGGAACTCTTGTGTTTGGTTGGGAACCCTTAAAACTAGAGCAAGGATTAGAACACGATTGGGCAAAAATTAAATGCATTTGATTTTCATCAACCATCGATTTCTCTGTCAACTATTGCAGAATTTCTTACTTGTTCAGCTACCATTGTTTTTCTTTATAACGCGCATGCTAGATCTCTGTTTTGAGCTCTTTATTCCTGATTAGATGCTCTAACAATTAAGGGATGTGATTGCTTCCTCTTCTCAGGAATAGTTGAATTAGAAAGTTGTATGTTATTGTTGGTCAAAGTTCAAATCCAATTGGTCCTTTCTTATTTGCTAACAATTTTCAGATTATGGCTTGGTTTGTTCTTTTTTGTTATTATTACTAGGTATAGAGGATCTGTCTGAAGGATCTAAAAGAGTTTGGTTAGATGAACTAGTGTTCAGAGTGTTATTTCTGATGCTGAGGCAATTAATTGAAGTGTCAGAGTGTTATTTCTGATGCTGAGGGAGGAAACTCCATGTTAGGGAGAAACCTTGTGTTTGTTGATGCTTGTACTCAAATTTAGCCTTAAAACCAGATTATTTCTATTGTTATTCAGAATTCAAGGTGTTTATCTCGAGTTGTTACGATCCAATTGCAGGATATGGGACTTGAGTCCCACATTGGTAGTATTGGATTCTAATGTGAGGTTTATTGGGCCCTCCAACTATAATAGCTAGCTTCTGTAGTTTCTGCCTTGCAGCCAAATCATTGTTGACCAGAATTACTCCAGTAGCCACCAATTTCAAGTGAACCTTCACTTTCCCTAAAAGGAAAACTCAACAGCTAAATAAGTTAAACAACAATAGTAGTAGTCAGGATTAGATTGCAGAAGTTTCATTGAACATGGCATAAATGGAGGAACTAGTGGTTGTATATTTTAAGGTCAAGATTACAAGCATAAATATGTTCACGATTTTCATGTGTAATACAAGAAATTTACCCATTCCCAGTGAAGTCAAAGTGGAAAGAACTAATTCCTGCATTCTCTAGAGCAGCAACAAGATTTGTGATGATAAAGTTCTCCTAGAGATAGGAAAAAATAATTAAACAATAAGAGTATTACATTAAACCTGGCTTCTTACATAGTTAGACAATAAGAGTATTACAGTCTCCTCTATTGAAAACAGAGGGAACAGTAAGGAGAAAAATAAGCTTCTTACAGCCAAAACAACTCAATAAGTAAAATTCATAAATTAAGATCTGGCTGAGTGATTAAACCTATAAGGTGAATGGTTTTATTAAGTTCTGTTTCCTTTGCTTTCTGGACTGCAATCTCTTCCCTAAGCTTTGCCATTCTTTCTCTTTTTCTTACCTGCAGTTTGTGAAAAATATAAATATCCTCTTTACAAGAACAAGACTTCAAGTAACACTTAAAAGCAAATAACATGTACCTGAACTGTTATTTACATTCCCATATAGTTTACTCCAGTTGTTTCTCCTGCTTTGCTAAAGACAGGTTCTACATATACCAACAATGTCTTTGACCCAAATAATTCTGTCTCAAAAGTAATTTCCTTTTTTGCAGGCAACCCTTTTTCCATTACTTCCCTCTTGAAATCCTGAGATTCCTTATATTTTTTTTGGTTATTATATTCAAGTTTACACATGTATCCTAGATAACCAAGATATTATTAGAGTTGTCTGGTAATCATATCTTAAATATATAAATGACACAGGATCGTGTTAATTAGTTGCTTTGCAAGTTAGACAGTGATTATAGGCCTCATATTTTTTTTTCCATTATTAGTATATACTTTGTAAATATATAACTCATAATAACTATTATATTGTTCTATGGCACTAATTATGATTGACTGTAGCTTTAGTTTTAGTGTCTTATACATGATTGTAAATTCAATTATATTAACTATCATGATTACTACTTATTGTCTATTAATTTCAAGGTCCCAACATTTAGCTATTAATTTCTACTCTCTTTCTCTCTTTTCCTAACCCTTACATTTTACTCTTTCTTTCTTTCTTTCAGATCATTGAGGAACAACGAGACCAAGGAGCTTGTTGCCATGAAATACATCGAGCGTGGCCAAAAGGTTTCTTTCTCTTTTCATTTTTAATTTTTTTTCCTGTTTGTTTTCCTTTCTTTTATCTTCGATTTTTTATTCATTCCAGCAACTGCTTGCTGCTTTGCACTAATCACCCTCACTAACTCCATAACTGAATTCTGCATGCATGCGTTACCATCTCCAATTATTTAAGTCATCACAAATAATAATAATAATTAATAATAATAATAATAGTAATAAAAGGAGAAATGCAATTAAAACTACATAAAACATAGAAATATTTTTGTAACTAATATTTTAATGTTGTCTCTGATCAGAAATTGTATTTTAATATCTCACTTAATAAAAGTTTGTGTTATAAGTTAGTAAAATAAATTTTCTATTTCAGTTAAGAAAACACTACACCTGAAATATATATATATATATATATATAAAGTGAATTAAGTTTCTTAGTTATTTATAAGGACCCCTAATCATAAATTGAACAGGATTCGAGCAAAGTAAAACACTATTTAAAACACTTTGGATTATAAAATCTGCATGCCAAAAATCGATCATTGAATCACCCACTACCAAATTAACATAAGATCATTTTATTATTTTTATTGATAATTATTAGTTATTGATGTATTAATTTTTTTCCTTTTTTTTAATCAGACAAAACAGATGAATATATATATTACACTAGTGACTATGATGTTGGACACCTGACACCTCTCCTAGTTTTAGATGCATTAATAGCCCATATATACTTATCTGCCAAATTTTTTAATCAGTGATGAACCGGCAGTGAGCCAACAATCTGGTGTATGTTCCTATGAGAGGTAGTGTCCTTGGTCCTGGGGGCAATTTGCAGGTAGAGGAGGTTTTAGAACCCGATCTTTGAACTAATTTAAAGAACACAAAGAGAATAAAGAGAATATTGTAGGTAATGAAGTAAATAGAGAAAGAGGTGTGGTTTTGAAGCTCCATGAACATGATGATAGATCTAGGAAGAAATTAACTAACGTACGTGCTATGAGAAATGCATACATAATAATTTAAATAAAGAAATAACTTAAATAAATGCCTTAT
>PYAF01001381.1:628968-641993 GCA_007407185.1 Glycine tomentella | reverse complement strand
TTGTTATTTTTTGACCCTTTACTGCCTAACAACTTTGTAGGATATCTAAACTCACATTGTGAATATATAATTTGAGTTGTTACAGGAATCACAATCACACAAATAACCATTTGTAGGGCAATGATACATTTATTTGACACCGACAATATACTTGCAATAAGCTAGCCATTAAAATATGCAGACTTAATATGCTATCAGTAGATTGTGATTCTTGATAGAATTCTGAGTTATTCTTCAATGCCTTTTCATAGACTTTTTGGATAGGTCAATTGGAATTACAAAATATGTTGCTATTTTTTTAAAGTCAAGTGAAATTACAACATATGTTGCTTACATATAATATATAAATATAATTCCTGGTCTTATTACTGCATTTATGTACTCAATTACATCTCTGCTTTGTTGCATTCCTTGTGATGTTTCTGTTATGCAGCATAATGTCTGGCTTAATGATGCTTTTGATAGAGCAAGACAATTGTATCTGTCATATTACCGGTCCATCCCTAAGAGCTTGGAATGCTCAACTGTTCATAAACTCATGGTAGCAATGTTGGATGGAGATGAGCGGTTTATTGAACCTACACCAAAATCACTGGAAAAATTAACCCTGTAATCTGTTAAGGATGTTGTAATGAATCAAAATTTTATAGGCAGGAATTTTAGAAATTTTAAACACCATGTTCAACTCTAGGCAATATATATCTTATTTTATAGACTTTTTTTTTAACCATTGTAATTAGCATCACAAAAATGTTATGGATGTTATATTTTATCCTATGTATATTGTTGTTAGTGAAACTTTGAGATTAATCTTGTTATGAAATGATATTTATTTTTATATTACTTCGTATGGTTCATTAAGATTGATCATATCACCACAGCTACTATTATGTACGCATTAAAAAAATTGGAAAAAAAATTTAAAAAAAAACCACCAAACTACGTCGGTTGTCAAAAGAACCGTCTTAAAAAGACACATACTAAGACGGTTATTAGGTTGAGAACCGTCTTAGAATGTGCCTTTCTAAGACGGTTGTAATTAGAAACCGTCTTAGAAAGTATTTTTCTAAGACGGTTATTAGTCAAGTAACCGTATTAGAAAGACACATTCTAAGACGGTTGTTCCGTAACAACCGTCTTAAAAAGGCACATTCTAAGACGGTTGCTAGTAACCGTCTTAGAAAGATATATTCTAAGACGGTTGTTAAGTAACAACCGTCTTAGAATGTGCCTTTTTAAGACGGTTATTTGGCTAATAACCGTCTTATAAAATAACTTTCTAAGACGGTTGTAGCTAACAACCGTCGTAGAAAATGACATTCTAAGACGGTTATTATATAACAACGGTCTTAGAAAGTCATTTTCTAAAACGGTTGTCAACCGACTTTAAAAATTTACTTTTTTAACGACGCCTACAACTACGACGGTTGTACAACCGACGTAGAAAGGGGTAAATAACCGATGTAAAAAGCCTTTTTTGTAGTAGTGCCTATAGAGATTATGGGTGTCCTTTATCTTCTTGTGTGAAACATGATAAGAATTACACACGAGTTCTCCCATTAAATAGATTGTTCTCACCTTTTGAATTATGGAAACTTAAAATTATTTTACGATATTATTGTATAATTATTAAACTTAAAATTTATATTTTTATTAATTAGAAATTATTGTTAGTATGTTTTTCAAAGTGGTTATTAATGAAATTGACAAATTTATTATATATATGATATTTTCTGTTTTTTGTTGAATTACATATGATATTTTTTATTAAGTATTAGTATAAAATATTTTTTACTAATAATTGATAACCTATTTTATCGTACTATAAATTAACAAAAATTCATCAAATGTTATCGACTCACGCGGTTACATTTACTTTCTAGTGTGGAATGAACCTCAATCACCTAGACAAACACACATCAGGGCACTAAGGAGGTTTAATTTAGTTACTTTATGTGTGAATATTATAAATCTCTTAATACTTTATTTAAAGGTAATATGTTTAATTCCGATGAATAAAAACACATGCAAAGTTAATGATAAAAGGAAGTTATTAAAAAAAATTGTCATTTAGCAATCCCAATAATTGAGAAGTCCAAACTACGAGCTTCAAGCCCATCACTGTTTTTCTCAATAATAAACATTTGGGAGCAACTATTGGCACTACCAATAATGCTATTGACATTACCCACGTGTGCTTCAATTTTTTTTTCTTTCAAAAATGTCCTTTTTATGGAAACTTTATTTTGTTTGTAAAATACACAATGAAATCATTTTTCCATTGATAAAAGGAGATGCAAAAAAAAATACATAGTAAAAACATGATTTTGATGTGTATTTTTTCATCAAAATTGTGTTTCCATTGTGTATTTTATTACACCCTCTTTTACTCAATTGAATCGTATTTTTGTTATTTTGTTTTTACCCCTTCAAAAAATAACGAAAGTATGATTCCTTTGAATTATTAAACGATAGAATCGTATTTTCATTATTTTTTATCATTTTTTATTAAACGAAAACACAATGTTGCCCTTCAAGCAAATTTGCATTCCCTTTCCATCTATTGAATCTTCTTCTGTTTTCCATTCCCAGATGTGTTGCCCCTCCTCATGACAGTATCACTCACTCACACTATTCACACCCAAAATACCCAAGAATGCAAAACCCAACTTCACCTTTCTCAACCCGATTGCACCCACGTGGTCACGAGTGGCTCAAGAATCTCACCCTTGATCATGAACTTCTTCAATGACTCCATAGTGAGGATTTCCATAAATGGGCAGTGGTGGTAGTGAAGGGATTAATGGCAGAGGAAGCGACAAAAAACGATGGTGAAAATGTGAAAGGGAAAGGTTTAGGGAAAGTCATAGGGAAATGGAAGGTGTGACACGACAGAATGGTGTAGGAGGAGGCACTACCTGTTAATTAGGTTAAGGGATGGGAAGTCGTTGGAGGGAAGGGGGGGCTCATGGGGTGTAGGAATTTGCTATTTGGACAAAAGAGACATTTCATTGCATTTGATAGTATGAATAGCAACACTGGTAATGTTAATAGTAGTCCCCTAAACATTTCGGCTAAATTTGGCCCTTCCTAATCGTTACGAAAAATAGAGGCCTACAAGGAAGTTATTATTATTTTTTTTTCAATTGTCATATTCTTTTTAATCAAATACTTTAATTTCTACTCAAATTCTTATTCTCTGTCTCAAAATCATCATAAATAAAACCCGTTAAAATAATTAAACTCCTGACATTATAATAATTTAAAAGAGAAAGTGGTAAAAGTATTTATTATCATAATTCAAAATTGAAGGATTGATTTGAATAAGAATTATTAAGAATAAGGTAAAAATATTTTTCCCCTCAAAATATTTTAAAAAATGTCAGTTTTAATTTACATAAAATCATCAAATATTTTCCCCACAACTTAATAGAAAGAAGAAACACATGTTTTTAGTTCTAATTAGACACTCAATAAACATAGGAATAAAAAATATATTAAAATTATATAAGGAGTAAACTATATACTCAATATAATGAGTATTTAAATCTTGAGATTGAAAAATATTTGACCCAAAAATAGAAATCAAATATTCAATATATTAGATAGACAAAAATGTCAGTTTGTTTAATTTTTGAGAAAATATTTTATTTTATTACCTAGCTACTTTTACTTTTAATTTCAAAATTATTATCTTATTTTCAGATATTTGTATAGTAAAAAGAGAAAACAACTTTTTGTCATTTTCACTTTTTATTTTGCAAATCTTTAAAAATTAAGAAACAACTTTGTAATTACAATTGAATATAAAAATAACATTTTTTTCAAAAGGCATGAGTGGTGACAATTGAATTACATTTGATCGTTTCTATGGGTTTTATTTGACGTGTTTCCCGTTCAAAAAAATATTGATATGTTTCCATCTAACTTATGTTAGAAGTAAATGATCATTAACACAACCAATCAACCATATGTATAATTGTAACCTCTTAATAACAAAAACAACTTAATGTGTAGGTTCTAGAACATTAATATATAGTGGAAATCGGATAATAAATTTTTAGAATGAGATGATTGCAAGTTTGTACTTGACATATCTTGGATGAATTATATCAAAATGAGAGAGATTTAAAGGTTATATAGGTATATGAATGTATAGTTGAAGATGATTTAAAAAAATTAATTAATACTACCTATATTATCAAGATATATCTACTTATTGAGATTTAAAAAAGAACTATCTACAAATAATTCTGACAAAAAAGAAGTGTTTGTGTGAATAATCGATGTGAACGGTTGTTATTCACTTAGCAATTACCATTATGCTATTATTTTGTTTGATGGATTCGGGCATGTGTACCAATCCCACATTGTCTCTATATTCAACACTCATAAGCAGAAAAACATCTTACGTAGATGTTTAGGCCAAAAGAGTTACTTTGTAGAACAGGTTATTCCTCCTCTAAATGTTACAGAGATACCTTTGCCTCCTCGTGATCAAAATATTTGAACCAATTGTTTGCCATGGACATGTCAACGAACCCTACTACAAGGAACACATCCTGTATTTGTCTTTATCAGGGGCAAAACAAAGAGATACGAGGAATCTTGCTTCTTCATAGTTTCTAACAACCCTTCATTCTATCGTTGGGATCAAGAAAATAGAACATGGGATTTTGTCCCACCTCAAATATGGTTTAACTAGTAATTTTACTCTGAAACTTAATTTTGTAATAAGAAAAATGGAACCCACGATGTCTCAAATGCAAACATGCATTCTTATCACTAAACCAACGTACTTATGTGTTGAATCCATGCTAGATTTTATTTATATACAATATACTATATAAAATTACAAGATCAAATTTTGTCAAGAGTGACTTCAAGTTATTCTTCATCCTCATTATTCATTTTTTAAAATTTTATAATTAAGATTTATTATTCATTATAACTATTAAACTTAAAAAAAATGAATGATGAAAATGATGAATAACTTTCTTAAAGTTACTTTTAGTATAACTTTATCCTTCCTTTTATATATATATATATATATATATATATATATATATATATTGATTCATCCAATTCACCTATTAGCACATTAGTTTAACTAATGATATGTTGACTCAATAATTTGACTAGGTCAATGTTTGGTTCGAGTTTTAAAACTTTGTTTTCATGGAAAATGAATGGATATTTAATTAATAGATTCCACAATAAAATACAAATAAAAAGAAAATTAGCAATTAATAAATTTGAAAGTAATCATTTATTTCTTATAACTAAAACAAAAAAATTTCTCTCATTTATTTCTTATATAAATGACTTAAGGTACAATTCTTTAAGTCCTTTTAGTACATTTTATTAATTTGAATTTGTTTAGGAAAAGAATATACTCATAAGTAGTCCTAAAGTCAGTAAAGAAGATAAAAAACCTCATTAAATCATGATACAATGTGACCTAGCATGATCAATGAAGGATTAAACTTATTAATAGAATGTGTCTTCTATCGACCTTATAACAATAATCTCATTTTCCAAGTGATGTCATGTATGGTTTCTCACTTGCTAGAGGGTGATGCTTAATGTACCTTAATCATGTGTGAAAAAGGTTTAAAACATCTTTGATTTGATTCATGGGTCAAAAAGCCCATAAGTCTTTGAAAAATTATTAAGTATTTTGAGTCAACTATGTATCGATTAATCTTTACGTGATACATATTTAAGTTTTTTTTCTTTTAATTTATGAGAAAAAATTAATAACACTTAATTATGTGTTATATAGAGATTAATGAGAGACTATGATGATTCTAAACCATGTACTTATTTATCTTCTTCTATCCATGCATATAATAGTTGTGTAATGCAATAGACTAATTGTAATGGTCGACTTATATGCATGGTTGGTTGAACACCAGGTATGATTTAGTTTGAGTATTGCATTCGTTGAATACTCACTCTGCATCCTTCAAATTAGGTGCACTAAAAGGCCTACTTTATCAGTAATGCCACACTTAATTTCTATATAACTGAACTGTCCATAGCTTCTCAAAGCACTAAACATAAAACGCATTGTAGCTTGTTATTCTAGTCCGGACAGTCTAAAACTAAAAATTTATCTCGATAATTTACATAATAAAAATGTACATTAATTAACCTTTACTTCTAATTGTCTTAAATTTTGTCCTTATTATCAATGGTACGTGTAAATCGGGAGACATGAACAGGGTCGTTGTTTGTCACAATGACAGCACTACAAACCTTACTAAGCACATAGACGTTGCACGCAGCGATCCGTAGCAGCAGCAGCAACAAAGAAAGTGTGCTTGTGAATCGTGATTTTAGCAAATCCGTGTCAGCCAAGGTCCTTTTTGACTCAACATTCCACAACGGTTTCGCATGAGTGGCTAACTAGTGCCTAACTGTCTTGTTGAGAAGATTGAGTTGATACAATGCCACACTTATAACCCCCCATTAATTAATTCCCCGATTTCATTATCCAAAAAGCCTATTAATTTGGGGAGGTTCAGGTTTGTTTCGATGCACTTACACATGAATACGACGTAATGCTTGTCAATCTGTTGCTATCATCTATCGCACTTGCGCACACACTCCCTTTCTTCATTTTGTAATCATTTGTCAACCGTCCACCCAATATTAGAGAGTATGGGGTGTAGCAATTCCCACTTTATCATTGCTCTCTATGAAAAATGATCATTAATGTATTGGCATATTTTTGGGGTCCAGTTTGATATGGCATATATATCAAGATAGTATATCAACTAATAGTTGATATAAGTAATAATAAAATAATAATTTGTGTATTTTAATTTAGTAGTATAATATTCGAATTAAAGAGAGGGAAAAAATATAAATATAAATATAAAAAGAGGAGTCAATTTACATTATAAAGTTACTTTTTGTTCTTATTATTTTTTTAAATCTAACGGATAAAATTAATAATTTATTATAACTATTATATTTCAAAAAAATAAATAATAGAAAAAAATAATTCTGAAAGAGTTACTTTTAATATAAATTGATATATCCTCTCTTTCTATATTTTTTTCAACTTGTAACAAATATTAAGACACAATACTTTGTGCTCTATTATATTATGTTAATTTCAGCTTATTAAACAAAAAAAAAAAAAAACTAATGCTGCCAAGATAACTCATTGAGGTTACTGATATGTGGAAAGAGATGAAGTGATAGCTGCAAATCCGTTTCTACTTTTTGTTATCTTTTCATTAGTTCCTATCTCACCTTGCCCTCTCTTTTCTTATCATAATAATAGCCGGTCTATATCATTAGTTGAAATTTAAATTTTTTGTTGGTCTCACTAATAAACATTACTCATAATTTTGTAAATTTAAATCAGATAATAAGAATTTTTATGAAATCTATACAGGGACGAATTCACCTTAAGCACAGTGGGAACAATTGCCCCCACTAAGATATTTTTTTACTTAAATATATTTGATAAAAAATTATTCCCATAAAAAATAGATATTTTTCTCATAATGTGAAACTGTTTTATAAATAAATATAAAAAATTTAAGAGATAAAATAAATAATAAATTGATACTAATTTTATCATTTTATCTTTTAAACAAACAAGCCATACAAACACACATATTGACTATAAAAACTTAAATATTTTGTAATTTTTTACCCTCAGATGATGTATTTTGTAAAGGCTTAAAATTAATATTTCTTTAAAAATATTATAAACTAGTATTTTTTTTCCTTCCATTATAAAAAAATTCTGGATATGTCCCTGGATGTATATAAAAAAAGTGTATTACGAACATTTTTAATTATAACTGTTAAATAGTAATGAAGACAAATACTTCTATTTAGTGTACATATTTTCTTAAATAATTTTATCCTATAATTAATTCTAAAAAATAACTTTGAATCAAACAGTTATTAAGAAATAACTCATCAAATATGACACAGTTATTTGCATCTTTTAATTATTTTTATTTTAATTTAAAATTTAAAAAAAAAAAAACGAAATTGATAATTGAAACACGTAGTACCCGTTTCTAACTAGTCATAAAAATTGGAATAGACATTGAAGTGAACCACCTAATAGTGACTAAGGTATCTTTCAATCTACTATGTTACGTGATAGCGCATTATCCTATATTTCTATTACAATGACTAATTGGCATAGAGCCCCCAGTTTTACATACGCAAATCATTCTCTAAAGAATTTGGCATGCTGAAATGATGTTACTCTTTGATGGGTATCTAACTGATGTTACTGTTTTTCGTTCAATTACATCGTGTTCATGTATGCATAATGCATTTGTTTTAAAATTTCTATAGCTACTTGAAAGTTGAAACAACGGGTGTATTTTTTACCTCAATCAGTGTGTGTGTGAACTGTGTGCCCCATTAGTTAATAGAGAGAGAGAGAGCAACAAATTAAAAGAAATTGTGGGATCCATCACTAACCTAATTTATACCCCACTTTTTTCTCCAAAGCACATTCTTTTTGGTACAACTCATGACATGTTTCAAAACATATATAAGAACCCAGAGATTGAGAATAATGAAGAAGTTTTATTAACAATGATGCACCATGCATGCGCACAGTACACGCCATTATAGTACAATGTTAAATATGCCATTTTATCGCACCTTTTAAGATAATTTCAATTCTTCAAGCAAAGATTTCATAATACTATTAATTAGCTAGTTAGAGGTATTTCTATTAAACAATAGTTTATGTACATTCAATTGCCAAATACGTGTCAACCATAAAGAGCATCACTAATGCCAGTTTCATAAAAGTCTTGGATATCATCATGATTAGAAAATCATAACATCGCTGCTACCTTCACCTCCTTTTCTTTCTCCTCTATTAGAAAATCACTAGTGATGTATTTTTCCTCCATGATTTTGTTAGGAAAGGAATTGGGCTGAAATTGAAGTTGTCAACGAGACATATAGACTATATATATAGAGGAGGCGTGTGAGATTTTCCCTTCTTGCCGGTTGCAACTTAAAATTTTAAGTTGTCTTCCCCAAAAATAAATGATTTGTAGAAATTTTTTCATATAATTTCTTTAAATGATAAAATAATATTTACAAATTAATTAATGAAGAGCTTGTTTTAACTTGAGAAAAAGTTCATTTCTTTTTTTCTCATTAAAATGATTTTAGAAAAATTTATCTAAATAGATCCTTAATAGTCTAATTTTTTACTTAATTCTTGTGTGAGACTATATTTGTCATAATATTAAGTAGAATGGACAAAACTATATTAAAAATTTGGAATAATATTAAAAATATATATTCAGAGGTAATTTTTTTTATAAAAACCACAATAACATTTTAATTTAAAATCTCATACAAACTATCCGAACCTCATTATTATGAAGCCAACTTTAATAGATTTATCAAAGTAATGGTATCAAGCACAATAACTACTAGTACATATTGGACAACATCTACAGTAGAACACCATGTCCATTTTAAAATTCATGTTTATTTTTGCTTCATATGGATGTGAAGAGAGAGCAGTAATTCACGTTCCAAAATGCATTCCAAACATATACTACATTTATTTCTTACTCATTTTTCGATATATCTCGTCGTCCATCTACATCAGAGGTTAGTGAATTAGAACTTATGAGAAAGTATACTGCATATTGACAACAATGTCAGAGAATGAATATTATAGTAGTGGAGAAACTGTGTCTTGTTGAAAAGAGGTTGAGCCACAACGAGTTTCGTTGTCTTCTCCATATTGGCAAGAGTTCAACTTTCCACGTAAGTAAAGACCCCACTCCATTTCTTGGTTGCAAAAGTTCAACTTTCCATATAAGCATGAGCCTGTTCCATTTCTCAACTGTAACATAGCACATGATTGGAGGGTAGGATTTTGGCTTGCATTATTAATTTTACCTAGCTAGCTACCACATGCTATAAGATGCTTTTCTTCAATATTTACTAATGACTTTCGACAGAATATCAAATATGCACAAGTTAGAACAGAAGACATAGTTTATTTGTGGAGAATCATGAATTTTGCCAATAAAGCTGAATTTCGTTCATTGTTGGAGGAAGTGGCATGGAAAATATTAGAATAATTTATACAATAAAAATTATTTATTTGATAGGCTTATTTTTAGTCTCCTATTATTGTCAAAATTTAATTTTTGTCTCCTTATTCTTTTTTTTTTTGCATGAATTGGCTCCTCTATTATTTAAATTGTGTAATTTTTGTCAACTTGACATCCAATGTTTAATAAAAGGCTAACTTGACACTATCATGCACTGTTACATCATCATTTTTGTTAATTTAATACTAAACATTAAGTTATTACGTTAAACTTAATACATGAATTAAAATCGTACAATTAAAATAGTAAAGAGACTAAATTTGCAAAAAAAAAAAAACAAATAGATCAAAATTAAATTTTAACAATAATAGAGAGAACAAAAGTGCAATTGATTTTATTTTAAAAATGTGTGTGCATGTGTGTTAGGGGTAGAAGTAGGTCGGTAATCCATCGGGAGCCTATGGTTCAACTCATTTTGTTCAACTCATTTAAGGCCTACTCTGGTTCAACTTATTTAGTAAAAAAAATAAAGCTCAAACTTTCTTAAAGAGTCTATTTAATTAAGTATGCTAGGCCACATGCCAAAAAAATTCTATTAAGTCTGAGGTCCAACCCATTTAGCAATAATATCATATAATAAAAATATTATTATTAATATGATATATAATATTATAATTATTTTATTTAATATTTACAAAATTATTTTAGTATTTTGACAATTTGAATCATTTTAACTAATGTTTGAAATATGTTAATTCATATAAGCATACATGAGTAGTACAAATATGAACTCTTTTATTTTTGTGAGACTTAAAAGATTTTGATAATATGTTATATGTAATGTTTGTAGACAAATTTTGTGAATGTCTTGTGATTTAAAATTGTCTTGTTTTTTTAATGAAAATCTTTGATTTTGTTTAAAAATAATTTTTTTACACTTCATAATATGGAACGGACCTTTAAACGGACTAACCCATTCATGCTTAAAATAAACTCTTGAGGAATCACAAACTCAGATTTAGATTATAAAATATAAAATAGGTTAGGCCATACTTAAATGTGTGTACATATGTGTATTAACCACCACAACATCAGATTTACATATCTGTCACTAGTCACGTTGTTCAAACTTTTCATGTTTGGTGGTTTACAAATACCTCATTCTAAAAATTGATTATTTTTGTGAATTTAGAGGTTTGAGACATAGCTCTACTATATTACATGCACAAGTCAGGTTGGACGGAGTGTTTGTGTAATAAAGTCAACTTCTTTTCTTTTTACTCATGAAAGTATTGGAGCAAAAATCTAAGGTCTTAATGAGTCTCCACTCTACAATATTTTCATTACCCGTTTACTATCATTTTTGTCGTTGTATTTATTTCTAATTTATGATTTGTTTTTTCATTAATAAAAATTGCTGAGAGTAACATTGAAAGAAATCCTAGTAGCTTTGTCCGGCAATCTATTTTGGGTTTTCCTCTCTTCCCAATAATTTTGTGCCCCAAATACGAAGTTCTGTTAAATTTGGACATAAAATTGGACCATCAAGTAGGTAGCATAGATTTGCGAGAATTTTGCTTTCAAGGTCATAAATCTTCCATGACGATTTCTAAGAACACCACTGACTTTTAATTACTAGAGATCCAATTTATTTGTTAGAATGTCATCTTCACATGCAAAACCAAGTCAGTGTGAGTTCCAGGTATTGCATGTGCACTGCGAAAGTAGCTTAGAAAAAAAATGATTATGTTGGTACAATGTGGTAGGGACAACAAAGTGGTGACAAAGAATCAAAGATGTATATAAGTTGGTGCAACACGGAACCTATGAAATGTAATTATCAATTGAGCTTACAACACCATATAGAGGGAAAGGGAGATTTTACATTGTCTTAGGTTTTGGCAATTGGTTCGGGTTGGTTAATGCCCAACAACCGATTTAGGAAAGTTCATGACGAGCTAGTTACTTTTGGAACTTTATGTATTTGCATTCAGTTTATCAGCTATTTCTTCAATTTCCACGTCCTGGTGCCAAATGATTTCGTCACTTTTTTTCTTTTTCTTTCAATGAAATGCATGCTAAATTTTGAGTTGACAGACGGTTCTATATTTCTACTGGACCTACCTTGATCGAAGATGCTACTTTGAGGTCCCCACCCGCTCTTGTTTCATTGTATATTCTTATTTCTTAATGAAGTTGATGGGAAAAAAATGAATTTCAATAAATCATAATCTAATGAGTAATAATAAATTAATAATAAGATAATAAACCTCAAATTGAACAAACATTTTCTCATTCAGGACTAGCTTCTGTTGTTTCGCACCAAAGAGGATACGGGTACTTCCTCCTGAAAGCTCTATACCCAAATATAAAGTCACTTCAGCATCATATGTAACAGCCCAAGGTACTAGACTTTCACAATCAAATATTGCGTTACAATTTCAGCCCAATACTCTTTGGGTTACAGCCTTAAAATAAGGAGTTGGAATTCTCAATTTCTTCAAGGCAATTTGACAGGTACACTATTTTTCTTTTCTTCCAAGTATACTATTAATTATTAAATGTTAGGTATTAAACAGAAAACTACTTTGGGACATAACTAATAATATTATTATATTTTAACTTTTATTATCAACTATCAAATATATATTATATACAATATATTATTAAGATGACTTAATTATTAATTTGGTCTCCAAATTATTTTAAATCATTTAATTTTGTCCTCAAATTTTTAGAAGGTTCAATTGGATCCTTAAGTTTTAAAAAATGAATTAATTTGATCCTCAAATAATTTTAAAAGATTCAATTTGATCCTCAAGTTCTTAAAAATTTGGAAATCAAATTAATTTATTTTTTAGAACTTGAAGATCAAATTAAATCTTTTAAAATTTGGGGACCAAATTGAACCATTCAAAATAATTTAGAGACTAAATTCATAATTAA
>PYAF01001381.1:613806-628868 GCA_007407185.1 Glycine tomentella | reverse complement strand
AACTAAACTATCGTTAATACAGTAAAGTAACTCAAATATTCACTTTGTAGATATTCGAATTCAAGCAACCCATATAACACATGCATAAAACAAAATTAAAAATGTATTTTTATCTTAATGCATATTAAATAGTCTGTAGATACTTGTGTTGTACAAAAAAAATACTATTTCATATTTTTGTTATTTGAATTTAATAATTGCCTGTTTTTTAAAATTTTATTTTTGGAATAAGAAAAACTCCAATCCAATTGCTTTATATTGATTCTTAAATATAAAAAATATTGGAGTAAATAGGTTCTTAAAGTTTTTTTTAGAAGTCGTTTATACAAGTAACTACAAGCAAGTTGGATTAATCATTTAAAAAACATTTTTTCCAAGTTAAAACAGGGATTCTTGTATGATTGAGGAGATAAAATGAGGTCGCCTTAAAATAAATTGGATAGGAGTAAAATTAATGAATATTCTTAAATTCTATGTAAAACAAGATAAACCACACTAAAAATAATTTAATTACATTTTTGGTTGCTCAAATATTGTAACTATGTGATTTTGATCTCCTAAGTTTTAATTAAGTTCCTTGTTCTGATCATCAAAGATCACTAAAGTACCGTTTGGTATGTATTGCCCCAAATTGAGTTTTTCATATATCACAATTGTGTGATTTTGATTCCTTTATCATTTTTTATTAAATATTTTTTATAAAATTTGTTGACATGATACTACTTAATGGCATATCAATGATATGACAAGTAACATGTTGCCTAACATATGATATCTTAATTAAACTTTTTTGTCCGTGTGATATTGCAATGGTGAGAAACCAATGATTAAAAAAAAATCATTCCTCTTAATCTTTTATGATGTGAGATCTATTCATATATGGTATATGTCTTGAGTTAATCGAGCATGACTTGTGCACAATTCAAGTATCCTCTATATTAATTTAATCTTAGATTATAAAAAAATTATGAGGAATCAAAAGTGTAATAAAGTTAATTAAATAAGCACACATATGTCAAACAATATATTAACTTTGGTATGAGTAAAATTTGTTAAATATTTAATTAGTAAGAAGGCACGCGTTATAAACTTTTATTATTATTATTATTATTATTAAAAAGTAAGGAAGAGAAGAGAGATTACCTATTTTAATTTTAATTAGTAACAAGACACGTGTCATAAACCTTTTCTTATTGACGTGTCATAAACCTAAGTAAGCACTTATAGTAGTAATATTTTAATTTTATAAAACTAAACGAAAGCCACACATGTAAAGTGGAGTACTTTAATTCATACAAGCTTCATCAAGATATGTTTGAGCTTTTGATTCAGTGCGTGTGGTTAATTTTTGAAGAAAACAATAATTTTAGAATTCATTCAATAAATTAACAAAGAATATTATATTTGTTCATAATTAATTTACTTAATCGATTGGTTATCTGAAATGCAACCCTAAACACTGCTATTTTCAGTGAGCATCAAAACTAAGATATCGCAGCTTGTATCCGAAAATTATTTTGATTCTTATCTATTATTCCGCTTATATCCCCTGAAATGTCAGAACCAGTCCTACTTAGGGATAAATGATAACCACTAATATCTTAGAAACCACACGCACTGCTTAAATACAAACAATGACCAAACTGATATGAAACATCTGACCTAATGGGAGATTAAATCTATGTTTCCCATGATCCACACTATCTTGATTTGCCCTTCATGCATGTCCTGCTCCATTATTAAACCATTTCAGGCACAAAATAAACTGTACCCATTAGTTAAATTGCGAAGACACTAAAAAGGTGCCTGCATATAATTGGTTGAATAATAAATTAAAGAATTTAAAAAAAAGTGGAAAGATTGACAAGAATCATGCCGAAAAGAAATTGATATTATGCTTTGTGCAATTCCTTTCGTAACATTTAGTATTTCAATCACTTAAACACAACTCCAATTGAAATAAATATTTTTTTAAATTGGTTTTGTGAACATTAGGCGTTGAGTAATAAATAGTGAAAAAATATTTTTTAAAAAATATATTAAATATTAATTATATTTTCATATTTTCAATACAATCAATATTTTTTTAACCCGTCAAAAAAATATTTGTTAATAAGAATGTCAAAAAAAAGTTTTTTTAATAAGATAATTATTTATAATTTTTTAGGAGTTATAAAATTGACTGGTTGAAAGGAGGAAAGACAATTCATGTACTTAAATTCTTCTCGCTAACAAAAATTAATAATTATTGATAAAATAAATAAATAAATATGACGTATTTAACAACTTTGCTTGACTAACTAAGGGTGTAAGCATGTTTTACTTAACTCGCAAACTAGTTCAAATCAATTATATTTTTCTGTGTTGGGTAAGATCATGGGGCTCACTTAGTTTTTTTTTAGTGCACTCAATTTGAATTTGAATTGAGTTGGGTAATGGATCTGTGAAGTGGTGGATTTAGGATCCGGAGTAGAGGAAATAATCTATTTTAAAAAATAATTAATAATTATTATCATGAAAGAAGTAAAAATAATAATAATAATAATTTAAATATATAAAATTAGAAGAGTAAAATATAGACATTCAAGATATTTATATATATATTTTTTTTTAAAATGAGGAGATATAAGTGCATCCCTCGTTCATACGTGGATCCATTATTGGGTTTGTGAGTTTCAAACTGGACCTAATTTAACTACAAGATAAATATATAATAAAAATAATAATTGTCTAATTTTTTCTTTTTGTTGTATTTGAGAAACTGTGAATAATAAAAAAGTAAGAAAAAAAAAGTTAAGCTCTCATTCACTTGCAAGTTAACAATTTATTTTGACTTTGAAAATTGACTTAATCTAATAATTGTGAGTTATAATACAGTTTTAATAATTTTATTGAATACTAACTATAAAATAATGAAGTAATGACACTAATTATTGACTTATAAGAACTAAGAAACAATAAAGCTATACTAAATTACTAATTTTGATGTGACAATTATTATTTTTTAATTATTCAATAACTCATCAATTCAAGGTCAGGTTGGGTTATGTTGCTGAAAAAAGGTCAACCCAATCTAATCCAAATTTAAATTAAAAAAAACTATTACCCATTTTAGTCTGTCTAAACCATGATTAAAGTAATTAATATATTTAATTTTTTAAACATGGGACCCACTGGAACTGAATTAAGGAGACACTTTTTACCTTTAGGACTCTAATTAGATTGATACAACTTTCTTAATCACTAATTATCCGTAATAGTTGGAATTGGACCACCGAGAGTTTTACGTATTAAGAAACTGATATGATTATAGCTAGTAACAATAGCCAAATTTAGTTCTAATGATGCTTTTTTTGGGTTAGGTAATCATGATCTTATTTGACTTCTGTCACCTATAAATTTGGTGGTTGCTTTCCAATATCTAAGGTTCGACCAAATAAGAAGGTCGGCCAACACAAAAATGCAAAATACATTATTTTCATATTTTAAAAAACAACAGTGATTAATCCGTCAGAGGACATAACCATGTCACTACTTGTCATTAGATCCATTGCATTTCTTCGTTTTTTTTTTATTTTATTGAATCACATGCTAGGAAAATTTCAAAAGGATTAAAATCTTCATAGAATCCTTGGAAGTTGGAAGTCTAATAATATTAAAACATATGAAGCATTAGCACATGAATGTAACTATAACTTTGAATTTATTCAATCCCTTAAAGAAATTTTAATTGACCAGATGAGATGCATCCGTCATCCGATCCCGTAGCCTCAGCTGTTAGAATTAAGACTTCGAAGTTAGTATTGCTCCACCTTTTTAAATGACATTTTTAAATTTAATGTTTTTTTTAATTTTCATATTTAATTTGTCCAGTTCCATTTTCAAATGCAACAAACATAAAACAGAACACATTCTATTCCGTCGCCTTGCTGTAATAGGTATATATTACTGGTCTCATGCAACATTTATTGTTAATTAATTTGATCCTTATGTGGAAAAAAAATAATCAAACCCATTCATATATGTTAAATCATTCTCAATTAATGACAAAAAGAAAATCTCAATTGATTGTTTTTAGAGATGATGGTAATGGAATGATATACACTCATCCAACATGAATAATGCAAAATTATGTAATAATAAGCTGTATGGTTAAATTACAATTTTGATACATAGGTTATATTTTGATAAAATTAACTGAAAAGTTAGGAAACTAATTAAAAATTGAAAAGTTGAAAAAAAAAGCTCAATAATTATAACTGTTTGATAAATTATATGTTAAAGTAGTTAAAAAATATAAAATTATACAAAGGATAAAAATAATAAAATGTTATCTTAAATAAATAAAAATATTAAAAAAGAAATCTAAAAAATATATACTGAAAGCTTAAATTCTTAAAAAGTTACTTAAATAGTGATTTTAAAAATACTAAAAAAATCATTTATCAAACAGTAAAAAAAAAATAACTAAAAAAATAAAAAATTAATTAAAATATCTTATCAAACATTATATATTACTTTTCAGTTAGTTATACATGCTGATAATTTTCAATTTGATGCTAGTGTTCAAAACGTTTCAATTGTCCCTGTAAGAAAAAGTTGATGTGTGGCTTATAAGATGTAAGAGGAGGCTAGGCTAGTTTTGGATCCGGAAACCTGACACCTATTATGCATGCCTACCATGTCCTTTTATGAATAGGTGGTGGATGATGAAGATATCACAACTCTTGCCAAAGATTATCTAGATAGTAAAGGAATGAGACCTAACTTGCACACATAATTGTCTTATCCTTTGAATTTGAGAGGATTTTAAGCATACTCATATACTGGCGGATTATAAGGGGGGAGGGGGGAATTTCACACTCTCTTGATTCAAATTAAAGTTGTGACTTATAAGATACAAAAACCTGAATCTTAAAAATGTTAAGACTTAAAAGGTTTTAAAAAGTAAGTCAACTTATTTTGTTTGATTCACTCAGATTACTCAACAAGAGACTTAATCAATTAAACTTACTTTTTTCCTACTAAAAAAAACTAAACTCACTTTTTTAGTGCATAAAAATTATAAAATTATTTAACATCATAGTTTTTTTAGTGAGTTAAGTAAAACAACATAAATTCGACTCAATTCATTGTAGATGATGTGTTAACACAAGTTGACATAAATGATTTAAAAAAATATAAAAATACAAAAAAAAACAAAAAGTACAAGAAAAATACAGAAAATTACAAAATCATAAATATAAAAGATCGAACCAAACATTAATTCATAATGATATTAAAGTCTCTCTTTTTTTAATTAACTAGATCAAAATCTATTATAGTAATTAATGTTGAGCATATTATTGGCTTATTATTAAATCACATGCAAATATTCAATTTATAAGTTTTATACTTGAGATATTTGGTTTTAACACGTGGTATGTATTAGAAATCTTATATAAAGGTAATGTATAAATTGGTCAAGATCTTAATTTAAGTTGGACACAATTTGTATGTTATAGTAAACTCTCCTTAGTTTAATCTAAGTGTGTTTTTAAGAGTCAACCTAGATATTAGGTGTTTAGTTAAAACAACTCTTATACTATACTTAACGTAAGCTTAATTAAAACTCTCAAATTGTTAAGATTTTGAAGAATTCAGGAAAGGAACAAGTCAACTCTTTGCTCAAACTGGTGACGTCATCTCCACGTCTCACCCTTTACACTGTCTCAACAAAAAAAGAAAAAGAGTTTAACTTTGGAATCTGTTGGCTTTTTCTGTTTTGTTTTGTTCCGCATCTCCCCCACACTGAAAAATATTAAATACTAACCCCCTTCCTCTCTTCATATACATAATGCATTCATTCTTTTCATTCCTCAACCTCTCTACTAAACTTACTTCTTCCCGATCCACCTTCCCACGCGCCATGTTCACACACCGCAACGCCTCGCTCTCACGCGCCGCTGCCGACTCCCTCGGCCATTTCCTCTCTCCGCCGGACGCATCCACGGCGTCGCCAATGCAGTACTCCGCCGCTGCTCACCACCAACAACACCAACTCGGGCTGGGCGAGTTTGACAGCTCGGTGCACGAACTCAATTACTCGGAGATGAGTTCGAGTAACACGTACAACAGCTGCAGCAGCGGGTGCACGAGCTACATGGGGTCGCCGAGTTCGCTGGCGAGTAATTACGAGAGTCGGCGAGTCGTGCAGAGGAGCGTTAGCAGCCACTCGCTGCAGAAGAATGGTGGGGCCCACCACCAACCCTTTTCCGAGTTCTCTCCTCTTTTCGTTGAGTTCATTGACTCGGAAAACGGTCCCGTACGGAGAGCTTGCAGTACCGGTGACCTTCAGGTTCCTTCTTATTATATCATCACTAATCCTATGATAAATCAGAGTAGTTATATAATCATATTTAGACATCCATTATTTACAAAACATTCCAACCACATTTTTCATTGCCAATCAGTTATCTCTCGTCTACACCTTTTTTAGTGCCTAAGAAATATTTTCCAATCATAAATATACTTTCTAATACGTAGGTCTCACCGTAAAATCTCCACAACACCATGATATTACTATCACTATCACCTCATATGTTATTAAATAATTTTTTATTATTTATATTCGATTTTTACGAATAAAAAATATTATTAATTTTTTTTTTTTTTAAAGTTGATGATCAAAAGGTTCAATCTGAAACTTGTGCATACATAAAAAGAATATCTGTCTAAGAAAATAAGACATGTAATAATGCTATAAGAAAAAAGTCGGCTCATTGAATTAACTAACAAACAAAAACATGTATAAAATTCACACGTTTTTTCTTATGGTTTGTGAGACCTTAATAACCATGATCACCTGTTTTGCACCCCATGTTGTTCTTCACGTACCTGTTCCCTGTTTGGTTCATTTTCTTTTTTGTTGAGACCTAAATAACTATGATCACCTGTTTGGCACCCCATGGGCCATTGTGTTCTTTATGTTCTTTCACGAACCTTTTTAACATGTTCCTGTTTGGTTCGCTATTTTTATTTAATGTATTCTAATTCTAATTAAGCAATAAGCACAAACATAAATTAAAAATCAAACTCTACTTTTGTTGGGAGATACTGGAATTATATTAGAGAAAAGTGAAACTAGCCATGGATGATAAATCTTATAATGAATGGACACAATAATTACACACATTAAAAAATGACATGTGTAACATAGTATTTTTGTTTTATACTTCATGCAATTTCATGTAAATTGATTCTTGAATTATGTTTTTCTTTTTATACAGAGATTCAATGGAATGCAACATTTTCAGCATTCTGATAGCTCATTGTCAAGTGAAAGTAGTTTAATCATCGAAGAAATGAGCAGAACCAGTCCTTATAGCCCAGAGGAGAAGAAGGTGAGGATTGAGAGATACAAGAACAAGAGAAGCCAGAGGAACTTCGGCAAGAAAATTAAGGTTTAGTCTCTCTTTTTTAAGATATAGTTATATATTAAATTACAAAGCTTTCTATATATTATCTATTTTTTAAATAAAATAGCGTTGGGCCAATTAAACTTTTATAGATTTAAAATTTGGAATATATATATAATTTTTTAGTCTGAATTGCGGTTGCAGTTTTATCCCAATATTTATTGCAGAAAAGTGTGCGTAAATTCGACCAATGTGGCCACAAGCAGGGTTATGATGAATTAAAAAAACAAAAATGATGTTGCAGTCAAAATCAGGGTTAGGAACTGTTTTTTGAAACCTTGTACATTTTCTATCAAAATATGCTAATAATTTTTGTTGACATTAAAAAAATAGTGAAAGTAAGACTTGGATCAATTTGAAACAAACAGCGATATAATGCACAAATGAAGACAAAAATCACTGCTGAAAAACCATGCTGCCCTTTAATTAGAAGCTAAGGATGCATCATATCATGCTAAAATCATATCGAGGGTTGAAAGTTAAGGGAAACAGTAAGAAGTTTGACAAAACCCACCCTGATATATAGAAGTAGTGATTCTTTCAACACAAGGATTCGTTCATGATCTTTGCACGATAGAGACTTGTTGGCCGCACCAGAGATATTAATTGAAGACTATATACATAATTGTGACATCATGTGTATGTTAGTGTATTGCAAGTTGCAACCGGTCCTAAAATGTGTGATTTGTGAAGCAAGAAAAATCTTCTCACATATTTGTCTCATTCTATAGGTTAACTAGCTAGCTAGTACCCTCGTTACTGTAGCGTCTAGGAGAGGAAAGAAACAAATAAGACATGTTATACTTCTCTCTAACACAGTGTACTGTATATAGCTCTATTGGTCCACAACAGCACTGTTTACTGTTTAGTATTTAGTCATGATGCAATCACAAAACAAAAATAAACATTTTTTCTTCTGGGAATCAGTATGCTTGCAGAAAGACTTTGGCAGATAGCAGGCCACGTATCAGAGGGCGATTTGCAAGGAATGATGAAATTGCTATGAACCCTCCAGCTCAGTGGAGTCACATGGGAAATGGAGAGGAAGAGGATGAAGAGGAAGAGAATTGGGCTAATTTCTTTGATTCCTTAGTTCCTGCAAATATTGCTCAGGAGCCTCAAGGCAGTAGTTCCTCCTTTGGTGTGTTCTATTAAAATAATTGCATGCTTAAATCAGCATGGCTAGATAATTAAGTTGTTTGTTTTTCCATGTTTTTTTTTTAAGCTTTGAAGTTGGTAATGTAAATATATATATGTACTTACTTGAATCATGGATGTGACCATGTGCAGTTTTAGACTTCAATCTGGGGTGAAGTTTTTAGTGCCCTTTTATGGTTGTATAGACTAGGCCTCAGTAGCAGCAGCATTGTATTGTTTGGACAAAAAAACTTTTGCAAGTTGTACTTGGGGTTTATTTCCTATATGATGTATTTATAAAATTATATATTTTATACCATAGTCTTCTTTTATTGATACGATTGTGTGAGGGGAAAAAAGGTAAATTAAAAGTGGGTACCCTGAAAAAAGATAAGAAAGGTAAGGTGGTAAAAAATTGATGGTGAGTGGTGACCATCACTTTCGCTATGGGGGTGATGTACCTATCACTTCTTTACGGTGAAATTTGGGACACAAATGGAGTGCTCTGAATTTGTCTTCAAGCTCAACCTAAAAGCCATTTTGTTTTCCACTTTACAAAAACATATCACTCTTGGATTTTAGCAGGGTGAAAAGCAGAGCAAAGGGTGACCAATTTACTTCTTTGACCATTGTTACATTTGCATATATTGCCATATTGGTATTGAAGAGTGAAGACTGAAGATCAGAAGGGTCTCTTTGCTTCACCTTGAACCTTTTGTTTCTTTTTGCGGGCAGCTTGTGATGCTCTCAAAAGTGAGAAGAAAAAAAGTGAAAAAGCACGAAAGTAGCTAGGGGGCACAAGCCAAATCCTTAGCAGTTTTGAGCTTATATTATAATGCACTTTCACTGAAACAACGAAAGCCTAGAGTCAAATCAAATCTTGTCCTGATAATGCTTCGTTTTGTTTGCGGTCAATGGCGGCAGATACCGATCACAAATACAAGAACTTCAGTGGGATTATACTAAAACGGCGAGCAGCAATCATCACAAGAAGATAAACATTATTGAAGCTATATATCTCAGCTACGTACCGAAAGTCCAAGGCCATTATTAGCCTATCAAGCTGAACGTCAAGGTTCAATCATGTCTTTGGACCGCAAAGCAGATTCTTAAAAACATTTGCAAAAAAAATTAATAAATTCCACCGAACCGTTATATTACAATCAACCGGAATTGGATATTTTACGAAACTACTTGACGTGAAGTATCAATATTTAACTCATACGAATTTATTGTGAAAGATTTTTTTTTTATTAAGATATACTTACGTCAAAAATTAAAGACTAAACTTTAGAATTAATGAGATTTATTTAAGATATTGATCTCTCTCTATATATGTTTTTATATTTTTGTTGACATTCTGGTACATAAATAATGATAAAAAACAATAAACAATCAAATTGACTTTTGAGTTTAAAAAATTATATTATTTTTTTATTCTTATTTTTACTACATATGAATCTTAGAATATAAATTTAGATCTAATTCAACTCCAAAAACTAATTCATAGGATAAAAATTGTCCCCCCACTTATATATTATATCTTGGCTCTATCTCTAGTATATATGGGACTTGAGTTTTTCTCAATACACTCCTTCATGTCCAGTATTTTTGAGTTTGGTGCGTGGATAATATAGTAGGTGATCCGTTAATGGATCTAGAATAAGCTCTGATATCATCTTAGAATGTAAGTTTTTAATCTAACTTACCTCCAAAAGCTAACTCATAGGATAAGGGTTATCGCCCATTAATATATTATATTTTGGCTCTATTTTTAATAGATGTGATACTTAAAATTTTCTCAATAATAAATATTGTTTTATTAATAAACGAATATTGATGAATGATGAATTTAACATTGATAATATTACACAAATAAATACCTTTTAAACTAATAATGTGTGACAATAGTGACTTATAAGAAAAAAATATCTTTAGTTAATATTTATTTACTTTTTTTAGTAGTACATTATATCTCTAATTTTATTTATAAAATCAATAATAAATATTTTTTAACTTATTATTTATGAAATAATTATTTATTAAAACTTAAATATTTAAATAATTTCGTTAAAAACATGCCATTCTTTGATACATTTCTAAATCATCCCAGGTTGCATGTATCTTAATACAAACATCCGCTCAGTTAGATATTTTTAGCTTTGTTTTTAATAAAAATTAAAAATTTATTGTAACATGTGTAATACAATTTGATATGTAAGTAATTAAAAAATAAACATCAAAACTACTTAAATTAGGAATGTCTATTGTTGGATCAATCCAACAAACTCAACCATTCAAATCAAACTAATTAAATTATTTTGAATTTGATTATGATATTAGATTGAGAATTTCAAAAAAATATATATATTATTAATTATTTAACTCATATAGACTCACTTTGAGACTTTAGTTCTTTTTTCTCACATAGTTCTAAAAGAGAAGGCACACACAAATTCATAGATTATTTTATATATTTTTCGAAACATTTTTTATTGGATATATAATAACCTGAACGAATCAACCCATTAAACGTTGGTTTGGTTTGGTTCATATTAGGTAAAAAGAATTAAAATTCTAACCAAATTAACCAATTAAAATCAATTAATTTGGAATTTTTTTTTAAATCCAAAATAACCTAACCCGTGAAGACTCTTACTTAAAATTACTTTCAGTTTTGTCTAAAATTTTTTAACGTAAAACCATTACCCAAATATGTTAACAATCTCAAGCTTCCGAAAATATTTGAAATCGGTTACTGTACCTGTGAGTTGAGGTTTAATACGGGATTATATCATATTATATAGGTTATACAAAATTAGCTGAAAAGTTAGTTGAAAATTAAAAACTTATTAAATAATAAATATTTGGTAAAATTAGTTATTTAAATAATTGAAAAGTATAATATGATAAAAAATAATAAAATTATAATTTATTTAAAAAAAGTAAAAAAGAAAAAGAATAAATATATTAGAGATATAAATGAAAGAAAATATAAAAAATTAGAAGCTAAAAATTAGTGTGTTAAAAATATTATTTCTAGTAGCATTTCTAAAAATACTAACAACTTCTGAAAAACTAATAAAAAACTTGTTTATGAAATAATCAATTAATTTTTTGAGCTAATAAAAAATTATAAATTTATTAAAATTTTTTGACAAACATAGTCATAGTAGTCTAAAATTTAGTTGAATCCATGCAACCATGTTCCGCTCAAGTTAAGCTGAAGGATATAGTTTCTAGGGTAACTTCCAAAGGTGGGAAAGAAGACAGCCCCTTTATTGTCTTTGTCAACCGGCGGTGTGTTAGCCACTAGCTAATTTTATGGGCGGCGTTTTAATATCCAAAAATGCAAAACATTGATAAAAGTGAAATCCAATAGCTTTTTGTTTGATTAGTGATTAGTTTGTGTGGGAGATAGTTGTAAAGAAAATCTTACATATGCCTGATAAGGTGTAAAGAAAACGAAAAAGAATAATTTTTAAAATTTAAAATTATTTTAACTTAATCAGTAAATTTTTATATTGATTCTCACCGAGAGACGAATTCAAGGGGCCAAACCCGGGTTTTGGTCTCCTTCCTCCTTTAGAATCATTTATGTATAGAGGGAAAAAAACATATCACACTGCATAAAGGTTGAGATTATGTTTCCAAAAGTACTTTCCTTGCCCTTGTGTGATTGGTGCTCAGTGATAGGATTATGGAAACCACCTCACAACTTAAAGGAATAAATAAATACATAGCATATGAATATTGGTTGCCATAATACTGAGCTACACAAGCTATGAATGCAACACCTACGATGGTGGAACTTGGAAAAAGCATTTCTTAATCATGATGATTCAAGTTGTTAACGCCAAAAAAGACCATGGAAGGAGGGGGGCTCATCCAAAAGCACTACTTTTATATAGCAATGTTAAAGCACATGTTGCCTAAGAAAGAAGCATGAAATATATAGAAATAAATACTGAAATAGGCTAATAGCTATAAAATGAAATTAAATTAAATGCACGTGACAAGTATCACCACACAGTCACACTGGGAATAGACATTGGTAGTCGGTACCTTTTTTTTTATCTCTCAAGAGATATTGTTATTTGGGTGCCAAAGTAGCACAATCCGGCCTAACACAAAAAATGTTTTCGTGGCTATTGTTTCCTGCTCCTCCCAAGTTACTTCCTTCACTTAATTTATGGCTTCTTTATATTCTGGAATGCACTTCTTTTTTGGTTTTCAGAATGATCAATCTGAAAGGTACAAAAACATTCCAGAAATGGTACAGGAAATAAGGTGCAGGAAGTAGCAGTCTGTGTTTAATGTTTGAAGGCCACTATTGCCCGTAACAGCAGCCCACTATAGCATTGATCACAACGATAACAAACAATAAAATTGCTATTCAAACCTATTCAATTGCTATTCTCACCCTATATGTATATATTGTGTTTGCTTACATAAACCCACTAAAAATTTAGAAGGTCTTTGACTTAAATCCGTTAGATTATAGCAACATAGATTAAAGGGCTGCCAAGTAATTTTCTTTTACTTTTTTAAAATGCAGTTAATAAAAAGCCTCAAATTCTCCATGTTCTGTTTCCGGCTTGTATTCACCTGAATCACCTCCTTTGCATTTTACAATTACAAATAATAAAAATATCCAATTTTACTTTCCCTTCAATGCATTCTTGCAATTAGGAATGAGAAAACAAATTAGAAAGAATAGCTTTGATGCGAAAATCCCTGGCAAGTGCTTATTGTGTGCAGTGTCAGGAATCGGAGCCTTGACTCGATTCTTCTCTTTGCTAAATCGGAAAAGCACGGCAAAAGGAGTCCTGTAGCTTAGTCAACTAGGTGTGCGGTCCTCTCCGCCGTCGTGATTGATGGGTGGAGCTCATGGAAACAATTCTGAACAAAACCAAAATGGGTAGACGATGAAGACAGAGGTGAGCGGAGATAAGAGGGAAAGCAACGTGATGATGCAACATGAAAGAGTAGACGTGGGGGAGAGAAAAAAGGGATTAATAAAATAAATTTACATGAATATCCTTCAACTTATAGTAATCTAAAATATAAGAAGAATGGTTATTTTGTTCAAGTATAAAGGTGTAGACTATTAACTTATACCTTCTATTTTTAGGTTAGCCTATATTAGCATCCTCCTGTATATATTAATTACTATTTGTACATGTATTTTAATTATTTATATTTATTTTACCTTAATGATTAATTAATGCTTTGTGAATTTAAATGGAAGAATTTTTTTATTTTAAGGCCTAAGAAAAAAAAAAGGACCAAATAAAGCTACAAGGCTGACAATGTATCAAGTGCATTATATCAATTATTTGATAGCAAATGATCTATGGTGGTGGTTTAGTCATTTATTGGAATTTCAAAGGCTATGGTTCCAAGTTCGAATCCATTATTGTAAATAGAGATGATAATAGGTAAGGATGTCGATAAGGGTTTATGACTTGACGTATTTAAAATTTGATATGACCTGATTTGTGTGTAAAAAAATATTAGATTTAAGCTTTAAAAAAACTTATTTAATTAAATAGATTAGGTTTAGACTCATAATTTCTTTTACTAGATCCGGTGGACTAACCTATTTAGATATTACATTTATATATTTAATATCTTAATGAATTAATAATCTTATATCATAAAAAAATATTAAAATAAATTAATGTAAATCGTAACTTCAAGTTCACAAATCATAAATATGTAATATGTGATGCTAATAATGTCTCACATCCTAATTTTTCCATTCATGTTGGTTAAGTTTTGGGGAAGAATGTACAATTTTTTTTTTAATCTTGACAAGTTGACATGAACATATTACTAGATAAAAAATCAAAATACTAAAAAATAACATTTACACACTATCTAGCTGAAAGACGTAATCCATGGATCCAATATGGTGATACTATAATAACCCAGTTTTCTAAAAAAAAAAAAAAAAATCTCATGCTAACAGCGTGGGAACGGCGTGGTTAGCGTGGGGTGCGGCGCCAGTAGCGTGGGGAGTGGCGCCGTTAGCGTGAGATCACACCAGAAGGCTTTTTCCTTCGAACAACTGGCGCGATTAGCGTGAAAATGGCGTCGTTAGCGTGGGAGACGCTCCAGAGGCCATTTCATGCGGCTTTATGGCGCGGATAGCGTCAGTTTGGCGCGATTAGCGCCATTGACGCGCCCAGTTGGCGCTGTTAGCGCCGTTTATGGCGCGGTTAGCGCCAGTATGGTCTGGAGACCCTTTTTATTCGAATATTTGACGCGAATAGCGTCAAATATGGCGCGGTTAGCGCGGGAACGCGGACAGACCCTGTATTTAAAGGCCATTTTACGAACTCTTGGCCAAAAACACTTCTTCTTCTTCCTCCAGCGACCCTTCCACCATTGTTGAGCACCCAAGCTCCATTTCTTCATCTTAGTTCACCAAAATACATCCCTTAAACACCTTTTGTGATGGAG
>PYAF01001381.1:586940-609086 GCA_007407185.1 Glycine tomentella | reverse complement strand
TTCAATCAAATTCCTCTGTCAAGAAATCAATAAGCAAATGAGAGTTTTTTGTGTAATGTAATTTGATTCACAACCAAAGCAATTGAGAGATGAAGAGATAAGAATAAAGATCAGCCACAAATTTTATACTGGTTCACTTCAAACACTATGAAGCTACATCCAGTTCTTCTACTCAACACTAGAGTAGAGTTCCACTATTACAAATAATATTCTTACAAGATATTACAAGCTTCTCTTTATCAATCCTAGATAAAGTTCAGAAGTCTAAAACACTATTAGACCCTTAGAGACCAAAACCAAAACTGAGAACACTACTTAGCAACCCTTAGAGAAACACTATCTCTAATCATCATGTAAGAAACCCATTTATAATAAGTCAATCTTTACAGAAATCAAATAAAAGTTTTACACCTTCAAAGAATAAGGAAAGATTTCACCTAATAATCCAAAGAATACATGCATGTGAATGATTCAACAGGTTGAAAGAAAGATTACAGACTCAATGCATCCCTTTCCTTAAGCTTTGAGACTTAATGATGCTTCACTTCTTCAAATCAAAAACCATACGAATTTGTGAAGCCTAAATGCTTTTTGAAACTCAGAAATACACTAAAGAAAGCTCATGAATGTTTGTGATTGCCCAGAGTAGGGGTGTTCACGGGTTAGGGTCATCCGTGAACCCGAACCGATCTGAATAGTTTGGGTTGGGTCATTTATATATTTAGGTCAAAACCGAACCAAACCGATCAAAACCGTTCATGTACGGGTTGGGTCACGGGTTTAGATTTACAGATCCGTTGATCCGATCCGTGAACCCGTAATAATAATATAAATTTTATTATTTATATATATATATATATTAAAATTAAAAAAATAATTTGACAATAAAAAAATGTATGATATTGTAAATGTTTAAGATTGCATTCAAAAATAAGATATGATATTTTTTAATATTACATTAAAAAATAGGATATAATATTTTTAAAATTGCATTGCATAATATAATAGAATATCTTTAAGATTGCATTGGATAATATGATAGAATATATTTAGGATTGCATTCAAAAATTGGTTAAAATCATATTTTTAAATTAGTATAAATAGAAACATATTTTGGTGTTCATGTATGCATTCCATTCCAATATTAGAGTATTAGAGAGTTTATGTTTGCATCATTGAGAGAATTGTTGTGAGATCATATAGAAGCGTTTGACAAGTTTGATTCTTCAACTCTCAATCAGGATTTAAAGGTACCTATTTGCTTAAAGAATATAAGCGTAAATGTAACTATTTTATTGTATTCTTCTTCTTGACTTTGGAAAAGGTAGCAGATGGGAACTAGGATATCAATTTTGTCTTTGTTCTTGATGAATTGAGACATGTGACTTTTGACTGGGAAACTAGGATACCAGTTTGGTTGGGAAACAAAGATATCAGTCTATCTCTGTTCTTGGTGAATTGAGACTAGAGCTTTTTGCTGGGAAACAAGGATACCAGCTGGGATAATTGTTGTCTAAGGGTAGACTAGGAAACTAGGATACTAGAAAATCTTGTACACAAAATTATCATAGTGGAGTTATCCATTGGATTGATTATCCAATTTTGAAGTCGTGGTTTTCTACCCAATTGGATTTTTTACGTTAAAATTGCTTGTGTCTTCTTTATCTCTTATTTCCATATTATTGCTTCTGCTGTTCAATGAACAATGTCCATGTTACTTCACTTATATTTTTTTATATTGTAGATAGGTTCTTTAGAATTTGAAAATGAGACAATTGGAAAAGAAAAGTGGTACAGGAAGTGTTAATGATTCATCTCCAATTCCACCAAATAACACTCCCTCTCTATGTCATACTCAAAGTCCATCATAGCAAGGGACAAAAGTTTTTTGACAACCACAAGGACATGAAACTCCACCACAACAAAGGCAAGGACAACAATCTGAAGTTGCACAAGTAGAGGTAAGAAAAAAAAATATGCTAGACCCCCTTCTAATGTTTGGAAACATTTTACTAAGAAGGAAGATGGTAGGGCTTATTGCAAGTATTGTAATGCATCATATGCAGTAGCTAGTTCTGTTTATGGAACCTCTAACTTGAAAAGACATGTGTTCCAACAATGTAAAAAAAACCCATATAGGCAGATTGATAAAAAGCAAAAGACATGTGTTTTAATTTATATTATAAGTCTATGTTGATGGTATTAAATGAATCAATTTTACTACTTTCATACATTTGATAATATTGTGTTAATTGTATGAGATATTTGAAAGAATCGTGATATAAAATAGTAGTTCTAAAAAAAATTAAATGGGTAACCCGGTGATCCAAACCGAACCAAACTGTTCATGAACGGGTTGGGTTGGGTTTCAATTTTTTTTCTTCTGAAAACTGAACTGAACCGAACCGATCAAATTTGATTGGGTTGGGTCCTAAATTTGATCAAAACCAATTCAAACCGATCCGCGAACACCCCTAGGCCAGAATACGAATTTTTTTTTTCTCACAAAGCACAGGGCAATGGGTTCAATTTATAACAGCTTTCTAACTGAAAATAATCGATTAAACATGCTTCTGTAATCCATTATTTCGCATTTGTAATCGATTATTCGAAGAATGTAATCGATTAAAGTGCTCCTGATATGTTCTGGGTTTGAGCTATGAACAATGTAATCGATTATTCCGTCAAGTAATCGATTAAGACAGACAGACCAATATTTTCAAATGTACTATGTACTTGATTAAAACGATATGTAATCGATTAAGTCAGCAGAACATGTTACCCATAGGCATTAGATGTAATCGATTACGAATTTCTGTAATCGATTAAGACAGTCAGTATGATTTTTTCATTTTAGCCTATGTAATCGATTAATTCGATATGTAATCGATTACAATGTTCTTGATTTGTTTTCCAGAAGGCACGAAGAACAAAATAATCGATGCCAACAATGTTGTAATCGATTAATGCAGGAAAACTTCATTTTTCCAAAAACTTTGATTTTAAAATGCCTTACTTGTTAATTGCTTTTATTTAGACCTTCAATCTAACAATCCTAGATGAATTATTGTGCATGATATGCTAATTGGATTATCAGATAACACATCGTCTCTTTTACATGAATCAAATTGGTCTTCATAGCTTCTTTGGCACATTTGCAATGAGGCATGTTGAAAGCACAAAACACCAAATCTTGATCCTTGTTCATTCATGCATGACTCCTCTTGAATCAACAGTTGTATGATAAGAAAAGAAATTGAATAGAACAAAAAAATTTAAAATACAAAGAATATGACATAAATTTAAAATAGAAATGTTTTCTCGAAAAAAATGATTTAAATTATAATACTTTATTGAAATTGAATAGAGGAGATTATAAAATTATATTTAAATTTAATGATTTGAAAATTATTATGAATATTTTTTTGAATGAAATTTTAAACTTTTAAAAAATGTTACAAATTCTTTATTGATAATATAAAACACTTAAATAAAATATTTAAATTAAGATTTAATAAATTTCAATATTTTAAAATTGTAATAAATTCTGTTTTAAACTTATAATATTTTAAAAATACTATAAATTATTTGTTAAGGCTATTAATAGTTTAAATTGCATAATTTAACTCAAATGTATTTATTTTAAGTTGTCATAAATGTTTTTTTTTGTTTTACATTTTTAAGAAATTATGAATACATTTTTAGTGATTTTAAATTGATTAGTTTTAATTATATGAATTGTTATAAATTATTTTTAAAAAAAATTAAATTTTTAAAAAACATTACAAATGTGTTACTGAAATTGGGTATTGTTGAAATCAAATAGTTAATTAAATAATAATAAATTTAATCATTTAAAAGTTGTTGTAATTGTTTTAGAATTTTAATCTTTTAAATATGTTATGCATGTTTTATTTTTTTATTGAAACTTTGAATAGTTGACATTAAATAATTATGCTTCAATTTATTAATTTTAATTATATTTAAAATTGTGGACATTTGAATTTTTTTAAAATTCAATAATATAAAAAATTCAAAAAATTGTCAAAATATTTTTTATATAATCTAAAAAAAAGTTTTTCGTCCAAATTTGTTTGTGAATCGCATGGGAACTATCTAGTAGCATGGTTATAAAAAAATAGTTATCTATTGTAATCATTTTATAAATTTAGAATTATTGTTAATAATCAATTATTTTTGGGGACACATGCACATAAAATTATTTTATATGTAGGATCGGTTAAAGAAAAATAAATCAATTTTCAGAATTTTGTAGATGCTTATACACTTTCATACTTTTTTAGAAAGTTTATTAAATCTAGAAAAATTATTCTAATTAGACTGATATCAGCGTAACTAAAAAAATATTTACAAGTCACATTATATATATATAATTACCACGGTAAAAACCAAGATATTTTTGAGTAATAAATTTTTTATTTAAAGTCAAGTTATGTATTGTAAATCATTATGTGGAGGAGCTATCTAGTGCATCATGAAGTGGCTGGGAAAGCTCTCACTTTGTTTTTCATAGCTTCCTTACCAAGTTTAGTCATTAATCTATCTTTATTGTGTTATTATCAAGTGTTATCTTTTATACTTAATATTTTCCTTGATTTGATCTCCCTTTACTTGATTTTGTGGTTGAATATGATTGAAAATTTTATTTGAACCTTGAAATGGATAAGAACACCTAATAGGTTTTGAGCAAAACTTGTTAGACATCTCTTAGCTTTGCTCTTAAAGTAAGTGCTAAGTTATTCAAGGATTTGGTAGTTTAATAAAGATATTTATGCTTTATTTCATTTCCCAAAGAATTGAGGGTTTAAGTATTTGGATGGCTTTACTTAAAAAAAAAAGGGTATTTGAAGGGTTCGGATTGATCAAGTTTTTCAACAACATACTCCAAACCTACATCAACTAGTATGATAAACCTCTTCAATGCACCTTATTGTAGATATTTTTGGGTGTACATCCATGATCACCCAGTTCCTTCATTCCTATGTGATAAATCAATATTTTTATTGTTTTGAATATGAATTTTTTTTTTATCATGATTTGCTTTTTTGAATTCAATTTAATGGAAAAAAAATCATGAGATCTTTGTAAATTTGTATAGCTAGGGCATAAATGAGAAAAATGTGAAAAAAATGCAAGATGCTAAAAAGGGTCAAAATGAACCCTCATTGAAGAGTCATGCTCCATATAGGAAGGTCGTGCTAGATCAGAAACACCCAAGCTGATATCTAGGATGGTCGTACTCTGATTTTCATATTCAAGTGATTAACATCAATATTTTATGAGAACAACCGTGCTCCTCAGAGCATAGCCGTGTTGTTGGCATAATTCAATTTTCAAAGATCCTACTGTCAAAGAACGATTGTTCTCTTCAATAGAACAATTATGCTCCTTTCCGCTTTAGTTACAATTTTCTTTTTATAAATTAGAAATTAGTAAAGATGGTGTATTATCTTTTACTTTGTTCTACGAATTTGGACTCTCTGAACAAGTAAGGCCTTGTGATTGAGCATTGTTGGGTAGGAAAGGACATGAGGAAGATTACTGGGGCATTGAATTGTAATTTACCTTCTCTTTGATTATATTCCTTATGTATTTGCAGTTTTCTATTTGCTTGTCTGTGTCTATGGCTAACTAAACCCCTCTTTCTAGGGTTACGATGTAATCTTCATATGAACCCAACTTCTGTTAATTGAAATTTGTTCTTATTTATTCAATTATTTTGTTCTATTTCACTTAATGTCATTTACAACTAATCACGTACTCTATATTTTAGTCTTGTATGTGTTTGTGGCCAACTATGAATATTTGATAGAACTGTGGAATGAATAAATATTGTGAAATATGAATGACTAAATTAACATATTTGAGGGATTTTGGAAATTGGTAATTGTCTGTGACTTAATCTCTATAGACTTATGTTTTCTTGTAATTTGAATTCTAATTAACCAAGTAGGATTTTACTTAAGAGAAAGAGGGTTGACAGTGTTTGACCATGACTTGTTAACTACATTAAAAGATTTTCGGTAATTGATGTTAGACAAATTTTTAATTAAAGAATTGGGGAAATTCAAGTGCATGATTAGAATCATAATCCTAGGTTTTTTTATCTGTTGATTATCTCACGGTACTCCTTTTTGTTCTTGAGTTTTATTTTCCTATAAGTAATTGAACACGCTTTCTCAACTTTTGAGAAAAAAATTATTTAGTTTATTGTAACTTAAATTATATATTACAAGAACATAACTAGTCTTTTGAGTATGATTTTTAAACTTAGGCCCACTATAATTATATGTAGGATACGCTTGTCCTTAATGAACATATTTTACACATCACTAGACACCGTGGACCCATAACTTACTTGCCATGTACTATGAAATTACAATGCATGTTGACAAAGTTGTAGTAATAATCCTGGTGCTAGGTTTGGTGGGCTTCTTTGCACATTGTATGAACATAGGTTTCAAGTTTTAATGGTGATATTGGCATAAATGATAACTTGAAAGCTGAGTTTTAAGCATCACTCCATCATTTGTTGTTAACATGGGACATGTACTATTAAGATGTATGTAATTAATGTGCTTCTTTCACTCTTGCATGCATTATCTTTTATTCCTCAACTAATAGCTCAATATCATCATTATGCACAATTATAACAAGGATAAAGGAGTTTCATTGCAGATAATGTAAAATATAATGACAAATTTGCGAAAGAAACCTTCCTTTGCTAATATGTTACTCTTTAGCGAGGGATTATAGAAGAATTATTGTTTCTATCAGATCTTCCACATTATCAAGAGAATAGCGATGACATTATTCTCTCACTAAATTTTCTCGCTAATTCGCAAATTTCTTGTAATGCAATTGACTTTCATTATTCTTTAAAGGAAGGAAACTAGTGTGCCCTTATTTTTTTTTCCTATGTTAGATCCCAATGTTGTGTTCTAAGTCATGACCACTCCCACAAAAATTACAAGCCCTTTTGACATCATGGGGGTTTTGTTCTTTGTGTTTAAGTTGGTTTTTCTTTTCATTTTTTCCCATAAGTCACTACAAGAAAAATAACCTATGCCTATAGACTTAAACCATCACTAGATAGTAAAAATGTGTAGGTAGATATATTAAAGACTTTGTCCTATGGACATTTTGCCAGTTAACTTTGAGGGGGCGTACAATGTTGGATTATAGTCTGTCAGTATAGGTTTTACTTAAGGATTTATTTTCACCTACAATTACATTTGATTGTCACTATGTGAGATTCCTACATTTCACAATGCGTGTAGGTAAAAGTCATTAACTTATATCTACAACCTCTAACTATAGATAAAAAAATTAATTTGTACCTACAACTTCCAACTATAGATAAAAGTCATTAACTTATGCCTACCATTGAAGGATTGTAAATACAAACCATTAACTTATACTTATAGGCTTTAATTGTAGGTAAATGTCACATAATAAAAAAATCACGTTGCTCAATATTTATTAGGATTCTTTACGTTTCCAAATTATTATTATTATTATTATTATTATTATTATTATTATTATTATTATTATTTAGTTATCTAGATAAAATGAATATCAATTGTATCTAAGCTAATTGTCTAATCTTTTTACAAGTTCAAGTAACTAATCTACGATATAAAGTAATTGCCTTATTTAAAAAAGAAGTTCTAGTAGTTTAGTATTCTCCATCTGGCAAGTCCCACACATCTAACATATGTGTATAACCTCTAGTCTTCTTTTTACCTAAATCATTCATGGATATGACATTTATCAAATATATATATATATATATATATAGAGAGAGAGAGAGAGAGAGAGAGAGAGAGAGAAAGTGAAAGAAGTGTGTATACTTGCATTGTTAAAAAGACCAAAAATTATAATTACCTTTAATTGAACTTTCACTTGCACTTCCAAGAGAAGTATGAGACTCACCATGATTTTCCTCTTATATGTGTTGTTCTGTTTGTGATTGTTGATTTACTTAATATACAATTCAATATAAAATAAAGAAATTAAGTTAAAATCTTTATACCTCCTTCAAATTGTGCATTTTTTTCAATTATAAATTTATTATTTTGGTTTGCATTAGTAGAACTTTCTATTGATTGCTCTTTTGCTTGTGATTGACCATCATTTTGAATGATATTCAACTTTCTATGCTTTCCATTGTATGCTGAATAAATTGATCCAAAAATAAAATAAAATAAAAATTAGATATATATATATAGCTATATTATTGACTGAAAATTTTAAACACCATGCCAAAAATAAAAGAAGAATAAAGTAGTAACAAGTGGTGTGAATATAATTACCTGAAATGTGAATTTAGATTGCTTGTAAGCTCTTTTTTCTCACCAATCTCCAATCACCAAGAATCAAACGGCTGAGGAAACGACCAAATAAATTTTGATAGAAAACTGGCAATATTATTATATTTTGATTGATTTTTATACATGCAAAAAATAAACACAAGATTAATGAACAATAAAAACAAAAAACTATAGAAAGGAATAAAAGTATATAAATGTAACAAAATGTTCAATACATATATACTAAAAATATAACCAAATGTTCAAATAGAACAAATAAAAATAAATCAGTATAAGTCTGCATCACTCTCATCATCATCTATATAATTATCATTCTTGTCATGTTGTAAAATGTTCTCCATAAGTATTGTAACTTCAATGATATCTTCACTATCATCGGCTTCTAGTATGATCAAATCATTATCATTTATCTCTTGTAAGACTTGTTGATTCCCTTGATCTATGTCATTGGATTTCTCATCACCCATGTCATATAAATCTCTGATTTTAGCATGCACGACAACAAGCCAATCATTTTGTGTTTTATTCTCCACATAGAATACTTTCTTAGCTTGAGATGCAAAAACAAATGGGTCATCACGTATATCATTCCCTATATGTTGCAAATAATTGAAATTCACTAATGTCATACTGAAATTATCAATTTTGCAACCTCTGTTTATATCAATCCAATCACACTTGAAAAGTACAACCTTATATCTTCCTGAATAATCCAATTGAATTATATCTATTAGCGCACCATAGTAGTGGATTTCTCCTTCCTTTGGGTTTTATCTCTTGAACTGACATAAATTAATGTCTTAACAGTTACAACAATGTCACTCTTTTGAGTCTTCAAGCACCTTTTCACATGTCTTTGTATGAAATCTAACTCCATTAACAATGTACCCGTTATATCTTCTCACATTTTTCTAGTGGACCACGTGCTAACCACTTGATATCATTTGTCACTAGAGTGCTGCCTTGCTCTTCCAATCGAGCAACCTAGCACAATTGTATTTCAAATGGTTAAAATTTTAAATGAATGCAAAATTTAATATTATTGATGCTTCCTAAACTTACTTGTCCATGAAACCAATATGGAAAATCTTTATTGTGAATTTTGTCAACTTCATTTGGAGATAGTCAACAATTTTGTCTCTTGATAAGATCAGTATGAGCTCTATGTAAAAAGGGTTAGAAAAAGTAAGCATTTGAATTGATAGAAAGATATTACACAAAATTTCAATAACTAAATATAAACATGAAATAAATTGTATTACTTTTGAAAGGGGTCGACATTGTTGCTATTGAAAAGCAATTGGTGGATATCTCTTTTTTTCTTATCACAAAGCCGACAAGTGGTTGGGTATCCCTTATACCCATTGCTTATTAATAATATTCATTTTGTTGATTTTTTTATGTAAAAAACATGCAATCTGATACTGACCCAGAAGTACACCATAAGCACAAGATAAATTGGAATATAATAAAAATTATGTAAAATGATAAACTACAATAAGATATTTCTTATATTAAATCAAAACCACATGATAAAAAATATGATATAAGATAGGAAGTGCAGTCCAGACCTTTTTGTCAACTTAGATTTAGTTCATTAAGTAATCAAGGTAGGAAGTGCATTTTCTTGCCTACTAGATTCATTCAATACTTATTAATCCCTTTTTTATAAGGTTTTTCTCACGCAACACAAGAAAATTTTAAGCCAAAGTGGTCAACGTTGATTGGCACTATTCACTATACACAATTAAGCCATAAACCTACAAAGTTCTACTGTCCAATTAATAGCAAGTCACAAAGAATCATTCAATAAAGACAAAATTGGACAAAAGATATTATTCACTTTGCAACTGAATATATATATATATATATATATATATATATATGGATTTTCTATATACTTAATTGCATTAATAATAATATGACATGTTCTTATTTACTGGTATAAAACAAGAAGCATGTGAGGCAAGCAGGGGAAAAAAGCAAAAGAGAAAGAATACATTTTTCAAAACTCAACATGAAAGAATAAATAAGAAAGAAAAATTTTAATGAAGGTCAGTATGATGCAACAATAATTGGATTAGTATTGCTGCTTGTTTTCAAATGTTTGCCTAAAACTTGTTTCTGTATTTGGTTAAAAAGGAAGCAGAGAGAAACATTAGAGGCAGGGAAATCATTCCAATTGGAGAAATTATGATGATCTTAATCAATACTTTTGGTATATGTTTCATTAAACTTTTACTTATCAAATAATAAGAAGCTAAAAGTTATTTTTGTATACATTTTGATAACAAGAAGCTCAAATCTGTCCTTTTCCAGGTCTAAAAAATGTTTTGATTATCTAAAATGGCCATTGAATCCCAAAGAAGAGTTATTAACATGCTATCTAACTATCTAGCCCATACTTGCAATGTTTCTATGCTAAAACATGGTATCTAACTATCGGTATACTTGGTATGATAATTATCAATAGACTTGGTATGATAAGACATGGTATCTAATAACAAGTAAACTATTTCAAATCACATTTCTCTGCATCTAAATATTTTAAAGGAATTATCAACTTTTGTGCTTAAATTATGCCCCATTATTATTTTGATCAGTAATTTGAAAGATAGCAGGGAAATAAAATACATACTTATTTAAAGATTGACAGAAAAGAAAACAAGTTTCCAAAATCTAGAAACTAGAAAGTTTTAGAATGGGCACATTCCGTGACAATCTTTAAAACAAAAGCAAACAAAACCTAAGTTTATAAAAGCAAACAAAATCAAAGTTCCACCATGTAACAACAAGTAGCCAATAACATAGGTTACTTTTGGTGGTACCTGAATTCTAGAAGGGCAATGACCTATTTCCGAGTCTTACCGAATGCAGAATCTATATATTTAGGTTTATTTTCTCGGTTACATTGTTGTGGTCACTGTGCATCTTTAGAAAGAGAATGAATGAAGATCGTCATGACAAAAGAAATTGTAAAGAAGTAGTTGAAAACACGTAGTAGTGATTTGAAGTGCGAATTTTGCAAACCTGTGAGGCGGTGTCGATATCGGAACGGGTAAAACCCTAGAAAATGAAGTTCTTGTGAATGATGAATTAAAGGTTTAAGTTGAAATTGAAAATAAAAGAAGAAGAGAAAAGCACTAAAAGGAATAGGAAGCTTACCAATCAAAGAGAAACTGTAATGTAAATGGAAGTTACGAGAGAGGAAAATGCAATGGGGATGTCAGTAGTCGATGAAGAGAAAATGATGATGAATAGTTCTGAGTTGTGAAATACTTTGAGTCTTTTTAAAATAATTATTTTAATATGTATTTGTTTTATGAGATGTTTTACCTACACTATGTATTTGTAAGTAGAAATTTTTTAAATTTTATCTACACTAATTGACTGTAGTACAAGTGTTATTAATTTTACCTACACCAAGTAATTGTAGGTATAAGTTTTTTGAAATTTTACTGACACGGGGTATTTGGAGATGTAATTTTGTTGAATTTTACTTACATCAAATAATAGTAGGTACAATTTTTTAATTTTATCTACATTAAAAGACTGTAGGTACGTAAAAGTAATTTTTAACTTTTAATTACAATAATTTATGTGTATAGGCATATATCATTTTTCTTATAGTGAATACCAAAAAAAAAATAATCTCAGATCAATTTTAACATTGCTCTGGAACAACCAACACAAATTGTGCAAGTGTAGTTACAAATAAACCCATTGAGTATTTGGGTACATATAGTTGTAAGAATCAAGACATACAATACCCTCCCCACAACATGTGACCAATTAATTGGCTATTTATATTTAAACCATGCTCTTGATTTGTAAATTAAATTAAATTGGTATCATGCGGCATCCAATTCAATTCCCTTCACTATATATAATAAGGGTTCTTTTAAATTTTATCGAAAGTTGATGGATACTTTTTCACCTATAACATAATAATAAAAATATATTATTATTATTTTTATCAGTGAAATGCTATATAACAAAAATTAAATATGAGAGTGAAGAAGTGGCAAGTCTCTTAAAATGACATTACTAATATAACTATGACTTTAACATCAATGACACTTGGTAACAAAATATTATCACAAAATTCTTAGTGTTTGGATAATTGATTTAAAAATCAAAGAATATAAAATGTATGGAAATATAATTACTTTAATTAAATTTATTTCATTCACGCATCAAAAAATTCCTTTCTTTTTTAAATTAAATACTTTGGTTAGATCAAGTAATTCATTTTTCTTGTGGTTCGAATTCTTTGTTTTAAAAATGTAATTTAATTTCCATCATATATAAATTTCATTGTATGCGTTATTTGAAATTTATTCATTTTAGATATTATTTAAAATTCTATTTATATTGCTTAGTAAAAATCTCTATACAATTCTCATCAATTTAAATTTACTTTAAAATTTATTTTTTTCTCAAAAATTTCCATGAAACACACCAAAGCAACAAATTTCTAAAATATTTAAGTATAAATTTGTCATCATAGAAAATATCTTTTCTTGTAGTAGATAGAAGATTTGGGACAAGAAAAAAGAGTGATAGAAGTTTAACCTCCAACAAATTCTCACATTTAAGAATATTTTATTAGTTTTAATTTCTACTTATCATCTGTTTCACCACTTTTAGTTTTTGACTTAAAAAAGTTTTGGAGATTTTTAAATACTATATAGAAATGTTATGATTTATAAGATTTTTTCCAAACACTTTTATAATAAAAAATTTTGTAGCTTAGATTGCAATAAGTTCATATTATAAGATTTGAAAAATTTACAGATTTAAAATTTAAAAGAACTTTATGATTTTTTTTAAAAATACTTAATTGTATTTTTTATTCCTAATTTTTTTGTTGGATTTTACCCTCAATTATTTAAAAACTTTCAAATTAAACCTTTTATAAGTTGTAGATAAAATTTGCTAAAAAAGTGAAAAGTTGAGAATAAAAAATGTAATTATTTTAGTATGTTATATCAACTCAATGATGGAAGATAAAATTTACCAGTTTTATTTTTAAAAGTTAAAGATAAAATACATCAAATTAATTTGTTGAAGATAAAATTCATAAAAAATAAAAATTTAGTATAAAAAATACAATTCGGCCAAAATATCAAAATTACATATCAATGAAAATAATAATAAAAATGTAAGATTTAGATTAAAAAAAAAAAAGTAAAACTGACATAATTTTTCAATCTTTTAATAGTTAATTGATTCTATTCTCATACGTCCAAAGCTCCCATTCATGTCACCCACCCAAAGCTACCAGGATCATTGAGGTTATCTGGAAACTACCCCTTCAGGTTGGAGAAAATTTAATTCTGATGGCTCGTCTTGGGGGAATCCTGGTCATGCTAGCTGGCTCGGGGTATTTTTGCGATGATCATGGTACTTCCTTGTTTTGCTTTGCTGTGTACCTGGGCTTTTGTGGCTCTTTTGAAGCTGAGCTTTTGGGGGCTATCACAGCTATTGAGACTGCTCACCGCAACAATTGATGCCCTTTCTGTTTAGAGTGTGATTCACTCTTGGTCATCCTGGCTCTCTCGGACCCATCTCTTGTGCCTTGGCATTTTCATAATTGATGATCTAACTGCCTCTATTTAGCTAGTGCTCTTTCTTTTAAAGTTAAGGTCATATTTACACAGAAGAAAAATACTGTGCAGACCATATAGCTAACTTTGCGGTTGCTAATTGCAAATCTTTTTGGTGGGACATTGTCCCCTCTTTCTGCTCTGATCATTTTGCCCGCTATTTTATAGGGCTTTCTAATATAGATTTTGTAGTCCTTAGCAAGGGTTTTGTCCTAATCCCCCTTGCTTTTGTCTATATCCTTCTTCTTTAATATATTTTGTAAGTTACATTTCTCAACATGCCTAAAGCTATATATATTATCCCTCAATGCATTATCATTTTACTATTCTTGCTCTTGGGTTGAATAATAGGTTTAAAATTATAGTTTTTGTTATTTGGTAATAATAAGAATGAAGATTCATTTATTGATTCAATTGAAAATTATTAAAACCACATTCTTTGCAAATAAAATTATGAATTGCATATGAATATTTATACTATTTTTAAAGAAGAGAGAAAAACTTTATGGGTAAGAGAAAGAAAAGTATAGCAACGGGAAGGAAAAGAAACAATGAGAATTTAAGAAATTCTCAAGGTTTGAGTAAAATTATTTAACAGATATGTTATTTATATATTATATTAAAAAGATTAAATTCATTAAAAAATGTATATTTTTATTATTAGAAGAGATTTTATTTGTTAAAAATTTTAATTAAATATCACTAAATTTTGTTGTCTTCCTTAAAAACATCTTGATGATCGTTTTGATTGAATATCACAAAATTTATTTATAGTATTTACAAATCTTAATTTTTTATATAAAAAAGCAGTATTTTGAAATCCTTTCAATACTACTATTACGACTTTATGTGCTTGTCAATTAATTAGTACTCCTCTTGGCACTCTTTTTAGAATTGTTTGTATACTTTCCCTTAATGCAATTTACACAAGTCTCAAAATCAGTGAAATCTAAAGTACTAAGTACTTCATCATTTACTAATCTTTTAATTCTCTGAATGGAGATGTGTCCTAATCTCCGATGCCACAGCATAGAAGAATCTTCATTCATAACACATCGCTTAATGTCAACATTAACATGCATAACGTCATAAGTGGTATCATTTTGCAAATTAATATAAAAAAGAACATCACATAAAATATCATTCCCTATGAGATCAGAATTATAAAATAAACTGAAAGATGTCTCATAAAATGAAAAGGAATAACCAAATGGTCTTGAAACTGAAATTAAATTCTTAGAAAAACTAGGAACATAAAAAGTCTTTTCCAAATTCAAAATAAAACCACTTCTTAAAACTAAACTGCAGGTTCCAATGGCCTCCACAGGTGAACTCATCTTGTTGCCTGAATAGATGTACAGTTCACTGCCCACTAGTTTCCTTAGGTTTTGCATACCTTGCAAGGTATTTGAAACATGAATTGTAGAACCAGATTCAATCCACCATGTGTTATGATTTATGTTAATCATATTAGATTCATACCCAAATTCAGGAGAATTCTCTCCTTCCAAATTGGGTAATTGTCCCCTCTCAATTTCGGAACTTCAATAAAACTAAGAGGTTGTACAACTGCAAATTATATGCTTATTATAAAAATTTGACTATTCGAGGCAAAAATAAATCATTATCATGCTTTACTAATGTAAAACATGCTCAAAGAATTATGAATTTAGTGACATAAAATTTGCCTGTAGGCCAAAATTTTAATTCAATAAAATTCATATTAACTTAATGATAAAACATATTAGTTATATTTCCTAATCCTTGTGGGAAAATCAAGAACATAACTTAATATTTTTATCCTAATTAATCATACAAAAACATGATAAAAAAATCTTGTGAGATGATATTTATCATATTAGATTCGACTAATTACAATGAATGTTATTTTCCTTATGTGATCTAGAGACTCTGAATTTATAATTTAACTAACTGAGGGTGCTATGGCCAAACCTTAATTAATTAAATTATAAAGATCAACTAAACATTTATTTATTCATTATACACACTTTATGATAAAACTATCAAATTATATTTTCCATTCTATGGGTAACTTAATAATATAATTTAATATTTTATCTTAATTAACAATATAAAATATAACTAAAATTCTTGTAGGTTAAGATTTATTATATCATATTTGATCAATTACAATTAATATCAATTATGTGTTTCCTTTACCAATTAATCAACACGTGCTTTGCCAAAAATTTTGGTAACCTTGCAAACATATATGAAGGAACCCGAGTTTTTTCACTTTTGATGTTATTTTGTCATTTTGTGCCAATTTTATAATGCTTTATTGTATCACATACATAAGTGATAAATTTGCATATCACAAGCATCTTCCTCGATCAAAACAAGTACAGTGGCCAAGCAAAATTTTAATATGAATTTATAAAGTATAAGATGACAAAATAACATTTCTTGCATCATAAAAGCATTGAAAACAAGAACTTGCTTTTACTTTTCAGAGTAAAAGTACAAGAACATGCACATTATCTTGATAATGTCAAAATCAAAAGGAATTGTCGTTTTGAAACTTAATAAAACGACACACACTTAAGTTGTCTTCAACCTTAAGCAAAAGGATATAGAAGCACGTAAAATTTTAAATCACGGTTTCTAATTTAAAAAAAAAAACTTCTTTTCATAAAATTTTACACCGTTTTTTCATGATTTAAAGTCTAGAATCATTAGAAATCTATTTTCTTTATGATTCTTAAAATCAAACTTTATTTTAAGACTTTAAATCAAAATATCCAGTAAAACCAAAAAAAAAAAAAACTCAAAACGTAAAAACTAGGCAGAGGTTGAACCATGCTCTGATACCAAATGTTATAATTTTTATATATACTTAATGATCTAATCATTTTCACAATAATATTAGACCAATGCGGAATAAAAGAGAATATAAATACCTCCCACCATTGTTCCTTGAATTGGGTTGTAATACTGCAATGTGAAGTGATTTCTTGAGTCTTCCAAACTCTTCTCTCAATTTGCACTATATAGTGTATATGCACTTATATGTGAGTGAGTTCAGGGACCCTAGAAATTGAAAACACACTCACCTATATATAGACCTTTTCCATCGAAGGTGGTTTTGTGTGTATGATTAGAATGAAAAGTTAACAACAGTTGTGATAAGGAGTAGTTAATCATAGGAATAGTTAACCAATTAAGATTGGTTACGAAATAAAACCATCATATGCTAGATTGTAAAATTTGATATCAATCAAGCTGGAGATATTAATAATTTGGTTTTACCCAAATTATGTTTTTGATGATTACTGATAGGTTCTTATTTTATTAGAAGATTCACGTTAAGAATTATAATTAATGTTAAGATAATGAAGAAATACACATGCATCCATGCAAGATACAATTGAAAGTGCAGTGTTTGACTGTCATGTAAAAAAAATTTAGATATCAATTATTGCATTGCGAATTGTTACGGTACGTAACAAGTACGAGAATCAGAGCTTAAACAGAAGAGATGCAGCAATAGTAATAAGAAACTGTGGAATAAAGGAGATCGAATCTTTTTATTATATCACTTTTTTTTCTCTACCTTTTTTTTTCTCTTTTGAATAGATGTTTAGTTGTTATGAGAAACTGTGTAAAAGCAGTTGTCTGACACTACTTGCCGGTATCTTTAAATTTCTGGTAATAAACAATAAACCTAGGCAGTACAATCTGGGCTATTATATCTTTAAATTAATTATATAAGTATGGAGTTGCATTATCTACAGTCTCAAAAAGTCGTCAAAGAAGACTTAATAGTTTTTTTTGGACTGCCAGAAAATAAATTTTTAAGATAATTATTATAAATAACAATAAATTTAACATATATGTAATTGGTTGAATAATAGTGTAAAATTGTTATAACTATATCATCTATTTTCTCATATTATAATTAAAAAGAGATCTTATAGTAATTTGCCAAAACAGAATTGTCTAGCTGGTCTACAATAATAGAACCTCTCGGTGTGCCAAAATCTCAATTTCGTCCACACCCTACCCTTCAAAATATTTTCAGCTTCAGACATCAGTTACACTCAATGGCCTGATCCTATTCTCCTTCAACAATGCCAAATATTCTTGCACCGTTTTGGCCTGATCCACACACAAAATGACCCCTCCCAGAGCTTCCACATACCTTACCTACCCTTCAAAATATGTTTTCACTTTTCATCCATCTTCAACAGTAAACCCTCACTTACTATGGCTCAAAAACCATGGCCCCAAATATAACATCCAAAGTCACGACCAAATCTGCATAACTGCCAAATGCTACATGTCTCTATGTGGATCTCCTCCTACTAGCTAGGGCATAGCATGCTAGGTGTGGATCCATTGATCTTTTAATCAATTCGTTATGGCTGTTTCTCACTGTCCACTAGCTTTCAATAAATGAGATTTGGGAAACGACATATTCCCTCTGCTCTCAAGTTTCCATATCAGTAAACAGTATGAGACTGTGAAGAAGCAAGTTATAGGAATATATAGAGCATGCAAATGTCAGAGAGAATAGCAGCATTTGTCCACAGAACATGAGGTGATGAAGACTAAGCAAGCACAAGCTGAGACCTGACTTTTCCCTTATGTCTCTCTCTTTGTCTCTTTTTTCTTATACATTAATCTACTACAAATAGGAAACCTAATGAAACATAAAATAAAATTTATCTATAAATAGATATAAATTATTAAGTAAAAGAGTAAGAATGAATAATTATAACACAACTAATAAAAAATAATAAATATTGGTTACTTTGAAATGATTTTTTTATATTATATTTTAATATGAAATTTACAAAATGATCTTTAAATTCCTGTTATTTAAGTGATTTTCTCGTTTCTCATAAACAAAATTTATTAATATTTTTTTATCTTATGCATCAGGTGTAAAGTTTAATACAATCCCTAGTTATTAATATATTTATTTATATAATTGAATTTTTTAATGTACACATACTTGATTTGATTTCAAATTGGAGTATATATGTTAGCAAGTTATACCATGAATGTATTTTAATATAATTTATACTTATAGCTTGTTAACTTATTCTTTAACTAAAAAAATAAGTGAGCATATATTAGTAAATCTAAACATTTGTTAACATACACCCACTTAAAATAGAAGGTTAAAATTAAAAGACTCACATAAAAATTAAATTAACCAACACCTTCAGTCTTGTATTTTTTACCGTAGTCGTCATCTTTGTCACATCATCACTGCTTTCATCGAGCTATTATCACTATTGTAACTGATATTGTCATCTTCTTCACCGTAATTACTTCTGCCACTACCATCGATCACTATCTCTATCATTGCTTGTGGTACTGACATCGTCACCACCACCTCCAATTTTGTTGTTGTTGCCACCCCAACAGTGGATGCAGGTATAATAAAGTGGGAACAATTGCCCCCACAAGAATTTTTTGGTTATTTGTATGTGTAAATAAAAAAGTAGCCTCATAAAAAATGGGTTTTGTCCTAATAAGATAAATACTTTTTAAAAACTATTATAAAAATTTATTAAATAAAAAATAATAAATTTTAGCCTTTTAATTGTTGATAATATTGAAAATGAAAAAAAAAAACATATAATATTTTTTAAGTATGAAAATGAATTATAATCTGTAGAAGTTTAAATATTTTGAATTTCTTTTATCAAGAGATTGTTGTATTTTGTAAAAGCTTGTGATATTATTCTTTTGCGAAAATATTATAAACTATTTGGTTAATTATGTTTTTGGTTCCTAAAATTTATTTTTAATTTCACTTGTAGTCTCTAAATATTTTTTTTCTTCACGTTTTTGGTTTCTATAAATTTCTTCTTTTAATAGTTTTAATTCTTGTTATCAAGTAATAACGTTAGTGATAACGTAACCAGTAACGTTAGCATCGGTGACGGATGGGTCCTAGTGGGAGCATATTATTTTAAAAAATAAAACTAATAAAAATTATTTTAAAAAATAAATATTAATAATAGTTACTATTATACATATAAGAATAAAGACAAATATTAAAATCAAGTTTGGTGAGCTAGAAAAGAAATGAATTGTCCAAATGAGTAAAACCTAAAAGTATGTAGTTAGCTGAGAAGGGAACAAAATGTAAGAAAAAACTAGTCAATCAAAAACAAAATTTGTCAACAAACAAAAAATTAAAAGCAACGTGTTCAAATTATAAAATTACTGAGTGCAAAAAATAACAACAATGAATATATACTTGTATTTGTTAGAAGTCATGGGGTGCACCCCCTCAAACATACATGGGTCCACCACTTGTTAGCAATCCAATAATTTGTTAGGTCGTCATTAAGGAGTCTAATGAAGTAACCACATGCAATTTTTTTTAGTAAATTATATCTTTAATATATCATGTTTAGATTAATTGACGATATTAAACAAGTTTATGAAGAATTAAAAATACAATTTTCAAAAATAATTGCACATGATTATCCCGTTAAACTTTTTAATAATGTGATAAGTCATTGAATTACTAATATGAATATTACATACTTAATAAATGTTTTTACTTGATGGCAAGGACTCAAATCATTAATAGAGAAAAGGTATAAAATTACAAATACTAAAAAACTGTTTAGGGTTTAAAAGTATTTTTTTGAAAAAAAATAATGACTAAAAATATAATTAATTCTAAACTACTTCTTGTTTCAAGTAAAAAAAAAAAAAAAATAGATCCGACATTTCACCACCTACCCACCCACACCCCAATTTTAGATCATTAAAACAAATTAAATAAATCATATGAAACCCCTTTTCATTTATCTTATTCAAACATAAATTTTATTTAATTCACAAAAAACAAATTTTATTTTATATATTTATAATAACAATCATGTCTATAATTAATTATATAAATAAATTTTTTCATGACTTTTCCAAAGAGAATTTTAAATTTTTCTGAAGAAAATCTAAATTCCAAGAATTTCAATTATTTTAATTAAAATTCCTTCATTTTTAAAATTTTGTGTTTGGATAAAATAATTAAATTTCTTTCATTTATAAAATTATTTATTCATAATAAATAGTTAAATTCTCCCCATTTATAAATTTAATTATTTAACTGAGGTAATAATTACTTTTTGATTTGGTTCTGCTCAACCTTTGCAAAACCTTTAATCATTATTTTAGACTTGTCTATTTAATTCGTTCATGCAAATCATACCTACGAGGTTGAACAAATTGATTGTCATGGATAGCCAGCAGAGATCAAACATGATAGTTATGCTCCGATCCTCATTGTGAATTCTTCCTCTGATGAGTGGTTAAAATCAATCTTATTGGAGTTGTTACAAATTCGTATTTTTTTTCCTTGTTATTGGATAAATGTTATTTTTGTTCCATTATGTTTTAGTATTTTTTTTTTTACTTTGGTATATTAAATTAAAAAAGTTTTATTTTAATCCTTTATTTTTCAAAGGTTTTATTTTAATACATTAAGTTTTAAAAGTTTTATTTTAATTCTTTATGTTTTTGAAAATTTCATTTTGATCTTTTATATTTTATATTTTGAAAAGTTTTATTTTGATTTTTTCTTTTGATTTCTATTAGTAAATGTTAGACATATTCTATTAGTTTTAAATAATGAGACTAAAAATTAAAGTAAGACACAAAATCACCACCAACATGTTAGATCGAAGTTTTTCATTACCATTGGGATCCAACATCTCTGATCTAAGTTGGTGTCGAGTAACAATGTGGCTATGGTATAACACTATGATGCTATTTGGTGGATGAGGGTTGTGAATATGATTTATTTATTGATGATGGTTGTAGTATTGAGGAGGTTGTAGATGTGAATGAACACTAATTACATTGTTTATGTTGTGATAATTATGAAGTTTGTAGAAAAAGATGACAAAAGTTAGGAAAATAAGTGATTAAATGTATTATAAAAAGATAGTAACGATTTTTAGCTGTCATTGTCTTTAATTAATTATTTCAAAATTTAAAATTGACGATGAAAATTAAAAGAAATGACTAAAATGAAAACTTTAAAAACCTAAATAACCAAAACTTATTGTATTAAAATAAAATATCATTAAAATATAATGAATCAAAAATGACATTTAATCTTATTATCATAATGTATTTTGATTTTGTATGTGATTAATTCTTTGCCAATGGATTGAAAAAAATTAAATGAA
>PYAF01001381.1:553587-580446 GCA_007407185.1 Glycine tomentella | reverse complement strand
TATTTTTTTTGACGAGCAAATTATCATCAAATTTTTGTTCATCAGAAATTCATATTTACCAACGATTTTTGTGCTTACCGATGGATTTTAACCATCCATAGTCAAACCTTTTCTTTTGGTGTTCTTCTCCAATTATATTTTAAAATATAAATTGAAATTAAATCATAAAAAGTATATCTTTTCGAACAAGAAAGAAAAATAACTCCCATCATTTTGTCATCATTAGTTGAATTAAAACTAAACACAAAAAATGAGAACTATTCAGTTTGAAAGCTAAGACACCATATGAGTCAAATGAAGATTCTATGTAAAGCTAACACATGCTTAATAGTTTCTCTTCTTTTGCTCGTAAGCAATCCAATACAACAATATTCAACATGCCTAGTCCTAAAATGAGAAGTAGAAATGATCCAAGATTTGAAAGCTAAATTAAAGTTATCGTCATCGATGTAGAGTTCACGTACCCTCAAGTGCTTAAAATCTATTTAGAGCTATAACCTATTAAAAAGAAAGACAAATATATATCAAATTAAAAGCGATTAATAAACCATGGTAAAAATGAATTGTCCAGATACCCTTACTAAAAGATAAAAACTTACTAATAAGTCACTTAAATACTTTAGTTCTTATGTTACTTATTAACCAGCCTATGTGAAAACTAAACCAGTACTATAGCTATATGTGACAATAAATTTAGGCTGATTGAAATTCAAACAGAATATATAAACTCGTGAAATTAAATTACCTGTGATGTAAGCATGCATGTCTGATGCGTCAAAAAACCATGTAGGAAAAAAAATTGTTTATTCAATATTACTCTGTAGCCACTTAAAAATCAAAAGTAAACAATTTTTAATTGTGTTAGCCAGGAATTCCAGTAACAGGCAACTGCCTTTTGTAAAACTGAATAAAGGGGTGGAAGTGGAACAACCGAACAACTACTTAACCTTAAATTTAACAATCTTTAGCTGCACATTAATTATTTCACATGGCATGGCTTCAATTATAGCTGACAAGAATTTTAACTTTGGTTGCTTTTATCCAAAACATCCATCTTCCCTTAGAACTTTACTTTTTTTTCCCACCTAACTGGATAAAGCAGTACGCAAGCTAAATAACCACTTAAAATCACACAGGAATTCTCTACGAATAATCCAAGATGCTGACCTTTAGATGAAATTACAATAATCCAAGACCTGGTAACAAAATAGAAACAGAATAGTCTCATTCTCTATCAAACTAGAATATCACTTGGTGGCATGGAAATAGGCCGGGCCTTAGATAGGAATTTATGGCCTAATTTATTTAAAATCGGATTTGATCTGACTTATTTAATACAAAAATTAGACTTAGATTTTTTTAAAAATTTATTTAGTTAAATAAGTTAGGTTAGAGGTTATAATAAAATACTAAACCTGATAGGCCAATCTATTTATTTATTTATATATAATAAAAAAAATAGTATTTGAGATTAAAAAAAAAAAGATATTTAAATAGACTAAAAGGCCAAACTTTTAAAAATGTCATATTAGGTCTAAAAAAGTTTCTAAGAGACTAATAATTTAGATCAGGCGTTGATAGTAGATCAAACTTATTTATGCAAAGTCTGGATAGATAGTCAAAAGAGATTGTTAGATTAAGAAAAACAACGTTCAATATTCATAGTCATTATGCACATATGTATATGCAGTATTCCCCATTCTTAAATCAAATTACCAAACATCCATATGCAGAAACTTGGATTTATATTGCTAACCAACCACATTTTTTGTTCTATCGATCGTTCTTCAAACTAAATCGTTCTATTAATCTATTATTATTTTTCAGCAACCTTTTCAAATATCAACTATCACAAAGATTATTGGAAGAAGAAAAAAACTGAGAAACACCGAAATGAAATATAGAGTTCAATTAAAAATTAAAAGTGAAAAACAAAAAAAGAAAGCATGCAATAGAGCAAATTTCACTGAGAAACAAAATAGACTTGTAACATCAATGGGGACATCCAGTACATTATATCCAGACTCAAAGAATACAAGGATATTATCACATTCAGCTTCAGGATGGTATCAAATGAAATGATGGGGGTGAGTAAATGGAAATATAAGCACCATTGCAGCAAATTACTGATAGTCATGCATGTAAAAATAGTTTGGCTTTCTTATTCTTCCAAGATTATTCAAGAGTTTATTTACTTGATTGCTTATTATCAAGTTGAATAGTTATAACTTGACAAGTTTATTGAAAGAAATCATTACAGCCAGTGGAGACAAACCATGTCAAAGTCAATCTGCCAAATCATGTTACACGTTTCCATGCATTTTATTTCTCAATTTTTTTCAAAATTAATTCTATCTAACTATACTCCAATGCTACTGTAATTTGTTTCAATCATAACAGAGCAAAGAATAAAAGCCAAGATGTGATCATCCTCATCCATTGGAAGAGCATTTACTTTCTCCTTTGGTATTAGGCAGTTTATGGCAACTATAGCATGCTATATACGGATTCCAAACCTAACAGTTCAATTCTAGGAGCTATGAACAATATTTTTCTCAGTTTATAAATCAAACAGATCGCTTAATGAGCAGGGCTCTATAGCATGTTGGTTCATAGCAAACATTGATGGTGGATGATCCTCTCCAAGTGAAAATATATCAGCCATGCAACCAAAATACACCCAGGTGCAGCCAGGTACACATCAACAAACCTATCAGGAAATCAAGGCTACATATTGCCCATGGTCTTCAACAATTGTAAGTTTATAATTTCAGCAAATACAATCCAAAAAACATGCCAGCTCAGAGCTTTCTTTTCTTTACAATTTCCAAATTCAATACAGACTATCCTCAATGCTCAATTTACACTCAACCAGCACACAATGAGATCAACAATTAGCACGTAAAAAATACATCAATTAGTAAAAAGAAAACAGGTAAAATTCTATTGACCTAAAAACCAAAATATTTTTTTTAAAAAAAAAAAAGTTAAATCAACAATCTTAAAACTAATTCAGTGTAGCTTGAAAATTGTTTCGGTTGCGTGTTCATTAGTAAGCAGAAACTAAGGAATAACAATTCACTGTAACAGCTATTCATTTACATAGTCCTTGTTCATTTCAAAATTCGAAAGCCAGCATAAAAACTCATAAATTATACGAATAGGAAGAATAGTTTTCCTCACTGCACATTTACAGTATAATTAGCATCTAGAAATATGAAGTATTAGCCATGCCCCAAATTTGAAGTACGTGGTCTTTAAGGCAATGCCTGAGAATATTCTTAAAGGAAAATATATTTATTGCAACTTTGCAAAATTGAATTAGTTCAGCTGGTATACAGTCATGTACACCATGAAACAATCCTAAATCTTCACACTTCCCTATGCCATTCCAGCAGAGCATGAGCTTAAAATGTAAGCCCAAAAGCTTCAACTTGTGAACACCCTATTCTTCAAAATCTTTTCTGCTTCGGTTACACTCAAACGCCTGAACCCATTCTCCTTCAACCATCTCTTCCCCCCTCCCATACATTCTTGCACTCTATTTTCATCCATCTTCAACAACTTCAGACCTTCACTTGATTTTGGGAAAAAACCTTCAGGTCGCAAACACCACGCCCCAAATACCCCAAATAAAACATCCAAGTCGCTACCAAATCTTTCAACACCACTATTGTGAAATTTGACATTGCTCATGAGAATACCATTAAAAATCAATTGATCAATTCCAGCTGCCAAACTTCTCCAAACCCCAACAAAATCCCTACCATTCAAACTTACTTCTACCACTGACATTTTACTCTGAAGATAATCCAGGGCTTCTATTAGAGTCTTTGACACGGTCCATCCTTCTTCACCCTTTTGCCATAGCCTCTTGTTCTTCACATAATCTCGAGAATGAGAATCAAAACCTCTCAAAATAACTAGGGAAATCTTTTCAACCCACTCTGTTCTGAACTCTTCCAACATTTTTATCTCATCATCAAAGATAACCCTTCTGGAACTCTCTGGCAACACTTCACCATAACTATTTGTTTTACTTTCCAATTCTGTTTTATCATCCTCATCCATTCCCATCTCAAGGAAAAAGACATCCTCAGACCATTCCTTTAGAACAGATTCAAAGTAATGAGCAGCATTGACAGAAATTGTAACTTTAATTACAGCATCATCATCAGTTAAGGCAGTCAAACCTTCAGCTTCTTGGCAGCGGATAAGTATGGAATCAAAAAATTTTCTTATAATAGGAACACCTGCTAATCTGAGAAATTTTGACCTCAAACTTACACTAGGCAATGATCGGCAACGATCAATAACAGATGCTAGATGGCGAAGAAAGGCATTAGAAACCAGGGGAGACTTGTGATCATCAGTATAGGATGAAAGAACCACGCCTTCAACTTTCTTTCTCCAATTATTCTCATCTTGGATGTCTGGTTTCAACTTATCTAGGGCATCACCTAGCTCTATTTCAGCCCATAGATCAAGCCAATCTGGACGATCACAAAATACAGATAGAGAAGAAATTTTCTGCATGATATCATCATCAAAGGATAGCAAGATCCCAGAATGCTCTACCAAAGACTTAATCCTTTTATCAAAAGCTATCATCAAATCAATGAGATGTAGCCATGATATTCTAGCAGATGACTGAATTGCTGTAACACTCTCTTCATCTAGTTGACTAATGTAACTAGGGAAAATTTCTTTCACCAAGTATGTGGTTAAGGAGGTTACCATTGCTGAGATCCATTCTTCTCTACAACTATAACCAAGCAACTTTGCTTCATCAACCAATGGCTGCAACAATTCATCCATAGAGTCAACATAATCCCTTATGATTTTATATACAAGAGTAAAAATAAATTCTGGTTTATCAACCCATTTTGAGAAATGTCGTTGGGAAGCCAATGATAAGGGATTCACAAGCTCTTCTATTACCCAAAGTGGTTGTCGTAGAGCAACTTCCCTGTCGTGGCCCTCAAGTTGCCTAGCTTTCCTTTGCCTTTGCAACTCCTGTAGGTTGCACAAAGCAAGAAAGTTTTCAGAGTACCGGACTTTAAGATCAACATGCATGCTCAGTAGAGGATTCGCAACTTGATTTGCAGTACTTGCATCTGAATTCGAAGAGGTTAAAGCAGAAAGAGGTGGGGGCCATCCAAGCGAAGTAAGAAGTGCCCGATGCTCAGCAATTGCCTGGGGCCTCAAAATAGCAAGAGCTCGGTCTACTCTGTGATCAACAGCTGATACAAGATGCTTCCACTGAGGATGTGCTTTTGTAATTGAAGTTAATATGTCTTCTGTTGTTTTAAGTGTTTTAATAGCAAGCATATGCATTTCCTGAAACATTTAAGATACATTAAGAATATAGTGATGCTATAGTTCCACTATCATCAGGTTAATATTATGAAAGTAAGCTCACTTGTGAATTTTGACTAGAATGTTTCCTTATGTTCTTGCTCATGGTAAATGATACGGCATCCTCAATATCACCAACGAAAGTATCAAGTTTCAGTGCTGTCTCTGAAAGACAAACAAAGGAGTTTCAAGAATCAAATAACATTCACAAAAAGGTAACACCTAAGAAATTAAACCAAACACAGTATGATAACCATCACTGAAAAGCATAGTATCTCTTGTTAATAACAACAAATCCACATCATAAAACTATAAGAACTGCTGAAATACCAGTATTACAGTAAAACACAACTCTCATTCTTCCAACAATGTTCTTCAAAGTTACACTAAAAGCATCATGCTTAAGTTCTGTCTCTAGAAGACACACATGAGTGTAAGAAACTATTAACATTGACAAAAGAAAGCAATACCTAAGAACTCAAACCGAAGGTAACAACCCATCATTGAAAAAGCTTAACAGTTAGCACTAGCTTGGATAATGTTCTCAATAAGCACTTATAGGAGAAGAAAATATAAAGAAAAATGAATCAAACTTCTTCCATAAATTAAATTCACCTTATGCATCTCAGTTTTTGGAGAAGATAGATGAGAGAGCTTCTATAAAAGTTGAAGTATGTAAGTTGGTTTTAACTTATTGAAGAACTTTAATTCATTTTTCCTTCTTAATTTCTTCTCCTATATGTACTTGTTGAAAAATTTATCCAAACTAGGCCTTATTGACAACAAATTCATATCACAACAATCATCAAACACAAATACTTCAACAAAAACATCATCTTGCAATTCCTCCCAGCCACACAACATTCTTTGATTTTGCACAGTAAGTATCAAGTTTAAGAATTGTCTATGGAAGACAAATTGCAATTTTAATAACTAACAACACAAACCAAAAGCCAAGGTAATACCCTAGACTAAGGGTGTGTTTGGTTTAACAGGCACACATTCCAATGCACGTTTCGTGAAAAGTAAGAATTCGGAGATTTTGATTGAACAGTCGTTTGGAGGCCTCCCAATGTTAAAACAAATATGCACTAAAGCTTCTAAGTTCTAACCAAAACATTTTATGACAATTACCACTAACCTACATCATAACAATCAACCAAACAAAAAACACTTCAACACAGAACCATCATATCAAACTTCTTCCACAATGTTTTTCCTTTGGCACAATTCAAAAAACGAAAATTGAAAAAACAAGCAACCTGCATAAACACGAACCGTCTCCAACCTAGCCACTTCCTTCGCCAAAGTCGCAAGTTCCTCTCTGAAACCCTTGCCATCCCCTTCGCCTCTTCCTCCATCTTCACTCAACAAAACAAAAACAATTCCTCAAAATCCAATACAAAAAAAATAAAAACAAAAGAATCGTCGTATCGAACCTGGCACGACGGTGGAGGAGAGAGCGACCAGCCTATCAGTAACGGCCCCGAAGAGGCCGTGGATTTCGCCGGAGAAGGAGGCGTAGGCGGAGAGACCAGCTCCGAGCCTCCGAGTCAACTCGTGGAGCGAGCGATCCAACTCGGAGCACTGAGTCTGGAGCTCGGCGGTGAAGGTGGGAGCCTCGGCAAGGGCGAGCTGCGTGTGGAGCCTGTGGTCGAGGAAGGAGAGTGCGGAGGGCGAGATGTGAGAGGATGGAGGCAGCGTTTGGAGCCACTCCATCGTGAAAATCGAGTTTCGATGGTTCTTCGCCGCCGTGAGCGGCTGTTATCCGGCGTCGAATTCCGATGTCTCTGGATGATACGAATCTTCTCACATTGGGCGTGGGTGGATTGTTTTACTTTTTTGCTTTTGATAGCGTCCGAAAATTAAAAGCAAAGCAAGATTACAAAACTGAAAGAGCATCCCATATAAGGAGTGATTCTATGAATTTCTTTAACATTTTTTTTTGGTTCCAGTATTTTTATGGTCTTTAGAATGTTATTTCACTCATAAAATATTCAAACAAAATTTTTTCCAATATAAGAAATGGTAGGAAATTTTAAAAAATTCACATATTTATATTTTTATTAAAATTTATTATTTTTAATTTTTATAAATACAAATAAAAAATATGAATAATTGAAGAAAATATTAAATATTAATTAAAATAATAAAATAATATAACATTAAAATGAATTATGTAATAATAAAAAATTACATAATAATAAATAATTAAACATAATGACATTGAAATAAAAAAAAACAAACATAAGGAATGAAAAAAATATTACATAAATTTAGTTATTGTTATTTTTGTTTCGAAAAGTTCTTACAATTATTATTCTACCAAGGACTATTTTTTAACATTTATATGTACTTTTTTTTTCTCTATCGCGCAATTCTTTTATATATATATTGTTCCGTTCAAAGAGAATAGAAAATGTCCAACACGTGGTGTTGGGTGAATTTATGTAGGATCAGGCTCTCTCTCTCTCTTAAGCAGCTTATGAAATTAAAGCAACTCAAGGAAGAAGAAGATCACAGCAGCAGCAACACAATTTGGAGTGCGGTGTGTGCCGTGTGAATGGAAAGAGAGAGTCAGAAGTGTGTGTACCTTTCACCATGGGATGCATTGTATTTATAGGACTCTAACCTGGACTCTGAGAACAGACGGTGGAAGCCCGATATCTTCTTCCGTGATCGGTGGAGATACTGATAATGGGAAGATAACAATTATATCTTATATCTTCCGTTGATTATTCCCTTTCCGTTAATAATAGATTTGATGGAGATTTAAATATTTGAATTAATCGGACAAAAGATACGTTTTATCTTTAATCCGTAACAGATGCCCCTCAGCCCGGTCGTCTAGTATTCTTGATGATTGGGATGCATAACGAGACCAATGAAGCTTTGAGCCAACCTCATACGAGTGACGCCGACGTCGTGTAGGGCCGACCTTGTGCATAGCCGATCTTATGCACGGCCGGCCTCGTACATGGCCGTCCTCGTATATGGTCGTCCTCGTATATGGCTGACCTCATATATGGCCGACCTCGTATGAGGCCGACCTCACATAGGGCCGACCTCGTATAGGGCCGACCCCGTGTGTAACCGACCTCGGGTATATGGGTCCGAATCGAGATGACCGATCCTTTTAGCCCCTAAGTGACTTCCAGCTAGCCCGGCGCCGAGCATTGTCTTGTCTTTTCAAACAGTCTGACCATTAGGAAATGAAGCGATTCTCCTCCCTGGTACTGCCACGTGTCTTGATGACAACCTCTGTCGTTTCCCACTTTCTCCGTCTCTTTTTTGTAATAATGATGTAACCGCCGTTCCCACGTCCTTCAATGTCTGTCAGTTATTACTCTCCACGTTCTCCTTTTTGAATTTCGACGGTTACTTTTTCAATTAATGGGCTTATAGCGTTTTATCTTCCCCTATTGTCTTGTGTTTCCCTTTTGTTGTCACAACTTCTGCTTTTTCATCCTTTCTAGCACCTGAATCATCTGCCCCTTGTTGTCTTCCTTCCGCCACTCTTTATTCCAGGTATTCTTTCTCCTCTTTCCTTTTTATCCACCATTATTTCTTATTTTTCATCTCCGTTCTGTGTAGTTTTGTTTTTGATAGCCTTTCGCAGTTTCTACTAGCTTCTTGTTAGTTTATCATCTTCTGCAAATTCCATCTGTTTCTTGTAGTTTCTCCATCTTCATATATTGTAGTGTAGTGTCTTCACCATGAAATATACACCTGAGGAAGAGGCAAGAATCCGCAAAACGGTTCCCCCTCGTACCGCATTCTGGTTATTTGGACTTCCCCTTTCTGATGAGGAAAAGAAAAAATCCCTTCTTAGGGTTCCGTCTGCCCCTGGTAATTCGCAACCCCCTATTTCTCGAACCCTTAATCCTTCTCAGATAAGATCTTCTAGGTTTGGGTCTTCATCGCGTCACAGGTCTGCTTTGCTTTCCATAGAGTCTAGGGTTCCTCCTAAGTCCCCCATCCTTTCGAGTGTTGCCTCTACAAACAGTCCTAGGTCCCAATCCCAATTCGAAATCCAGTATGAACCTTGTGAAAAATGTGTGGAGGAGTTCATGTATTTGGTTAGCATAGACTTGGATAGGCAAGCTGGTGACTAACTAGATAACTGTCGACACAATCCTAGGGTTCTCAAATTTCTCGATGTGCCGAAGTCCATGCCAACTCGGACTTTGCCGACTCTTAGTCCTTTGCCGATCCGTCCACCAGGTACTTTACTAATTGTTGTTTTTCTTTACTGTCGTAGGTAATTATGGATTCGTCTCGTATTGGAAATGTTAAGGAGTGTGCCGCCGGGCCTCATTCTCAGAATGTCTCTTTTATTTTATCACATAGGTTTCCATGGGTCACCCATGAAGTGTTAGGGTACACCTCAATGTTGGATTCTGAGAGCCTTGCTCTAGTTCCAGCCGAGGTCCAGGAAGGGTTCTACCTCTGCTTACCCCGCCCGGGAGAACTTGTTTGTTCTGCCCGCGAAGGAAATGACCCCGACTTCTTTTTATTTTACTTAGATGTAATTATTGAAGTAGGAATCCGTCTTCCCTTTACTAATTTTCAAATACAAGTGTTAGATCATCTTCGAGTTGCTCCTTCTCAGGTTCACCCTAATGGTTGGGCTTTTATGCGAGCTTTCGAGACTCTGTGCCAGAAGCTCGAAATTCCTTGCACTTGTCCTTTATTCTTTTACTTCTTCACTGTTTATACTAGCCGATCAGGTAAGGAACCCACTGAACGGAAAGGGTGGGTCTCTTTCTGAGGTTGCAAAGACCGCGATTTCGATCGCCGGCTATTTTCCTTGTTTTTTGAATCTTTTAAAGGTTTTAAAGATAAATTCTTTAAAGTTGTCGCTGTCCCTGGCCAACATCCTTTCTTTTTGAACTCGTCTGGTTCTTCTTCGAATCCGTGGAAGTTCCCATTGTACTGGACTTCTACTCATTATGACTCTCCTCCCGCTTTTTATAGAACTGTCAAGGCTCGATTGTCGGATTCCGACGCTGCTTCCACAGCTCGGATATTATCGTGCAGGGATTCAGGGAACTTGGCTCCGATAGCTTTCTATATCCAGTGTGGTCAGTTTGGACCTCTTGACGTAGTTCGAATGTTCTATTTATTATTATTACTGATTATTTATTCTGGCTGTGCAGCAATTGAGATGGACGTCGTCCCCATTCCCCAACACCTTGCGGCTCTCAAGACCAGGAAGAGGCGCAGGTTAACGGAGAGAAAGGGTAAAGTTTCAGCTAGCGAGCCCAGCCATGCTCCGTCCTCAATTACTCCGACTGAAGATGCTCATCAGGATTCTCTGCCGAGGTCTCCTCGCACTTCCCTGCCGAACTCCCCTCGAGCTTCCCAACCGTGCTCTCCTCCAGTGGCTGCCATTCCTCTTGAGATTGTCGATGTCGAGACAGCGGAGGTTGCTTCTGAAATTCAAGAGGTCACTGTGGAGACCACGGAGATCGCTCTCGAGACCTCGACGATTGTTTCCGACGCTGCTGCCTCTGCCTCCATAGGAGTTTCAAACTCTCGGCCTGAATCGCCTACGGAGCTCGTTCAACTGCCCCCTCGATCTCTTTGGGACAAGGGCATCACCCCCGAAGTTTTTGAAGTTGTTCGTGCGCCCAAGAGATATTTCGATGTGGCCCTTATCCGGATTCCGACCTGGAGGAATTGAGCTCAATGCAGTTAGCTTGTCTGAAAAGCGCTTCTCTACTTGGGAGTCTAGCCTCTCTAAACAAGAAGGCTGCAAGGGGAGTAGCCGAGCTTGAAGCTGCGAAGAGCGACATCCAGGGACTGACCTGGAGGAATTGAGCTCAATTCAGTTAGCTTGTCTGAAAAACGCTTCTCTACTTGGGAGTCTAGCCTCTCTAAATAAGAAAGCTGCAAGGGGAGCAGCCGAGCTTGAAGCTGCGAAGAGCGACATCCAGGGACTCCAACAGGAATTGGACCGAGCTCAAGCGAGCGCGGTGATCTTTGTTGCCGAGCTGGAGGCCTCCCGTGCTGATGCTAAGGAGGCACGAGAGTTGTCGGCCAAACTCTTTGCCGAGCTGGAGGCTTCTCGAACCGAGGCTAAGGAGGCGCATGAACTGACGGCCAGGCTAACAGCCGAGCTTGATACTTCGAGAACTCATGTTGTCGTTCTTCAAGCTGACTCTGACTCTTCCCGGGCTCAACTTGAAACTCTCCGGGCTGAGAACGAATCTTCCTGAGCTACTATGGCCAACCTGGAGCGCAGTCTCACCAAGGCTCGCAGTCGATATGACGAGGTCAAACGTTGCTGTGATGATCTTTTCGATCTTAACACAAAAAAGAATAAGGACGAGAACGACCTTATGGTCGAGCTTGCCTTCGTTCGTGCACAGTTGAAGAAGTCATCCCAGGCTTCGTCTGATAACGCTATGAACCAGATCCGCTTTTTGAAACCCGGTGTTACCTTAAACACCAAGGGTATGCATTTCAGGGCCTACGTCAAAGGCGACCAGCTGCTCATGGTCTCGAAGAGCGAAGAGGAGAGCTCAATGGGCACACCCGATGATGTTGCGCCTCCAGCCGGTGAAGATTGAAGGGCCGGAATGCCGGTTTCATTTGTAATTATTGAACAATTGTCGTGCCTTTATTCTCTGGTGACAATGCACAATTATCTTTGATTTCTTTGACTATGTCTAATTTCTTTAACGAACATTATTCTCGCTTTTGCTTTTCTTCTGGATCTTTTGGTTCGATAACCGATCAACTGCTATGGGTCGGGACCATTGGTCGGGCGTTTTGATAATTTGTTCTGGCTCCAAAGGCCAATTTGTTTATTTTAGCCGAGACCACTGGTCGGGCGTTTTGAGATTATGTCTCCAACTTAGCAACTATTTGCATTTGTAACATTAGTACAAACGTAATTCTTTCGGCCGAGCCGATGATTCATCTGATCTAAATGATTACGTCGGCTTGATCAAGACCGAGATAATACAGAACAGAAAAAATCGTGCACAATAAGAAAGTCCTTATAGAAAGGATTTTATTAATATTCTTCGAAGATTACAAGATTTTCATGATCTCAATGACTGATTTGCGCGGGGTTCCATGCTCCCGGATTTCATAATCAACTAATGAGAAACACATGAGTCATCTTATTATAATTTGGTCTCCCGTGACCCCGATGACGGGCTCGATAGCCAACTAAAGGGGAACACACGGTGAGACAATAATCCATGATCCCTATGACGGACTTCAATGGCCAATTAAAGGGAAACGACATGGCGTTCATGATTCCAATGACGGGCCAATGGCCAACTAAAGGAAAACACATGGACTCTCCTGACCATCGGGGTCAGCTATAATATTTCTTCAGCTTATCCGCGTTCCATGTCCGTCTAACTTGTTTTCCTTCCAACGTTTCCAATGAATATGCTCCTCGTCCGAGATTTTGGACGACCCGGTAAGGTCCTTCCCAATTTGCTGCTAATTTTCCTTCGCAGGCGTTTCTATTGCCGATGTCTGCTCGTCGTAATACGAGGTCGCCTTCCTTGAACGATCTTGCCTTTACCTTTTTACTAAATTTCTGGGCCAGCTTTTCCTTTCTATGTAAATCTCGGCCGTGGGCGACGGCACGGATTTCTTCTATTAAATCTAGGTCGGCCGCTAGCATCTTATTGTTGTCTTCCATCTCGGGTACGTGCTTCCTCCTCCAGGACGACTGGCCGACCTCCACTGGTATCATGGCCTCACAGCCATATGTTAGCCTGAACGGGGTCTCTCCGGTTGATGATTGGGCCGTAGTTCTGTATGCCCACAGTACATAATAGAGTTGTTCTACCCAGTTTGGACCAGCTTCATGCATACGTTTTTTCAGTCCGTCGAGAATAACTTTATTTGCTGCCTCGGCCTGTCCATTGGACTGTGGGTGCTCAACAGAGGCGAAGTGGTGTTTAATTTGGAGGCCGGTCGTCATTGCCCTGAACTTGCCGTAAGTGAATTGCGTTCCGTTGTCAGTGACAATTTCCGCCGGAATTCCGAACCTTGCTATTATGGCCCGCTCTTAAGAATTTTTGTACCTGGGCCGAGGTAATTGTCGCAAGAGGTTCGGCCTCAATCCACTTGGTAAAATAGTCAACTGCCACTATTAACCACCTCATCTGTCCTTCCGTAGCTTTAAATGGACCTAAGAGGTCCATTCCCCACTTGTAAAATGGCCATGGGGCTGTAATCAGGCTGAGCTCGGATGGAGGAGCTCATATTATCTTTGCATGTTTTTGACAGCTGTCACATCTCTTGACATGCTCTGCTGCATCTGCTTTCATCGTCGGCCAGAAGTATCCTGCGCGCAGAGCTTTCAAAGTCAGAGCCCTTGCTCCCATGTGCTGGCCGTTGATTCCTTCATGTATCTCGGTGAGCACGTATTCGGCTTGGTCCGAACCTAGACACAGTAAAAGTGGGGTATGGAGACCTCGACGATACAACTCACCGTCAATGATTGCATACATAGCAGCATCTCGGATTAACCTTTTAGCTTCTGGTTCCTCGTCAGGAACTGTTCCCTGTTCTAAGTATCTTATGATGGGTCGCCTCTAATCGTCATCGGTTAAGATAATCATTAGGCAGGCTGGCCGGGCAACTTCCTGTTGGATGACCGATCTGTGGTTGGTTGTTCCATTCATGCTAGCTAGTTTGGACAAGATGTCAGCTCGGACGTTTTCCTCTCGCGGTATGTGAGCAACTACTACCTCGTCAAATTCCGCCATGATCTCTTTTACCTTAGTTAGGTATTTGGCTAATAAGGGTCCCCTGACCTGGTACCGACCTTCAATCTGAGCCGAAACGAGCTGCGAGTCGGTGAAGATGTGGACCTTCAATGCCCCTTGATCCTTTGCCTGCTGGAGCCCTGCGATGAGTGCTTCATATTCGACCTGGTTATTGGAGTTCGGGAAGTTAAGTTGCAATGATTGTTCAAGGGAGACGCCCTCAGGATTTTCAACAATGATCCCAGCCCCACTTCCCTTGGCATTAGACAACCCGTCCACATAGACCTTCCATACCCCTTCTTCCTTTTGGGTGGGCGACGTTGGGGTCAGTTCGACGACGAAGTCGGTCAGAGCTTGGGATTTGATGGCCTGCCGGGCTTCGCACTGGATGTCGAATTCTGAAAGCTGAATAGCCCAATTCATCATCCTTCCTACTAAATCCGGTTTGCGAAGTACTTGCCGGATGGGCTGGTTCGTCCGAACAATAACTGTGTGACTTTGAAAATATGGGCGAAGTCTCTTGGCCGTGATGAGTAAAGCGAAGGCTACTTTTTCCAGCTTCTGGTATCGTAACTCCGAGTTCTTGAGAGCTCGACTTACAAAATATATTGGTAATTGAGACTTACCCTCTTCCCGAACCAGCACAGCACTGATGGCCTCTTCCCCAACTGATAGGTACAGAATAAGTGTTTCGCCTGGCTCGGGCAGGGATAACACCGGTGGCGAGGCCAGACATGTCTTGATCTTTTGAAAGGCTTCTTCACATGCCGAGCTCCATCCTATACTGGCTTCTTTCTTTAACAGTTTAAAGAAGGGGAGGGCTTTTTCCGCGGATTTTGGGAGAAATCAGGTTAAAGTCGCCATTCTTCCCGTCAGCTGTTGGACTTCCTTTTTGTTGGTGGGAAATCGCATATCTAGGACGGCTTTACATTTATCTGGGTTTGCCTCTATTCCTCGGTGGGTCAACATAAAACCCAAGAATTTTCCTTCTTTTACTCCAAACGCACACTTCAACGGATTCAAACGTATGTCATGTTGCCTCAACTTCTGGAATGTTTCTTCTAGATCCTGAAGATGATTTCCTGACGCCGATGTCTTCGTGATCATGTCATCAATGTATACCTCGATGTTGCGTCTGATTTGGTCCGAAAAGACTTTGCTCATCATCCGCTGGTAAGTGGCCCCGGCGTTCTTTAGGCCAAAAGGCATGACCTCGTAGCAATAATTTGCTTCAATACCTCAGAACGCCGTTTTCTCCTGATCGTTTGGATGCATGGGTATCTGGTTGTACCCGGAATAGGCGTCCATGAAGGATAACGATTGGAAACCAGCCGAGCTATCTACGAGTTGGTCGATGTTCGACATCGGGTACGAATCTTTAGGGCAAACTTTATTTAGGTCAGTATAATCAACGCAAACTCTCCACTTCCCGTTGGTCTTTTTTACCATGACGACGTTGGAAAGCCACATCATATATTGTATCTCCCTTACGAATCCTGCCTCCAAGAGTTCGTTGATATGCCTTGCCAAGGCTTGTCTTCTATCCGGGCCGAGCTTCCTATTTTTTTGTTCGACCGGCTTCGATTCAGGATATATGGCCAGCTTATGACAACAGAAAGTGGGTTTGATTCCGGGTATCTGAGAATCCTTCCAGGCAAAGACGTCTTGGTTTTCCTTGAGGCATCGGATCAACTTATCTCTGACTTCAGAGTCGCCCTGTTTACTTATCTTGGTGATCTGTTCTGGTGAGGATCCGATCTGAACCTCTTCTAACTCGTCCACCAGCTCCGGTCTCCATTCCTCAACTTCTCGCATATCCAGTTCTACCAAGTTAATCGGTCTCCTTGGTTGTGCTTCATTGGTCGACTCCTTTCTTCGAGTTCAGGGTGGGGAAGACGGGCCGACCTCAGTTTCCTTGATCGTGTTGTAATAACACTGCCTTGACTCTTTTTGATCGCCACAAATTGTGATGACCTTGCTGAGGTGTCCGATCATCTTCATCTTCTGGTGCTTAGTGGACATCAGGATGTCCCATTTGTGGAGCGTCTGCCTGCCCAATATGATGTTATATGGTGAAGGAAATTCGGCTACAGTGAACGTTACTCTTTCCGATCTGAATCCTTCCTTTGTCCCCAACGTGAGCTGGAGATCAATGACACCTTTCAGGCTGGTGCCTTCCCCGTTGAAGCCGTACAACATGGTCTGACACGGTCTCAAATCTTCCATCCTTAGGTTCATCTTCTTGAAGGTCGTCATGTTGATGATATCGGCCGAGCTACCATTGTCGACAAATATCCTTTTGACTCGAAAGTTTGCCACGGTTCCCGTAATAACGAGGCCGTCCTCATGACCCGGCATGACTCCTTCCAAATCATCATTGGTAAAATAAATTAATGGGCGATCGGCTTTCTTGCTGCTCCTGTCGGTTTCTACCTTGAATCGGGGTCGATCTCTCACCGACATTACTTCCCTAAGGTATTTCTTTCGCTGGTTGGTGGTATCTCCTCCTCCCCCCATAGCTCCCGAGATGACGTTGCACTCAAACTCGGGCTCAGGAAATTCTTCATCCTTTTTACTTTTCTTGTCTTCTCGCGGCTTATTCTCCTGCTGGGCCTTTCGCTTGCCGTGATGCCCCTGAGTTCGAATTACATATTGGCATAGCTTGCCCTCTCACACGAACTTTTCTATGGCATCCCTGAGTTCCCAGCATTGATCAGTCGTATGGCTCGGGCTATTGTGGAAATCACAATACCTGGAATAGTCCAGCCCCTCTCTCTTCAACATCGGGGGAGGTCAGTCAACCTTTCTCATCTCGTTGAAGGCGACCTCCTTCCATATCTGACCACGGGGGATCGTTAACGGAGTATATCTCTCATACTTTGGCTAGTATCTTCCGGGCCTGGGTCGAAGGTCGGAAGCGCCTCATGGAGGTCGACCAGCGAGACTATTTGCGGGCTGCCGGCTGCCGGCTGCCCTGTCCGAGGTGCACATTCTCCTGACGTCGGTTCTTCGGTGACGAGGGTTTCTTACCCTCTCTTGGCGCGGAGTTGGCAATCTCCATCTGTTCCAACTCCAGGTACTTTTTAGCTCTAACTCTGAACTCGTTCAAGGACCTCACGGGGTCCTTATAGATCGATTTGGCGAGCCGAGATGACCCATTGAGCTCGGCTGAAATGAGATAAATATGGACCTTCTCTTCTAATCCTTGAACCTGCAAGGCCGCTTCCTTGAACCGATCCAAATAACTCTGCAACGTCTCTCCAGGCTGTTAGCGTTTCTTTCCCAGGGCGAATTCCGACTTCGGCTGTTTCTTACTGGTTGCAAAGTTCAGTAAGAATTTCTGACCAAAATCTTCGAAGCTGTGGAGGGACCTTGGCGACAGGGAATGGAACCAGGTCTGGGCGGCTCCGGTCAGAGTGGTAGCAAAAATGCGCGAGATGATAGGCTCGTCAATGCCCCTCACACACATCTGCATGTCGAATTCATCAATATGGACCTGTGGGTCCTGGCTCCCATCATATTTGGATAAGAACGAGTCGTCGAAATCTTCCAAGAACTGGGCGTCCACGATTCTGTCGACGAATGGACTGTTATTTTGATGACCTTGACGATACTTCCTCCGGTATACACCATCAGCTGGTTCTGGGCGGCGCCTGACTTCCACGGCTGGTCTTTCTCTTTCATCGTAGTTTGGTGGAATGGTCGACGAGGGATGGGGCGTGTCGTTGTGGGAGTGAGATGCTCTTCCCTGGTCGGATTGATACGTCGGTTCCCTAGTCTCGGCAGTACGGGTTGGTGGCTCGGTTCTTGCATTATACTCCCGGTGGTCGGTATTTCTCCGACGCTCTTCCTCTCTTCTGATGCTGCGTTCTTCCAACTGAGTGATTAGCCGCTGAAGATTCTCCTGGTGCTGGAGTTCGTAACGCTTCTCCAGGTTCTCCATCCGATTCAGCAGAGACTGAAGAGCGTTCTGGACGAAGCGTTGAGAATTCCCTGGCTCCTCCTCTTGCTGTGGGCTGGTTGGTGCGTGTGCCGCTGGCCTTGACGAAGCAGTGTGGGAAAGTGCATCCCTCCACCCCCGCGTTCTCCGGGATTGCGTTCCTGGGTGGTTCTTCATGTTTAGCCATCTGGTGTCTTCTGGTGTCAACCATTGTGAATTGGTGGGATTCGAAGTTTCTCGTTCCCATAGACGGCGCCACTGTTCCGTTCAAAGAGAACAGAAAATGTCCAACACGTGGTGTTGGGTGAATTTATGTAGGATCAGGCTCTCTCTCTCTTAAGCAGCTTATGGAACTAAAGCAACTCAAGAAAGAAGAAGATCACAACAGCAGCAACACAATTTGGAGTGCGGTGTGTGCCGTGTGAATGGAAAGAGAGAGTCAGAAGTGTGTGTGTACCTTTCACCATGGGATGCATTGTATTTATAGGACTCTAACTTGGACTCTGAGAACAGACGGTGGAAGCCCGATATCTTCTTCCGTGATCGGTGGAGATACTGATAATGGGAAGATAACAATTATATCTTCTATCTTCCGCTGATTATTCCCTTGCCGTTAATAACAGATTTGATGGAGATTTAAATATTTGAATTAATCGGACAAAAGATACGTTTTATCTTTAATCTGTAACATATATATATATATAATCACCCACATCCCACTCCCACACTTGTCTTCTTTCTCTCTTCTCCATCTTTCGATCTGCTCCACTTCTCCATTCCTCTTCTTTCACTCTTTTCCACATATCTTTCTACTTCTCCACTCCTTTTCTGGAACCTTCTGCCTTCTCTCTCCTCCACTCCACCACCCTTCACTCGCGTGAGCACCATCACGGCCTCTTCCTCATGTCACCACTGTCGCGACCCATCAGCTTCGTCACGAACCTCCCTTGTGCAAACAACAACGGCGCTGTCAGTTTCGTTGCGAACCTCCCTCGTGCAAACAACAACGACACCTGTTGATTTCAAGAATCTGGATTGTTGTGCTTTTGTTGGTTCTTCATTTTTTTTTTCATTTTGAGATTAAGTTTCTTTACATTATTTTTCCTCTTTTTTGTGCGGGGTAGTTGATCTGCATAATATTGTTTCATTGTTAAGATTGAATTTCTTATATAGGAAACACTTCTATTTCTTCAAGAAACTGTTCTACCACGAAGGCATTCTCCGATGCACAATTTCTTCATAGAACGGTTTCTTCAACTAAAAAATCATGGAAGCACTCCTCATTAGAGATGCTTTAAGAGAGTCACTCTTCAAAAGCTTCCAGAATTTCAAAAGGGCAGCAACACAATTTGCATCTTTAGGGATAAGAGAAAACAGTATTTGCTAGTCTTTATGGAAAAACAAGTCTAAGTAGAGTTGATTTAAGATAAAATTTATATGTTTGATTTTTAATTGGAGAACAATATTTTGAGCATTAAACTCATTGAACCGGTGAAAATAGTTGTTTAAAAGTTTAATGGTTCAACCTACATCAACCGTGATTGAATGGGTAAAAAGAAAATTAGCATAACATATAAAACAAAATTAAACAAAAAATAACATAAAATTCATAACTTCTTAATATTAAAATTTAAACATCACCTAGTCAAATCAAAGAATAGAGAGCAAAGTGTTTCCAATTTAGGACGTTTCTATATAGTACGACTCGTGTCCAATTTTTTATTTTCACTTAACTGGGCCAACCGGTAAAACCGTCGGGTTTTCCGGTTCATGACCAGTTCCACCGGTTTGATGTTATGGCGGTTTTGCATGATATCCTGACCGGACAAACAATTGGCTTCCAGTCCAATTGGTCAGTATCATTTAAAACAATTTGAAGAAATGTATTAATTTTTCACCATTTCTCATGCAGTATTAATTTTTGGTCTAAAATTAATTTAATTAATTTTGGTCTAAAATTAATTTTAAATTGTAGTAACTTTAGATAGTTTCTGAGATGAATAAAAAAATTAACTTTTTGATCTAAAATTAATTGGAAGAAATGTATTAATTTTTCACCATTTCTCATGTAGTATTAATTTTTGGTCTAAAATTAATTTTAAATTTTAGTAACTTTAGATAGTTTTTGAGATGAATAAAAAAAATTATTCTTAATAAAAACATTGAAATTTTATAATAAAAAAATTTGTACTGAATTTGACTTCTAAATTATTTTTATAATAAAAATATCCAAACATAAATTAATCACTATAAAATCAATTTTACAAAATTATTTTCATTTATAATTAATTTTGTCAACTCTTCTCCAAACCGCTTAATACGATGAACTACTGATCCATGCTTGTTTTTATTTGGTTTAATTTTCTTTTGATAATATAGTTGTAACAATTTTTCATTCTAGTATTTATAATTACAATTTTTTAACCATTTTGATCCTAATCCTTAATAACATATACAAAACTGAAATGTCTAAATTTTTTGCCAGGTTTTCCTGCCAGATTTATTTTTGTAGCAATTATAGAAGATTTAGTTGTAACGACTTTAGGAGATTTTAGACCGCGAGGTAGGGGTGTTCACTGGTACGGGTCACCCGCGAACCCGAACCGATCTGAACAGTTTGGGTTGAGTCATTTATATATTAGGGTCAAAATCGAACCGAATCGATCAAAATCGTTCATGTACAGGTTGGGTCACGAGTTTAGATTTACAGATCCGTTGATCCGGTGACCCGATCCGTGAACCCGTAATAATAATATAAATTTTATTATATATATATATATATTAAAAATTAAAAAAATAATTTGACAATAAAAAAAGATATGATATTGTAAATGTTTAAGATTGCATTAAAAAATAAGATAAGATATTTTTTAATATTGAATTAAAAAGTAGGATAGAATATTTTTAAGATTGTATTGCATAATATAATAGAATATCTTTAAGATTGCATTGGATAATATGATAGAATATATTTAGGAGTGCATTCAAAAATTGGTTAAAATCATATCTTTAAATTAGTATAAATAGAAACATATTTTGGTGTTCATGTATGCATTTCATTCCAAATAATATTAGAGTATTAGAGAGTTTATGTTTGCATCATTGAGAGAATTGTTTTGAGATCATATAGAAGCGTTTGACAAGTTTGATTCTTCAACTCTCAATCAGGATTTAAATGTACCTATTTACTTGAGGAATATAAGCGTAAATGTAACTATTTTATTGTATTTTTCTTCTTGACTTTGGAAAAGGTCGCAATTGGGAACTAGGATACCAGTTTTGTCTCTATTCTTGATGAATTGAGACATGCGACTTCTGGCTGGAAAACTAGGATATCAGTCTGGTTGGGAAACAAGGATATCAGTCTATCTCTATTCTTGGTGAATTGAGACTAGAGCTTTTTGTTGGGAAACAAGGATACCAACTGGGATAATTGTTGTGTAAGGGTAGACTAGGAAACTAGGATACTAGGAACTCTTGTACATAAAATTATCATAGTGGAGCTATCCATTGGATTGATTATCCAATTTGGAAGTCGTGATTTTTTACCCAATTGGATTTTCCACGTTAAAATTGATTGTGTCTTCTTTATCTCTTATTTCCATATTATTGCTTCTGCTGTTCAATGAACAAGGTCCATGTTACTTCACTTATATTTTTGTTTATTTGTTTGATTCAGCAAATATGGTTGCAACAAAATTGGTTATAACAAAGCTTGATTTGTAAGAAACAATTGTGATTCAGACTATTATAGTAAATATTGTTCACAAATTTTTTGTTTTAATTTATATTATAAGTCTATTTTATAATATTATGTTGATGGTATTAAATGAATCAATTTTACTACTTTCATACATTTGACAATATTGTATTAATTGTATGAGATATTTGAAACAATCGTGATATAAAATAGTAGTTCTAAAAAAAATTAAATGGGTAATCCAGTGATCTAAACCGAACCGAACTATTCATGAACGGGTTGGGTTGGGTAGAGTTTCAATTTTTTTGAAAACCGAACCGAATCGAACCGATCAAATTTGATTGGGTTGGCTCCTAAATTTGGCCAAAATCGATCCGAACCGCCCCATGGACACCCCTACCGCGAGGGCCAACAATTATAAAATTTTCTAAGGTAAATAACCACTTTGGGTCCTTTACTTTGCATTTGATGACAATTTGGTCTCTATATATTTTGTAAATGATCAATTTAGTCCACAAAATATAAATGTTATGACAAATTAGTCCAACTATCAAGAATCCTGCCCTTTCCGTTAACGCTAGCTAAGCGCATATGTGACATATGTTGCAGATACGATAATTCCACATAATTGTCATCAATTTGTTTACCCTCCCTTTTCTTTTTTTGTCTTCTTGCCAGTGATGATTCCCTTCACCATGCCTGACAATGTTGCCACACTTCATCCCCTAAATCTTCTTCCTTCCTTCCTTTCTTTCTTTCTTTCTTTTGTTCTCTATCCATTAAACATTCCTTTTTCACCACCCTCTTCATCCATCTCTTTCTTCCTCTATTTGAAAATAATAGGAATACTTCACAACAACCAAGAGAGGGGGTGAATTGGTTGAACCTTGGTATTTTAAAATCAATTTCAAATCAGAGTTTACAGGATCTTTATCACTTATAAAACCAAGAAACCTTTTACTCAATCAAATAGCTCAATCCAAGAATTCAATAGATCAAAACTAAACTTGTTGTACAATGAATGATTCAAAGAATAAAAGACAATTAATAAGATGATAAGAGAATTAAGAACACACACAATTTATAATGGTTCACTTCAAATCATGAAGCTACATCCAGTTCTTCCAACCAACACTAGGTTAGAGTTCCACTATTATAAAAATATTCTTACAAGCTTTTACAAGAACATCCCCTTTATCAACCCTAGATAAAGAACTGAAATCTAAAACCCTATTAGACTTCTAAGGAGAAAGATCCAGAGAACACTACTCTGATCTTTAAGCTAGAGAAACCTTCTCTAGTCCCAAGCTTTAAGAATCAAAATTACAATAGCCAGTACAAAATAAATTCAGTAAAGAATTACAACCATTGAGTTAAGGAAAGAAAACACTTGATGATCCAGTGAATGATATGCACATGAATGAATATACCAGGTTGAAATACGAAATTAAACTCAGAACATCTCCTTCCTTAACTCTCAAAAGAATTTTCTTTCTTCAAGAATCACTCAAAAACCATTAAGTGTTTTAGTGAAAGCAAGAACTCATAAAACTCAGAAAAATCACTTAGAACGTGTTTAGAAAGCTTATGTGTGCTCAAAATACGAATTGGTCAGGTTACAAAATAAGCTGAGCCAAGGTTCTATTTATAACAAACTTTTGTAACTGTCAGTAATCGATTAAACGCGCCCAATAATCGATTATTTTACTTATGTAATCGATTAAATCAACCTTGTAATCGATTAAAGTGTTCTACAAGAATCTGGAAATAAGCAACAAACAAAATAATTGATTATTCCGTCTTGTAATCGATTAAGACAGGAAGCTTCATAAACTTGAAATACACTGTATAATCGATTATGAATTCTGGTAATCGATTAAACCATGAAGCTTTAGACATCATATTGAACTATGTAATCGATTACTATATTTGGTAATCGATTAATGCAGCAAACATGTTAAGCACATACATATAATGTAATTGATTACGAACCTTGGTAATCGATTAAGACAGGAAGATGGCTTTTTCTGTTTAGCCTATGTAATCAATTACTACCCTTTGGTAATCGATTCTTCCAGAGAGACTTAAAAACATGTATAAGAATGTAATCGATTACTGCCTGTTGGTAATCGATTAAAGTGTTCATCAAGGCAGTTTATATGTAAACGAAGGTCAAATAATCGATTAATCCGATAGGTAATCGATTACATTGTTCTTGAAAAGTTTTCCAGAATGAACTAAGAACAAAATAATCGATTATCTCCTTAATGTAATCGATTAAATCAGTAGAAAACTTATATTTCCAAAAACATTCGATTCAATTCAAAAACGTAATCAATTTATCAAAGCCTTGTGAATTCTATTACTCACATTAATTGACTTAATGAATGATGTAAATGCAATGCACTTGGATCACCAGAATTTCTTCTTTCTTACACATTTAACACCAAACAATCTTCAAGACTTCAATGCATGTTGAAAGCTCAAAACCAAGCTTGATTCTATGTCCATTCTTCAAATAGCTCTTCTGAAACCAACACTATTGAAACCCTCAAAGATAAATATATCCAACTTCAAGCCAAAGAACCGTCATAATTATAGGATAGACCATTGAGGTCCCAAGTCCCCATTGGCTTTGGCTTTCTAGTCTAAACGTTCCAATTCCTTTATACAATTTAGTTTTGTTATGAGATGCAAATGGGACATTTAAACATGAAATTGGATAAAACAATTTCTCTAGTCAAAGGTTGAAAAATTGATGACATAAATAAATTAAATAACACACAACATACTTGGCCAACATTTGTTGTGAAGCAAACAACTTCACAACCATAATTCTCCTGAAACACCAAAATCATTAAATAAAATATTAAAATAAGAATACATAGTAATAGGTAAATTGACAAGGATAACAATCACAAATTTTAAATGTTTGGACGCTTCAAATTTTTTTAAATGAATTACGTTGTCTTAACAAAACTTTTGATAATTATGTTAACATTGACAAAATTCTAAGAAGTTTATCTAAAAAGTGGAGACCGAAGGTGATTGGAACCTTAAAGGTTCACAAGAAGGAACTTCAACAAGATAAAGAACCTGTGAAGAACCAAGACTCCATGTCCATTGAAGAGCTGATTAGAACCTTAAAGGTTCACGAGCAGAAACTTCAACAAGATGAAAGATTCAAAAAGGGTAAATCTTTGTCTGTAATAGCATAGAAAGCCAAAGCGTCTTCAACATGCAAGGAATCCTCATCCAGATCTGTGTCCAAAAGCTCATGCAAAGTTGTAAACATTGATACACCTTTTGATCGCGAGTCCAATGGTGAAGGCTCAGATGAAGACGATCAGTTAGCTTTCATCTCAAGGAAGACCAGGAACATGTGGAAGAAAAGTAATGGATCAAACTTGAAAGGATCCAAGAAACCACAAAGAGAAAGAAAAGATAAGGGGAAAAGATCTATCATATGTTATTAGTGCAAGAAATTAGGGCATTTCAAGTCAAAATGTCCATATCTTGATAAATTAGCCAACAAGAAAAAGTACTTCAAAACAAAGGACAAGTATTGATGAGCACATGGGAAGAACTACACGACACAACGTCCAATGAAGAAATTGAAGAGGAAGAAGAATCCAACATGTGTCTACTGGCAAATACTGCATAAGAAGGATTAGACTCATAATAAGATGGAGATATATCCAACAACAACAAGAACACACCAATCATGGTACCTGAATAGTGGCTGCTCACGCATATGACAAGAGAAAAATGTATATTCCAATGCCTGACTCTATGCATGGCGGAACAGTCCATTTTAGAGGAAATAAGAAGGAGAAGATAACATGAGTAGGAAAGATAAGTATTGATCTCTATCCTCCTATTGATAATGTATTTTTTGTTAAAAGGCTTAAAAACAATCTATGTAGCATAAGTCATTTATGTGACAGTGGACTTGATGTTTCCTATAGCAAAGAAGGGTGTGTTGTACAACACAAAAATGAGACTCAACTTTTCACTGTTAAGAGGAAAGGTAATCTCTATAAGATTAATCTTAATGAATTGTCAAATCAAAATGTAACATGTCTATTATTCATCAAAGGAAATCACTGGGATGTCACAAGAAACTTAGACATGCAAGCTTGAGGTTAATCTCTAAACTTCAAAGAAAGACTGATGTTCAACTTGCTGACATTTTTACAAAACCTCTTACTGAAGAAAGACTGATTATTTTAAGGGATCAACTTGGAATGGCCTTAATAAAGGAATTATTAACATATAAATGCTTGACAAGTTACACTCTGCATCCAGAGGACATATCGTCCAATGGCCATACATACATACAAGCATGATTGGATGACTATGAGTGGACGAAGGATATATTGAAAACTCTATATCTTATCAAAATGTTGTGTTTTGGCTACTGAGCTATGCTTGAGTAATGGGTCCATTAATTACCTTTCAAAATCCCAAAGAAACTACTCATATTCCTTTACTAACTCCTTAAAATCAGGGCAATGGTCTATCTTCACCATCTTTGCAAGACCTCTAAAGAATTCTCTCATGAAAACCTCACAGAAACCCTAATCCTTTTTCTCTGCTCACCATGACAAACTCTAGCGAAAACACTAATAATGACACGACCATCATCACCATAAACATCACTACCATCCATACTAAAGGAGAATCCACTGTTCACATTGAACACTTCTGCAACATCAGAATGCTAGAAGGACTCAGTCTCAACATACAACACACTTTGCTACTCTGTGGCATCTGTGATTATGTAACACCCCGTGTATACCCGGTGTATTATCATTGTATAATCATCAGATTAGCGCTTAAACAAGTTACTTAAAACCTTTTTAAAACATAGCGGAAGCATAAAACCGAACCATATTTCTTGATAACATTATGTATGGAAACACAACCCACAACACATCACACATGCCCCTGCTTAACCAGATCATACAACCAAACAATAGGCAGAAACATAAATATCTCAAAGATATACATATACAGGAGGAACATCATCATACATATATAACCAAGTTATATACAACATCTGATCCCGAGGATCCTTCCTCACAAGAGGGCATACAAATATACATCAGTGTATA
>PYAF01001381.1:536429-553487 GCA_007407185.1 Glycine tomentella | reverse complement strand
CCATAAAACCGCATGAAATGGCCTCTGGAGCGTCTCCCACGCTAACGGCGCCATTTTCACGCTAATCGCGCCAGTTGTTCGAAAGAAAAAGCCCTCTGGCGCAATCTCACGCTAACGGCGCCACCTTTCACGCTACTGGCGCCGCATCCCACGCTAACCGCGCCGTTCCCACGCTGTTAGCATGAGATTTTTTTTTTTTAACTGGGTTATTATAGATTATTTCAATGATTCACATATGATATACTCGAAACTCCTCAGGATGTTTTGAAGGAACACTCAACTCAAGGACTAGAAGACCATTGTGTCCAAGGTTCTTGGAAAGAATGTGGTGTGATCCATAGAGTCCATTGCACAAGTCACAAGGTGCATCAGGGAAGGAAGCACATACCAAGAAGACTGGGAGAAGGCCTATGAAAGTTTGTTAGAGATAGAAGGAGCAACATAAAGCTAAAGCTATGAATAGTTTTGTCTTTTACGTGCCCAACTCCTTATTGAGTGACATTTGTATTGATTGTTTCCTTTTAGTCTTAATTTATCTATTTGTACATCATGCATCATCATATAGAAGAAAGAATATAGTTTCTAAGGCAAGAAAAATTTTCAGTGTATAAATCTCTGTTTTACTTGATTACAAAAGTCTTTTGAGAAGCTAGCAGAGAGATGTTTGTTCTGGTTTAATCGATTACACAATTCTTTTTGAGACCATGTCTTTTTTCTTGGGTCTTTGCTTTAATCGATTACGAGGATATAGTAATCGATTGCATCATTCTTGAAGTGTTCCCAGAAGTGATCAAGAACACTTTAATCTATTAAATCAAGAATCTAACCAATTGCATTGTTCTTGAATGTTTTCCAGGTTTGGGGAAAGCACTTTAATTGATTAAAATGAGAATTTAATTTATTACTCTCTCGAGATAATCTATTACATTGATAATTTAATCGATGACAGGCGATTATAATTGTTTTCTCTCTATATACCCACCTTGTGTTCTCACTTTCAAGCATTCGAAAAATACGTCTTTGAATGAGATTTTACAACTCAAGACTTTAGTTTTCATTTCTTGAAGCTTTCAAAGCAAAATTGAGTTGTAAACACTTTTGAGATCAAGAGAGGTCCATTCAATCAAGTATTTTGTTCTTGCATTTGAATGTAAAGGTTGTATCTCTCCTTTACTTTGTTTCATATGGTTTTTACATATGTTTATTGCATGTGCATGAGTTTTATAGCATGCTAGAATAGGTGTTTCTAGTTTGAAGCTAAGGGTAGGTTTATCTTAGGCTTAGATTCACAAAGGACCCTAGAGTTGTTCCTAAGTTTCATTTTCTAGGTAGAATTTGAAATTGATTGTGATTGCTTGTAAAACTCACATTGCATACTGGAAATCTAATTCGAGTTGAATTAGATAATTGGAGTAGCTTATCTAGAAATAGAGAGTGAATCGGTATAAATCTTGTTATCTATCATCTTTTAACTCTTATCTCTCTCTATTATATTCATTATCAATTTGTTGAGTTTATTTTTTTTAAAATTCATGCACTTTAACAAAAAAGATATTGTGTTCGAGTGATTGATCCAATATTGGTTTTTTTAACAAAAAGTTGTGATATAATCTTTGTAAAGAAAAAGTTTTTAAAACTTTGTTTTTTTTTCCGATTTGATTTTAACACCAATTGACCCCCTATTGTTTGGTGAGTCCCATCATCTTTTTCAATTAATATGAGAGCTATGTCTTGAAAGTTGCTCAGGATCATTGTTTTTCAAATATAGGCTCTAAACAAATCACTTTCAAAGATAGTGTTTCTCTCAATCGACCACCATTGTTTGAGGGAGAACATTTTTCATCTTGGCAAAAGAGAATAGAAATCATTATTCAATTAATTGATCCGGTGCATAGAATTTTGCTAAGGGACCATTTATACCGACTAAACAAGTTAATGGTGAATTGGCTCCAAAAAAATGGGATGAGATGAAAGATGATGAGAAAGGAAAAGTGCAAGATGATCAAAAAGCTAAAAACATTTCCCAGAACTTCAAACAAGATTCACCCATATAGTGAATCACTTGCTTGGTCTCAAAAAAACGTTTGAAGATGATGAACTGATGAGGACCAAGAAAGCCCAACGGGTCGAAAGTCCAGCAGTGCACTACAAGGATTAGGAGGCCCCATGACAAGGGCAAGATCAAAGGAAGCACAACAAGTATTGGATCATGAAGTGAACTACTTCTTTTCTCAAGCATTAGACCAAGATATGAACCTTGCCTTGAGTTCAAAGACCAACTTGGAAGAAGAGCTCAAATTGCTCCAATTGATTCAAATGAGTGAAGAGTATAATAACCATGACCAAAAAAAAAATATTAATATTTTATTTGGCGCGATTAGCGCCAGGAGCGACACTGTTAGCGCCAGGACTCGAACCTGTGGCGCGATTGGAATGGCTCTGGGGACCCCCTAATTCGAATATCTGGTGCGAATAGCGCTACATATGACGCGATTAGCGCCAAAACGCTCCAGGAAGTCTTTCTTTCGAATTAGTGGCGCGATTAGCGTGGGGTGTGGCGCCATTAGCGTGGAACGTGGACTGGGGGCCTATAAAAAGTTATTTTCGTTCTTCTTCCTTTGCTTTTCTGCCATTGATAACTTAGAAAAGCTTCATATCTTCTCCATACTTCATCTAAACACTTCCTACCCAACTAGAAAGTTGATTAGAATTCCTTCATGAGCTAGATTCCAGCTTCAATTTTTCAAGAGAACCATCAATCGGAGAAATCCCGTTCTCTAGGGAACTTTGTAAAACTGAGTTTTTGAGGAGAGAGAAGGCGATTCAAGGACGTCAAAGCTTGGAGAAGTGATCCTCCAACCTTCCTCAACTGTTTAGAGGTAAGAAACTTAAGTTTTACCGATTGATTTGAGAAATGGTTTTTGGGATGAATAGTAACCCAATTGGGTTAGGGTTGGGAGTAGGCTTGGATTCTTTAGAAAAGTATGTCCAGGAGGTTGTTCTGATGAATATTGAACTTTGAAACATGATTTGTGATGAAGTTTGGTTTTGACTCTGAGATATGTATGAGTAGGAAGAATGTTGAATAAATGGAAGGTATTATGATAGATATGAGCCTAAGTGCTTTTACAAAAGTTGTTCAGAAGACTAAATAAACGGCGAAAATATGTTGAAATAGTTGTTTCAGTCAAGTTGGATCATTGATATATGGTCTGGTTAGAGCATTGAATTGAGCTTACGCAGAGTCTAGGGGAACTCTAAGATCTTGGTTGGACCAAGATAGATCCTGTTGAGGGTCTGTGAATCGCCTATAAGGTGGTTAGCTCTGATAACCCTAAGATAGAGAACAGAGAGGTTTTAATGGAAAGGAATAGTGTTTCCTTTCATTCTAACGGCTGAGGACCGTTATTGATTGATTGTTTTTATGCCTTGTGTAGGGCGTGATAGTGATATTGCTGGTGGTTGTGACCACGAAGCTGGGAGAGCCGGTGTAGCGCTGAGAACAGGTAAAATCTTTGTTCTTGAGAGTGTTTCCCTATTTGTGTTCCACCATACTCCAGAGGGAGTGATGGTTATTGTATGAATTGATGCATGTATATTGAAATTGTGTGTTACTATTTTGATTGAAATCATGTACTTGATATACATAGATTGAGACTATGTGTGTTGATTGATGAGATTTCTCTAGCCAATAGAATTAAACTTAATAGACTATATATATAAGTCCTGATGTGACCACATAGATGGATGAAGCCTCCTCAGGCAAAGAAAGAAAGTCCTGATGTGAGATGTGCCCATATAGATGGATGAAGCCTCCTCAGGTATGAATAGTAAGTCATGATGTAAGATGTGCCCATATAAATGGATGAAGCCTCCTCAGGCATTGATAAATCTGTTTATATGCTATGTACATGTGGTAATATGGCTTGATAGCTGTGATGACTAATTTGTAATGTCAACTTTGATATTATGTGCATGAAAGTGAACCAGGGGGAGGAAATATCTCCAAGGACCCTAAGTTTACTGAGATTGTTATCTCACCCCTGTTCGGGATTATGTTTTGCAGGTGATACTCAGGGAGCGGCTGATAGATCCCAAGGCAAGAGGCTCGAGTAGGGATAGATTCTATGAGAACCTTAGGCATAGTGTTGAAGAACATGTTGGCTCTATTTTTATTTTATGCCTATGTTTTGTAATCGATACTCTGAGGGATATGTATAGTTTTGATACATATACTTTGTATATTATGAGAATTCACCATATATGATGTACAATTGATGATGTAATTTTGTTTACTGCTTCCATTTTAATTATCTAGGATAATTGTTGCGCTTTACAACCATAAACGAATGTTAATGAATCGGATGCATACAGGGCGTTACAAAGAGCCCAAAAACCTATGAGTGAGGAGCCCAGATTGATACAATGTTTTGAAAATAAAAAAGAGAACAAGAAAAAAAATATTTCTAAAGTTAAACATGAAGAACATGATAAAAACCAAACTCTTGTGCTTGAGAGAAGGATAGAAAACTTATTTTCTAGGGAGAGTGATATCAAGAGGGCATGTTTGGCAAACAATAAATGTACATTTATGTGTATAAGGACTTGTATTTGAATTCTAACTCTAACCCTCTTCCTTGTGTTGTTGATTCTTTCTAGCAGGTAAGAGAAAGTTTAAGTCCTTGTGTTGTCCCAGTAATCCTTGTTCCTAAAAAGGATGACACTTGGCGAATATGTATTGATTGTAGAGTTGTTAATAATATAACTATTAAATATAGACACCTCATTCCCCATTTGGATGATTTGCTTGATGAATTGTATGGTGCATGCTATTTTTCTAAAGTTGATTTAAAATGTGGGAACTATCAAATTCGCATAAAGGAAGGGGATTAGTGGAATACAACTTTCAAAACAAAATATGGTTTGTATGAATGGTTGGTGATGCCTTTTGGACTTACAAATGCTCATAGTACTTTTATGAGACTCATGAATCATGTTTTAAGGGTGTTTGTGGGAAAATTTGTGGCTGTGTACTTTGATGACATATTGATCTATATCATGACATTAGAAAGCATATTGAACACCTTAGGGCTATTATGCATGTGCTTAGAAATGAAAAGTTGTATGCTAATCTAGAAAAATGTGTCTTTTGTATTGATCATGTAGTTTTCCTAGGCTTTGTGGTAAGTTTCAAGGGAGTCCAAGTGGATGAAGAAAAGATAAAAACTATTAAAGAGTGGCCTACCTCAAAATCTGTAAGTGAAGTGAGAAGTTTCCATGGACTGACTAGTTTCTATAGGCAGTTTTTGAAAGACTTTAGCACCCTAGCTACACCTTTGAATGAAGTGGTTAAAAAGAATGTGACTTTTAAGTGTGGGGGGAGGCCAAAGAGAGGAGTTTTAATGCCTTAAAAGAAAAATTAACTCATGCGCCCATACTTGCCTTGCTCGATTTTTCCAAATCTTTGAGCTTGAATGTGATGCATCAAATGTGGGTGTTGGGGCTGTTTTGTTACAAGGGGGTCATCATATTGCATACTTTAGTGAAAAGTTGCATGGTGCTGTTTTGAATTACTCCACTTATGATAAGGAGGAATTGTATGCCCTCATAACGGTCCTTCATACTTGGCAACATTACCTTTTGCTCAAACAGTTTGTCATCCATAGTGATCATGAATCACCCAAATATTTGAAAGAGCAAGGTAAGCTCAATAAATGGCATGCTAAATGGATTGAATTTCTTGAACAATTTCCTTATGTCATTAAACACAAGCTAGGAAAACTGAATGTTGTGGTCGATGCTCTTTCTAGGAGATATACTTTGCTTGCCATGCTTGAAACAAAGTTGTTTGGTTTTGAACACATTAAGAAGTTTATGTGCATGATGATTTTGCCAAGATATATGCTGCGTTTGAAAAGGGGGTGCATGATAGGTATTTTAGGCTTGATGGGTTTCTTTTCAAAGAAAAATGTTTGTGTGTGACTAAATGTTCTTTACGTGAACTCCTTTTGAGAGAAGCACATGAGGGGGGGACTGATGGCTCATTTTGGGATACAAAAGACTTTGAATATGTTGCATGAGCATATCTATTGGCCTGACATGAGGCACGATGTGCATAAGTTGTGTGCTAGATGCATAGTTTGTAAAAGGGCTAAATCAAAAGTTTTGCCACATGGCCTATACACTCCTATTCCTATTCCCAATTCCCCCTGGACCAACTTTTCTATGGACTTTGTGCTTGGTTTGCCTCGAACTAAAAGAGGAAAGGATTCCATTTTTGTTTGTGGATAGGTTTTCAAAGATGGCTCACTTCATACCTAGCCATAAGGTAGATGATGTCATTCATGTGGCAGATTTGTACTTCAAAGACATAGTGAGGTTCCATGGGATGCCCCAAAGTATTGCTTTCGATAGGAACTCTAAGTTCCTTAGCCATTTTTGGAGGACCCTTTGGAACAAATTGGGTACTAAGCTTCTTTTCTCCACCACTTGTCACCCAGTAACTTATGGGCAAACCAAAGTTGTGAATTGGACCCTTTTGACCTTATTGAGGCCAATCATCAAGAAAAATGTTAAGACATAGGAGGAATGTTTGCCTCTTGTTGAATTTACGTATAATAAGGTTGTCTATTATGCAACTAGTTGTTCTCCCTTTGATATTGTGTATGGGTTCAATCCCCTTACCCCTCTTGATTTGTTGCCCTTACATAACATTTCTTCTTTGAATCATAGGGATGGTAAGGCCAAAGCCGAGTATGTGACGAAGCTCCATGAAAAAGTGAAAGCATAAATTGAGAAAAAATGGAGCAATATCCTAAACAAGCAAACAAAGGGAGAAGAATAGTTGTTTATGAACCTTGAGATTGGGTTTGGCTCCATATGAGAAAAGAAAGGTTTCCTACTCAAAGGAAATCAAAACTTTTTCCTAGAGGAGATGGACCCTTCCAAATCTTGGAGAGGATCAATGACAATGCATAAAAAGTTGACCTCCCCGATGAGTATGGGGTAAGTGCCACATTTAATATTGCTGACCTAAGTCCTTTTGATGTAGGTGATGAAGATCTAAATTCGAGGAAAAATTCTTTTAAAGGAGGGGAGCGTGATGCGGACCAAGAAAACTCAACGAGTCGAAAGTCCAACAGTGCACTACAACGATTGGGAGGCCCCATGACAAGGGCAAGATCAAAGGAAGCACAAGAAGCATTGAATCATGAAGTGAACTACTTCCTTTCTCAAGCATTAGGACAGCGTATAAACCTTAACTTGAGTCCAAAGACCAACCCAGAAGAAGAGCTCAGATTGCTCCAATTGATTCAAATGAGTGAAGAGCTCAAAGACCAATGAGTGAAGAGCACAGATTACTCCAATGTTTTGAACATAACTTGAGTTCTACATGTTCGTTTTAGGCATTGTTTGATGCCTTCAAAATCTCCAAAGATTTCCTACAAGTAGTATTTCTAGTCTCACTTTACATCTATGATGATGAAAATTGGACAGGAAGTTCAATATGAAGTTATGGACGAAAATTACTTTTTGTTTAGACTTTTTTTTTGGTGAAATTTTGAATTAGGAATATGTGGCTGAAGTCCCACATTGGAAAGAAATAGGAGATAGGAATCGCTAGTTGGCTATAAATAGCCATTCATTTGTCTGGTGTAGACACATTTGAATGGAATAAAAACTTTTCAATCTAAAGAGTTGTGTGAGAGGAAGTTCCTCTTAGGTTCTTGATTGGACCAAACCTTGGTTCTTATCAAATGTTTTTATAACCTTTGTGGCGAATCCGCACGGGACTTATCAATCTCCATAGGTGTGGCCTATTCTTCCATTTCTTGACTTTTCCGTTTTTACTTGGGGAATATGAATCCAAGACATGTGTTATATATGTATATGTGGAATGCAATTGCTTGTGATGTTGATGATAATATTGATATGAGATGATGTTGATGTTGGTGATGATGTTGAAATGAAATGATGTTGATGTTGTTGATAATATTGAGATTGAGATGATATTGATGTTGATGATGACATAGATGAGAGATGATATTGATGTAGATGATATCATCGTGATGGATGTAATGTACATAGGGGGTGCAATGACCTATTGGATATCCCTAGGAGGGAAGATGATGAGTTTAAGAATTTTAAGCATTCCTATAGAGGGAAAGGAATTGCTTAGAATTTTTAACTATCCACGGTCAGTGCATTGATGAACCCATGTTTCATACTTCATAATTGCATGGAAATAGAATGGTGACAGTAAGTACCTGTGGTTTTTCTAAGGATAAAAATGCCAAATCATCTTCTACTGTGAGTGCCAAATCATCTTCTATTGAGGATTCACATTGAACAACAATTATAGCATAATCTTTCTTAATTTTCTTGGGACAATCTTTCTAAATGGTAAGGTACTTTGCACTAATACATATATCCTTAGATCAAATTTTCCCTTCTTGAGTCATTTGCCTTTCTTCTTTTTCTTCTATTTTGCATAATTGGTTACTGATAATCTATAGGCAAAGGCTTCATCACCATTTTTAAAATCTTTGTGTCAAAGCTCTCTTGAATAGAGACTAGATTTGACCTTCTCAAGTGTGATGCAATCTTTTCCAACACTTAAAGAATTCACAAAATGCTCATATGAAGAGGGGAAAGGAGAAGCTAACAAAATCATTGCAAGATCTTCATTTTTGAATTTGTCATCAATGTCACAGAGCTCTAACAAGATAGAATATAACTCGTCCAGATGATATTTCAAAGGCATACCTTCCTTCATACAAAGGCCAAGCAGATGTTGTTTCAGTAGCAACATGTTATAGATTGATTTCGTCATGAAGACTTTCTCCAACTTAAGCATAACGCATAAAAAATTTTGTCTTTTGGAAATTCATAAAGAACTTTATCAGACAACGACAAAAGAATTAGCAAATATGTTTTTTCTTCTTGTTGCTCAAGAACAGTCTTATCAATCTTTGTAAATTGGCCAAAGAGAGGTGCCAAGATCCCTTGTTCTTTCAACAAGGCACGCATCTTGATATTAGGTAACACAAAGAGAAAGAATATTGTTGTTATTGAAGATCAGAACAATGAATTACAATGTGTGGGTTTTGCAATTTCATCACACTCAACCCTTTTAACTGACTCTCTTATATAGGAGTGTAAAAGACTGAAACAAAAATTATAAAAAAATGGTTACAAACATAACTTGTTATCTAAACCATCTAACAACTAAATAAAAAAAATTGGATGGTACATTATTAGACATAATTGAATGCTTCACTGGACATAAGACAAATTCCAGCATAGAGGACTAGACTTGACAATACAGACAATATCGTCTAGTCACTTCTTTTAGTGTCGTTCAATCACCTTTTGCATCCAACAAAGAGTTCGAAAAATTTATACAAGAAATGACTTATGAAAATATGATCCCTATCCAAAATGATTGAATGAGGCATGCCATGGACACAAAATATCTTAGTGGCAAATCAGGAAGCCAAGCTTACAACAATGTAGGTTCGGGGAAGGGCAACAAAATGAGCAAATATGGACAATCGATCAACGACTATCCAAATTGTGGTAAGCAGGTAAATGTTTCAAAAAAATCAATGCTTATGCATTCCCAAACCTTTTTAGGTTGAGGTAAAGACTAAAGAAATCCTAATTTTAATTATGGTGTGTATTTGTTCTGTTGATAAGTGTTACACAGTATGATAAAAGCTTTGACCTCTTTAGCAATCCCCAACCAGTAGAAGGACATAGTGTTGTAGGCTAAGGTGGGTTGGAATTCATAATGTCGCCCAATGGGTGTGTTATTATACTCTTGGAGGGGTAGGTTGTGCCAATTGGAATGGGTAGGGATGAAGATGCAATCCTTGCAAAATAAAAGTCCATGAGAAACTTTGAAGAACTTTTGCATTTGCGGCTCCTGGTGTAATTTGGTAAAAATTTGTTGGCCTTCCGAATTGCAAAAAGTCCAAGACCAGGGTGGGTGTGGGAAATGATATAGCAGCCATGATGGGAAGCTCATCATACAAAATGCGGGAGAGGGCATATGCAATTCTATTATCTTTGCCAAGTCAATTTCATAATTGAATACCTGAAGGTTCAAAATCCATTTTGTTCGGGAGTTTGCACTTGACTAAGTAAGTGCTTTAAACTTATTTGATCTGTTATAATGTGAAAAGATCGGCATATTAAATACTATAGGGCCTGTTTGGGTAAGCTTTGAAAATAATAGGAATATTTCACAATAACCAAGAGGGGGTGAATTGGTTAAAACCTTGGTATTTTAAAAATCAAATCAAAACAAAATCAGAGTTTCAAGATCTTTATCACTTTCAAAACCAAGAAATCAATTTACCCAATCAAATGTCTCAGCCCAAGAATTCAATAGATCAAAACTGAACTTGTTGAACAATGAATGTGAATCAAAGAATTAAAGATCAATTAATTAGATGAGAATAGAGATATAAAATCAACACACAAGCAATTTATACTGGTTCACTTCAAAACTTGAAGCTACATCCAGTTTCTTCCAACCAACACTATGTTAGAGCTCCACTATTATAAAATTTCAGTTCTTACAAGCAATTACAACATCTCCCCTTTATCAACCCTAGATAAAGATCAGAAATCTAAAACACTATTAGATCCTAAGAGACAAAGAACCAGATAACACTACTCTGTTCTTTACACTAGAGAACCCTTCTCTAGATACAAGCAAGAACCCACTCTATAATAGCAATCTTACACAAATTCGGAACGAATTTTACACAGAACAATTAAGGAGAGAGATAACCTGATGATCCAATGAATGAATGCATATGAATTACCAAATCAGGTTGAGAAGAAATCAAACTCAGAACACACTTCTCCTTAATCTTGAAAACAATCTTGCTCAAAAATCATTCAAAGACCCATTGATGTTTTGAATGAGGCAAGAAGTAAAAACACTAAGAAAATCACTTAGGAATTGCTTGAGAGGCTTGTGTATACTCAGAAATACGAATGATCAAGTTGTGAAATAAGCTCAGCCTCCAATCCTATTTATAACAGATTTTGTAACTAACTATAATCGATCAAACGCGTCTAATAATCGATTATTTTTCTTATGTAATCGATTATAATAACCATGTAATCGATTAAATCGTTCAAGAATGTTTCTGGGATTTTCTAACGATCAAAATAATCGATTACTCCGATGTGTAATCGATTAAAACAGAAGTTTTAAAAGTTTCAAAATACACTAAGTAATCAATTAAAATATTTTGTAATCGATTATAGCAGAAAATGTTTATTTTCAAATTGAATGTGTAATCGATTACAATCTTTGGTAATCGATTAAAACAACAAAGTGATTTTTCATATATAGCATAAGTAATCAATTACAATCTGTGGTAATCGACTATCACATTAAGGCTTAAAAACATGATTAACTATGTAATTTATTATGATCCTTAAGTAATCGATTAAATTCATTAACAAAGCAATTTTGTTTCAAACAAGTATCAAATAATCGATTATTCCAATAGGTAATCGATTACAATGTTCATAAAATATTTTCCAAATAGCTTGAAGAACATATTAATCGATTAAAACCTTAAGTAATCGATTAATCCAGTGAAACTTAGCATTTTTCCAAAAACTTTTTTCACTTAGATAAAACCTTAATCAAATTATTAAATCTTTCTCTTACATTATTTGAAAACCATTTATTTAAATGAATGAATGAATGAATGAATGAATGCAAACCATGGATCACCAGATTAACCTTTCTCTTACACTTGAATCAATTATAACTTCAAGGCATCCAAGCATGTTGAAAAGCTCAAAACCAAACTTGAATCATATGCTTCTAATCTTCATGATGCTCCCCCTATATTCAACAAGCTTCTTTAGAAGCACTTCTAAAAAGAAGAAATTAAGAAGAGAAAAATGAGATGAGCTTCTCCATAAGTAAAAATAAGCTCTCAATTAGCTAATTTTTATAAGTTCACCAATATAACTTCTCTAAAAGATTAAATGACATCTACAAATGAGCTAATAGAAAACTCATTTTAGTTTATGGAGAAACTCATTTCTTTTTTTTCTTCTTACTTTCTTATTCTAAAAGTACTTCTAAAGAAGTTTACATCCAAACAAGTCCTATATCTATTTCCTTACAGCCTTCATAACAGAAAACATTTCCCACACATAGCCGAAGCTTATTCCATCTTGGGGCAGAGCTTCTTGTTGAAAAAAGCTGAGGGGTGATTATGTTGCATCAAGACCGCACCAATGGCAATGGACAATAAGGTAGTCTCGACATCAAAGCCCTGACCAAAGAGGGGTAGGCCTAAAACTAGAGTTGTGGTGATAACCTTCTTAAGAGCATGGAAAGTTGATTATGTATTGTGAGACCATGTGAAAGGGACATTATCTTTTAATAAATCAGTCAAGGGAACAATGATAGTAGTAGCACAGGGTCAGATAAATCGACAGTAAAATCCTGTGAGGCCCAAGAAGCCTCGGAGGGCCGAGAGAGTTTTTGGATGGGGTCACGCACAAATAGCAACAACTTTTTAGGGTTTGGCTGCACACTCTGGGTTGTAAATTTGTAATGACATGCCCAAATAGTCAACAGAGTGAACAACAAACAAACATTTACTCATTTTTGCATAAAAAGAATTATCAAACAATTACTGCAAAATAATGCATAAATAGATGAGATGTTCTAAATAATTAGCACTATAAATTAGGATATCACCAAAGAATACCAACATAAAATGCCTCGAATAAGAATGTAACAAATCATTCATAGTCGCTTGGAAGGTTGATAGGGTGTTGTAAGAGCCCAAAAAGCATCACTCTAAACTGATAATGCCCATCAAATGTGCTAAACAATGTCTTATGCCTATCCTCAAGGCATATTCTGTGATTTGGTGGTACCCTAAATGCAAATCAATCTTTGAAAAGATTGTGGTGTTTCCCAACGCGTCCAATAGCTCATCAATTGTAGGAATATGGTAGCGATTCTTCACGGTGATGTTATTTAAAGCGCAATAGTCCACACAAATTAAAACACCAACCTCCATCTTTCTTGTGAATTAACAACGCTGGCAAAGAAAAAGGACTATGACTTGGGGTAATAAGACCAGGTTGCAGCATCTCAACAATAAGAGAATTCATTGCATCCTTGTGGGCATGAGGACAATGATAAGGCTTCACATCCATCGCATCCTTGCAAATTATCAAACTTATACATTACAGATAATTAAAAATGATAAAGAAAGCAATACTTACATATTAATTACTTTAACTTCTATTTTATTTTTAAAATTTTGATGTTCTTATTTTTAAAAATTAAAATTCGTAAGTATAATAATTGAATGCATAATAAACCAAGGGGGTGTAACTCAATTGGTTGAGTCATGTGTGTGATTTGTTATAAAGCTTCCTGTACATGTATTTGATTCATATCGATAAAAAAATAATGTATAATAATCAATTAATAATGTATGAATTCAAATACTAATTAATGATTCCTTGTCGCATTGTCTTTCTTTCAATATCTAATAATAAATGTATATTTAAAATTTACTTTTTATAAAATATCTAATTAATATGATTTATTAAATATAAAATAAAATAACTAAAAAAGAATTGTCTGAGTAACTTTACTTTGGATGAAAAAAAAGTGCCAAAATTAATTTACTTTATATTATAAAAGATTTTGATTTTGTTTTGTTTACATATTTAACGTTCATTAGTTAAGTTAGAATAACTTCATACTAACTATTAATGAATTTGACATTATCATTCTATCACAATTTAACATTAATAATAATAAAAAAAATAAAGGAGTAACATGTTTTATTCACTTTTTTTTAATCTGTTTATCCTTTATTTATTCTTGTAAGTTGTAAACACGTACCATCTCAGTAACATTTTCTCTTCTTTGTTGTCCACACTAAACATTTACAAACCATTTTAATTATGTGGTAAATTTGAATTAAAAAAGTGTTAAAAATGTTATTTATCCATTGTATTTTACTACTATACATATGTAACTTGTTATGTTCTTCCAAATTGATTGTTTTTATATTATATAAATTGCATGACTTGCTAGATTAGCCTCTATTTTTTTATTTATATATTTTGTTACCGCATAAAGCCTTAGTAAGAAACGTACCTTTTCTGTCTTTCTTTTTTGTGTATGTTTTAGGACGGTGGCTAGGGTACGAAAGATGAAGTCAGACGTAAGTTACGCAGCGTATTCCTGATCGTTGGATCGAAATCATGAAGCAGATCTCGATTTTGGAAATCGTTTCAGAAATCGTGTGGTCGATTTTTTAATTTCGTTTTTCGATTTTGAAATTTAAATGGCTTTTTTGTTATTCCCTTATTGCCCCCACCAGTTGGGAATTGTGCCATGACAACTGAATTTGCCCTGTTGCATTTTGCCTGCGTCAGTGAATGGACAGCCATGAAAAGACAATGCTCCTCTCAATGGCCATTATTTGTCATGATATAACTTGCTAATATATTCATAATAATAAACAATTGTATATATGTTAAAATATATATATATATATATATATCCTTATAAATAAATTTAATTAATTTAACAATAGAAACAACCATTTAATTTAATTCTTTTGTTTTTATAATATTTAATACTTATACTTAATAATTAACTTCACTCAAATTTTTTAAATATTTTTCTTAGTTAAACAGGTTAAATTACAAATATTTAAATTAAAAATATCTATTAACTTGCATATTTTTTTATTTAGTAACAAAATATTTTAATAAAATATTATTATTAATATGATATGTTATATTATAATTATTTTAATTAAACTATAAATTATGTTAATAGTTTGACTGTTAGAATCATTCTAATGTTTAAAATATTTTAATTTCAATAAATATAGAATGGGAACAAAAATTAGTTATTTTTTTTGGAGCTTAAAAGATTTAAGTAGATAGTAACTCATGTTCACAACAAATATAAAGAAGAATTAATATTTTCAGTCAAAATAAAAGTATTGATAGATAGATACCACACCTACAGAGATAGTGTGCAATCTAGTTTGAGTAGACATTGACACAATAAATACTAAAAAAGAAAAAAAAAATAGTCTTCAAAACTTAATAAACACATTGGTAGATTTTTAAATTTTTAAAAAAGGACCCTTGAACTAACAAGTTGATAGATTTTTTAAAATAGAAAAATAGACGGTATAAGTTTATAAATTGGTAGAGTTTTTAAAACTTAAACAAAATGAGGATTTTTAATTAAACAATTGGTATATTTTTTAAAGTAGAAAAAATCAACAATTTAAATTAACAAATTAGTAAAGTTTTAAAATTAAAACAAAATGAGCGGTGACAAATTGGTAAATTTTTAGATGGGATGAATTGATGATAAATAGTGTAATATAAAATTTCCAAACAAATATATCAAACAAGATCAATTCATCCTTAATTTTAATATTTATGAAACTAAGTGAAAAAACAATAACAATAGAAGATGTAAATAAACAATATTATCACTTTTTTGTCAGCAAAATTAAATATATATTATTGTTAGTAGCAAGGTATCAAAAACAAAAACAATTCGAGGAGGTTATGGTGTATCTCAATCATAAGTAGAGACATGTTGCAATTTTATTTACCAAACGATACAAATGTTTACTATTAAAAAAATAATTTAATTTGAAAATAATAAAATGAAATAATACAAATAAAAATAAATTAATTCTAAGTAATATTTAAACGCATGTACTTGTCCATAATAATAATTTAATTTTGACAATCAATATTATAATACATAAATATGTTTATTATAAAATTGTAATATAATGAAATTCTGAGATAAAAATATTATAAGATAATTTATTTTAACTATTGATGATTTGTTTAAAAATATATTTAAAAAATATAGCAAAAAATAGAAAATAATATATTAAAGAAGATAAGAAATTGACAAAATCCAAAAAATGAAGGTTAAATTAAAGCATATAACTTTATAACGTAAATAGTAAAAAAAATAAATAAAACATTAAATTGCTTGACTAGAACTTCTAGGACGATGATGATATCTATTTTTTGAATGGCATACTACTTTGTCGATAGAGCAATGTTTTGGTTGATCTATTTCGCTGTCATCCATATTAGTTCGTATTCTTGTTCATATTGATTGACCTTTTTTATTTCTCCTCTTGGCTGGACATGTTGTTTGAAATTTACAACAATTTGCAATTTATCCAAATTTGTCAAAAAAAATAATAGATGTTTCACCAACAAAACTGACATTGATTTGACAACTCACAATGAAAATTTAAGTTTGAAAGTAATAATGGACATTTAGGGCACCATGTATTAGAGTAAAATAGAAACAAAACAAAAAAAAATAGTTAAGAAAGTTTATGACTGTGGACGATCCCCCCAACCCGATTTTTTTTTACTTTTTTTTTATGTTTTAATATGAAAATAATAAAAATAAAGAATATAAATAAGGACAAATTAATTCTATGTAGTATTTAAAGACGTGTAATTGCACATAATAATAATTTAATGTTTTATTTTTGTTTTATGCCATTTTTTTAGATATTTATTAAATTTATAATGTACAAATATGACAATTTAATATAAATTAATATTTATATTTGTTTAAGTTATGATAAATCATTTTAAACATTTTGATATCGCTAATCCAATGAAAATTTGATATTTCAGTTGTCAATCCTCCTCTGAATATATACACACACAACATTATTTTGAATTAATAATTGACTTGACTCAAATTTTTTGAGTGTAGCACGTGACTCCATCATCACTACATTAAGATTAATAATCTTATATTAATTTTTTAATGATTGATAGTTTATTTAATTTAATATCTTTAATAATCATAATTATTAGTTAATAATATATCAAGGTTCAAAATTGCAATTTTATAAAACTAAAAGGTCCAATGTTACAATTAAAAATCAAGGATATCAAAATTATAAATTTGAAAACTAGGGAGACCAAAATTACAATTCAACCTAATATTAAATAAACATATCT
>PYAF01001381.1:514175-534211 GCA_007407185.1 Glycine tomentella | reverse complement strand
ATTATAATATAACATATCATATTAATAATAATATTTTATTAAAATATTTTGTTACTAAATAAAAAAATATGCAAGTTAATAGATATTTTTAATTTAAAGATTTGTAATTTAACCTGTTTAACTAAGAAAATTATTTAAAAAATTTGAGTGAAGTCAATTATTAAGTATAAGTATTAAATATTATAAAAACAAAAGAATTCAATTAAATGGTTGTTTCTATTGTTAAATTAATTAAATTTATTTATAAGTATATATATATATATATATTAACATATATACAATTGTTTATTATTATGAATATATTAGCAAGCTATATCATGACAAATAATGGCAATTGACAGGAGTATTGTCTTCTCATGGCTGTCAATGCAGGCAAAATGCAGCAGGGTAAATTCAGTTGTCATGGCACAATTCCCAACGGATGGGGGCAATAAGGGAATAACAAAAAAGCCATTTAAATTTCAAAATCGAAAAATGAAATTAAATAACAGGCCGCACGGTTTCTGAGACAATTTCCAAAATCGACTGTTTCAGAATTTCGATCCAACGGTCAGGAATGTGCTGCGTAACTTACGCCTGACTTCATCTTTCGTACCCTAGCCACCGTCCTTCTTTAGTTCCAAACTAGTTAGTGATGTTGATTTCTTTTAACCGGGTGGCCTTAGTTTTTATTTTAAGGTAAAGTTGTCAACACAAGTTCTTGAAGTTAACATAAAAATGGCAAAAAGGAGTTATGAACCAAATTTAATATACCTAAATTTCATATTTTATTCGAGAATTTTGAATGCTTGTCCAAGCTTCAACAAATGACATCAAAGTTTATAAGAGAAAATCTCTTATATCTACATTTAAGAACAAAAAATATCTGAGGAGATTGGTTTCATTGGAAATTGTTGGTTCCAAGCATATTTAAATTTGATAGCATCTCCATAGATAGGTTGGCCAGCATTAATAAGACAGCCTCCACGTGAAACCCTCAAAATTGAGGGATTTATGCGTTCAATGGATTTAAATCCAGTACAATTTAATATCACATTCTTTTGAATACATGGACACTTGTTGGTGATAGTCACACTCCATTCTGGCTTACCTTGCACTTTAACTCCAGTTTGAATTTGGCTCACAGAGATATCACTTAAGAAACATTGACTATAGCCTGCATTAATGATGCACAAGAGAAGTCATGAACAACAATTTATACATACTTATATTTTTAATTGGAAGGAAAAATTACCTTGAGAAATAAGAACAAGGAAAAGAACTATGCTAAAGATATTCTTAGCCATTTTGCACAACACAATTGGAAGCTTTGATTCTTGAATTCGTTTAGACAAAGTATAACGCATGTTGACTTATTTATAGATGAGTAATTGTAGACAATTTACGTTATTGCTAGCAATAATTCAATTAAAAATTGAACGCTTGTAACTTGCATACAAGTATTAATGCATAATTTAATTATAATTTCAGTTTCAGATTTTTATTAATTATTATAATAAGTCAAATTATTTTTTAATATAAATATAATATTTCATGATATTAATTAAGTAAATTATATTATATTTGGAAAAAAGTGGAAAGATTGATGAAGATGTAAATCATAGAATCAGAGTAGGCTGGATGAAATGGCAGAATGCATCTGGGTTGTTGTGTGACTGCAAAATTCCCCTTAAGTTAAAAGCAAATTCTATAGAATAATTGTAAGACCATATGAAGTTGGTCAACGCATAGGCAACATGAGCATAAAATAGCTAGGGGTAGCAGAAATGAGGATGTTAAGGCGGATGTATGGTTATCCGAAGATGAATAAGATAAGAAATGGAGATATTCGATGAAAAGTAACAGTAGTACCAGTTAGTGAAAAGATGAAGGAATATAGATTGAGGTGGTTTTGACACATAATGAGATGACCCTTGAATGCTCTCGTAAGAACAAAAATTTGTTACCAAGAGCTCGACACAAAGAGAAGTAGAGGTAAATAGAAACTTACATGGGGAAAGGTAGTTAAACAAGACTTAATGGAGTGAGATATGGATTGACGGACAGTGTCTTAGGACGAAATGGAGAAAAACCATAAGTGTGGTGAAGAGTTAAACTCGTTGTTATCACCATATTTCAGATAATCCTTTTTTAGTCTTTTTCCTTTTCACCTCCCCCCCTCATTCTTTTTCCCTTCTTTGCTTTTACCACATTTTTTTTCAATCTCCTTGTATCTATCATTGAATTCATTTACCACCGACCCCAATTAGTTTGGGTCAAAGATACAATTAATATTGGTGTAAGTTAATTTTTTAATTTAAGTCAATTTTTATTTGTATATATTAAATAGTCAAATCAACTTATATAATATAAATAGTAAAAAATAATATATAATTAATTAAATAATAATGATAAATATCACATTTATTAAATAAAATATATTTATTAAATTTAACAAATATAATATATATATATATATGCATAAGTATATTTATAATAATTTATCTCTTAATTCCTAATCTTAATAGTTTGACTATATATTATATTTAATAAATATGAAATTCAGTTTTTTTGTTGTAAGTCAATAAGGTATTTATTAAATATAATATATTTTTATAATGTACAAGTTTTGATAAAAGTTATATGTTAAAGGAAAATAATTATTACAATATATATAATTAATGAATAATATGGTATAATAAAATAATCAAAAATCATATTGGATGTATATGCAAAAATATTTACTTTGATAATAGATATAAATTAAAGAGAAGTACTAACACAACACTTTCTTTAATATTGTAAATTTCATTAGAGAAAAATTTAAGACTTTCAAAGTTATTATTAGGATGTGTTTGATAGTTTCAAAGTATAAGACAAAGAGAACAGCACATGATAAATACTTGAGTTATATAACAATTTTTGATTATGTACATCATTTGATGAATAATGGACAAAATAAATAAAGCAATATAAAATTTACTAAAATATCATTTTTAATATGAATTATCTTAATATAATTTACATTATTATTATTATGTGAATTTAAAATACATGTCATGATAAAAAAATTGTAACTAATAGATAATGTGAATTTGAAATACATAACATAATAAGGTTGTTGCAACTAGCATATAACTAGTGAGAAATAAAAGAGATGTGAGTGTATGTGAACCTTTTGAATCCTTTGTACCTGCAACCAAAAGTTGTCCTATTGTTTTGTTTTCTAAGTAACACGAAGTTGAGTTTTTGTCTAGTCATCATCTATTTAATTAATTTGTGATGTCCCATAACTTTTTTCAAATATAAGGTGGAACAAATTAAATATGTTTTGCCAACACCATAAATTTAGCAACTCAAATGGATTCTTAGTCAAAATAAAATAAGATTAGCAAAATTAGACCACATGCATTGTTTATATTTTTTAGGCTAAATTGTAATTTTGGTCACCCTAATTTTCCAAATTCATGATTTTGGTCCCCAAATTTTTAGTTATAATATTTGGTCCGGTTAGTTTTGTAACTAGCGATTTTGGTTCATCTATTACATTTTAACTAATAATTATGATTAATATAGTTATTAGGTTTATTATAAACTATTTTATTTTACCGAAGTTAATTATAAATGAATTAAAAACTATTAATATTTAAAAACTTAATTTATAATTAACTTAATAACTCTACTAGTCATAACCATTAATTAATAATCTAACAGGTGAATCAAAATCATTAATTTATAAAATTAGAGAGACCAAATGCTAAAATTAAAAATCAAGGAGACTGAAATTGTTGATCCAAAATATTAGAGGAACCAAAACTATAATTTAACAATTTTAAATGCAATCTATAAGTTTAAATACCCATAAATCGATTATTCACTTTTTTCTTTCATGATGAAAACGTTTTTTGATTAAAATTTAATAATTAAAAATATTTAAAATATTTTTAATGATTAATATTTCTGAATAATATAATTTGTATGCATAAGTTATACATAAAAAATGGATAATTTTTAAAAGACACTTTTATAAAAATAATAATGACATGACACATTCGGATATATGAAATCATTTGAATAAACGAAAAGTCTGACTAAGAACATCTACAATACAATGGAAGTTGCTTAAAGAGTTACTTAACAAAAAAATAATATTTTTGTGTGTCACTTGTTATTTTTAGTTGTTTAAAATTGAAGAAAGTTGTTTATACTAGTTAAGTTACTCATGCGATGCACGGGATAAGATTTTTTAATATTAAATATAATTATTTAATTAAATTATATGTTCCAAAAAAATGATTAAATACTATCGAATAAAAGCGATTGAAAATTAAAATTGTGCATATAAGGTATAGGAATTGGCAATATTAAAGTATGAAACAAATTCAATATACGAAATATTATTTTATTGATATAAGTCATAATTTATTGAAATGCTAATATGTAGGTGTTCACTAAGGTTTGGATCTTAATCCTTATCTTTTTGCCTTAGTGATGGATGAACTACTGAAAGATACTCAAGAGGAAGTGTTGTGGTGTATGTTTTTTGCAGATGATATCGTGCTTATTAATAAGACCAAAGATGGTGTTAATAGGAGACTGGAATTGTGGAGAAACACTTTGGAGTCTAAAGGATTCACGATAAACAAAAACAAGACGGAGTATATGAAGTGTGAGTTTTCGGGGTAAGAGATGGTGATAAAGACACAGTACATCTACTTGGTCAGGAGGTATCCAAGAAAGATGTTTTTAGATACTTAAGATCAATTTTGCAAAAAGGTGGTGAGATTGATGAGGATGTAAATCATAGAATCAGAGCAGGGTGGATCAAATGGTGGAGTGCATCAAGATTTTTGTGTGATCGAAAAATTCACCTTAAGCTAAAAGGAAAATTCTATAGAACAGCTGTAAGACAGGCTTATATGGAGCGGAATGTGGACCAGCACATAGACAACATGAGCATAAAATAGAGGTAGCAAAAATGAGGATGTTAAGGTGGATCTGTGGTTATACAAAGATGGATAAGATAAGAAATGAGGATATTCGACGAAAGGTAGCAGTAGTACCGGTGTGTGAAAAGATGAGGGAGCATAAATTGAGATGGTTTGGGCATGTTATGAGACATCCATTGGATGCTCCTGTAAGAACAAGAGTTTGTTACCAAGAGCTCAACAAAAAGAGAGGTAGAGGTCGACTGAAACTTACCTGGGAAAAGGTAGTTAAACAAGACCTAATGGAGTGAGAAATAGATTGGCGGACGATGTGTCTTAGGTCGGAATGGAGAAAAGTTATAAGCCTGATGGAGGGTTAAACTCATTAGTATCTCTATGTTCCAGCCGTTCCCTTTTTTTTTTAGTTATTTTCCTCTTCATTTCCCCCCTCCTCCTTTCACCCTTCTTTTATTTTAACTTCTTTTTTCCCCTTTATTTTGTCTTATTTACCCTTTTTTCTTCCCCTCTCCCTTTCTCTTTTTTTGTCTTATTTTCGATCTATCATTGGGTTCATCTACCACTGACCCCAATTAACTTGAGTTAAAGGTGTTGTTGATGTTGATGTTGACCTTAAAATCCATGAAAAAAAAGTATAAAAATAGTAAACTCAAACTTGCTCCATTGAGTCTAAAATGAAATGCATACAAAAATGATAATTCACCTTTTGTATTAGACATTTATGAAAACTTCTTTGTAAACCACATTGAAGATTTTTGTACAGTTATCAAAATCTTCAATCCCTTTCTAGATGTAACTCATGATATTACTGTATAATTGACCATGACAAAAAATTGATTATGGAAGAAATACTCTAACATGCTTCCAATATTGTCCTTGACTTTTGTTAATAGTCATTGCAAATGAAACAGTTAAAGGAAACTGCCTTCTTTGAAATTTGAAAGGGATTCTAAGATATGACTTATCCTTCAAGAACAAATTTGCTCATTTTTGTAATGATGAGTCTAGTACTATTGCACAATCCAACAGATTGCTTAGTGTTTCTTATTGACATAATTGGTACTCCTACTTTAAGTTTCAACTAATGATTAGGTATACCTGAAGTAGTATTTGTAACACCCTGAAATTTCGATAACTGAAAATATATGTTTGATGTATTTCTTGTGTTATTTGACTATTTGAATAGTTTAGATTAGTTGAAGTGTTTTGTAAATTATCCTTGTGCAACTGCTTGGTGTGGATGTTAGGTTATGTGAAGTTTGCTTGATTTATGTTTGAAATGTGTGATTTCAAGTTTTACCAAAAACCTGTTTTGATAAAACATTGATCTTAGACTTGTTAACTATTGGATTGCCTTCGAATTTTTATTGTAAGTTCACAACACACCTATGCATAGTTTGACCATTCGGATTTTCCAAATAATAACTTTTTCTGTCCCGCTTAGCGCCACCAGCGTGCTTAGCGCAATTCTAGACAGAGAGATAATTGCACTGAGCAAGCAGAGCTCACTATAAATACATCCATCAGCACCAAAAAATGCATTTTTCACTCCTCTCTCTCTCTCTAAAACATCACCCAAGCCTCCAATCCACCTCTTCCACCACCCACATCCACTAGCCGTCGTACCATCGCACGGAGATGAACACTTTAATCGAAGCAGAATCTCCAAAACTCAACTCAAGAATTTGGTAGATAATGGAGCCTTTAACCCTCCTTTCTTGGTTTCTTCTAGGTAACTATGGTTTCCTTGTCTTCTCCTAGTTAGTTTGAACCTCTCAATATCTTTTGTGATTTGGATACTACTATTGGGTGTTTCTACACTTCCTTTGAAAGACCTTTGAAATTGAGACATTGTAAAAGTTTCATTTTTATAATATTGATGTCATTTTTGTGACATTTGTTGAGCCTCGTTCACATTTGTGTGTTCAAAATTTCAAATTCACGTCTTTTTTATGTGGACTCTCAAAACACCATTTTAACTCCTTTTTAAATATGAAAGGGTATTTGACCCCAAATATTAATATTAACCTTGTCTTAAAAATCTATATTAAATTATCTTCGATTTGGTATATAGAGCTATGTGTTTGGACCAAAGGACGTGAACTTGAGAGATCTCAAAACAAGCTACAAGGAGCTAACAGAGGGATATAGATAGGTGGGGGAGTTTATTGTTTGTTTACAGCTTTTAATACCATAGTTGGGGTCAGGGAATCCAATTATGGAGATGTATGCATGTCCCTATTGTGTGTTGGTTTTCAAGAATAACTGTGTTTTAAACTAATGAGATCTTATATATTTTTTATTGATGAATGAAATTGTGAATGATGTTGTTGTTGTAATGATTATATTTTTTTGGAAAAACTCTTAATTACAGAGGAGACTCTTCCCAAAATTTTAGAATCTATTCACCTATTTACTTCTTTATTAATTTTCAATGGGCATGAGTTTGTTTTGTATATTATAGTTCTCTTTAATTTAGAATTTTCCTAAAATATCAGTTTCATGGTATTATGGATTGTGAATGTATGAGATTTGTGTTGTCTGAAGACCTGAGAATGTGAATCTCAGGCATGTGTTATATGTATATATGTTGAATGTGATTACTTTTGATGTTGATAATATTGAAATGAGATTTATGTTGATGATTATATTAATATGAGATGATGTTGATGATGACATTGATGAGAGATGATGTTGATGTTGATGATGTCATCATGATGGATGTATGTTGTGTATGTACATGGGGGTGCAGTGACCTGTTGGATATCCCTGGGAGGAAAGATGATTGGTTTAAGAATTTTAAGCATCCCTGGAGAGGGAAAGGAATTGCTTAGAATTTTTAACTATCCACAGTTAGTGCATTGATGGTGTCCATGTTTCATACTTCATAATTGCATGGAAATAGAATGGTGACAATAAGTACCTGTGTTTTTTTTAGGATAAAAATGCAGGTACTAGGGGACATGTCACTCAGTTTGAAACTCCCTTATGACTCTAACTGATCACCATGGGGGGAGTAGGTTTTGCATGACAGAGAGTTTCTTGGGCTTAGCGCACAATGGCTCACTCAATGCACCACCTCTGTGAGGATTTTTATAATTTTGTTTATTTTTGTAATAGGCTTAATTGTTACCAAAAATAGGCTTAAACTGTGCGTTTTAGGTGATTCTTAAAGGCCTAACTCTATAAGTACTCAGTTATTTGCTTTTTTTGGACAACTTTGATTAATGAAATTAAGAATTTGCTTGAATTGAGAGCTCAGCCTCTTCTTGGTTCTTGACTGAAACCAATCTAATTCTTATCAAGGAAGTTTTCCTTTGTGGCGAATCCTCCTCTACTTATCGCTTTGTTACGGATCGCGGTGTCATTCATCGTCATCTTCTTAATCTTCACCATTTTTCTGTTTAAGTTTTCAATCAACAATCCACGGAGTCTTGAAGTTTGCATCCACAAACGATCTCATCCAAGCATTCATGTCTTGGTAGTCATCATTTGGTAATCAAAGCTTAAATCCAGAGAGCATTTCGAAAAGATTTATATCTATGTTAGGTTCAATTTTTCATTTTTTTTGTCCAGAAAATGAAAGTTGAAATTTCATTATTCTTGCTTGTTTGTTGTTTCATTGTGTGTTCTTGTGTGTTTTTTGAGTTTATCTTGCAATTACCTTCAATTCCCTTATCTTTTGGTTGAATTCAGAGTTGCTTTGAATATGGGTTGTTCTTCATGTTCTTCATGAAACTCATAGCACTGTTGGAAAATTTATGAGTTTGATCCTTAAAAATTCTTTCTAGAGAGTATTGAGGCGTTTGTGCAAATATTAAAAGTTTATGGTCCTAAAAGGAAAAATACGAAGGACCAAAAGGAAATTATTAAAAAGTATTTTAGGGTCAAAATGAGAATATCAAAAAATATGAGGACCCAAGATTAAAAAAAAGTCAGACAAAAATTTCATAACCCTCTCTCTTAGTGTGTGCTTATTGTTGCTTTCTAGTCCTTTCTTTTGCATAATTACAGTAGTTTATACTCAAACAATTTTTTTACAACATTAGAGGAGAAACATCTTGCATTTTTTATATATCTTCATAATTGTCTTTCTTTGGCTTTCATTTTGAATTGTACTTTTCTTGTTGAGCTTTTATTGTTTGTCTTCTAAATTTCCAAGGTTTTGTCTTAGAGTTTTATTTCTTCCATGAATTCTTAAGTTGAGTTTGGATTTGTTTCATCTTTCACTTTGGGTACTCCTTGAATTGAAATCTTTGATTAATTTCAAGGGTTAAAGAAGAGTTAGAGACTGGAAAAATACAAGATTGAACCTTATAGAAAAAGTCTTCCAAGTGTGAAACATGTGTTGAGAAGTGTAAACACTTAGTGAGTGGTAAGGTCCATTATTGTTTTTTTTACTAACCCTTTTTTCTTGTAGCAATGGTGTCAGATAGTGATAGTGATCCACCTTCCCCTAGAACCGTTAAGCTAATGGCTTCTTGCTAAGCAAATGGATAAATTGAAAAGAAATGTTGAAAGGAGGATGGGAGATAGATTTGATGAGATACAAAGAAGTACTCAAGAGTTGAATGAAAGAATGGAAGACATGGAGAGAAGGAGACATCATAGGTCACCTCATTCTTCTCAAGGGAGTGATGATGGCTATGAAGATGGTAGAAGGCATAGGCATAGGAGGAATAGGGATGGAACGGAAGATGTGAAATTCAAAATTCCCAAGTTCCTAGTTACTAATGACCCAGAGGCTTACCTTGATTGGGAGTTAAAAGTTGACCAAGTTTTTGATTGTCACAACTTTAGTGAGGAAAAGAAATTGAAGTTAGCTAGCTTAGAATTTGAGGGGTATGCCATGGCTTGGTGGACTCAAGTGCAAATGGAAAAAGGAAGATTGAGGATACATCGACTGGACACATGGTTGATAATGAAAGGAATCATGAGGGATAAATTTGTATCACCTTAATACATAAGGGACTTGCATAACAAATTACAAAGACTCTATCAAGGAAGTAAATGTGTTGATGACTATTACAAGGAGATGGAGATTTCTTTGATAAAGGCAAACATTGAGGAGACTAATGAGGCTACAATTGAGATGGAGATTTCTCAAATAGGGACATTCAAGATGTTCTAGAGTTTCAAAACTATAACACCATGAATGAACTTATACATAGAGCTATGAAAGTGTAGCAACAATTGAAGAGAAAACAAGCCTACAAGAAGTCTTCATATGGTCATTCATCTTGGAAGGATAAGGACACTTCCAAGAAGGAGGGTTCTTCTTCTCAACATGTTGAACGAAAGTCTTCAAGAGGTAATCCTACTTCTTCTACTCAAACTCCTTCTAATAAATCTAGTTCCATTAAATGCTTTAAGTATTTGGGTAAGGGTCATATTGTATCCCAATGCCCTAACAAAAGGATCATAATTATGTTGGAGAATGGAGAGGTGGACAATGAGGCGTCTAGGAGTTCTCACAGTTCCTCTAGTGAAGGTGAGGATGATTGTTTTCTTCAACCGGAAGAGGGAGATCTTTTGATGGTAAGACGACCCATGGGAAGCTTGTGCAAGGATCGGGGTGATACACAAAGAAAACATTTTTCATTCTAGATGCTTGGTGAATGGAAAGGTTTGTTCTCTAATCATTGATAGAGGAAGTTGCACTAATGTTGCAAGCACTAAATTAGTGGAGATGCTTGGTTTAAAAACTGTCCCTCACCCTAAACCTTATAAATTGCAATGGTTGAGGGACAATGGTGAGTTGGTTGTGGATAAGAAAGTGTTGCTTACATTCTCCATTGAAAAATATGTTGATGAAGTGCTTTGTGATATGGTTCCCATGGAAGCTGGCCATGTGTTCCTTGGTAGACCTTGGCAATATGATAGAGATGTTGTACACAATGGGGTCACCAATCGATACTATTTCTTGCATAAAGGTAAAAAGGTAGTTCTCTCACCTTTGTCTCCAAGTGAGGTATGTGAGGATCAAATAAAAATGAGATTGAAAAGAGAAAAAGAAAGAAAATCAAAGAAGAAAAGAGTCCTTTGAAAGACAAAAGCCAAAAAGAAGAAGATGGCAAAAAGAATGAAAAGAGAGAACAAAAGAAAAGAGAAAAGAAGAGTGAAAAAAATTATTAATAAAAGAGAGTTTGTTCCTCAAACCTAAGGAGGTCAAAAGAGTGATGCTAGCTAAACAACAAATGTATTTACTCTTTCCAAATTACATGTGTTTGTCTTCTAGTGCCTTTGAGGTGCCTCAAGGTTTTGATACATTTTTAAAGGAGTTTGAGGATGTCCTTCCACAAGACATACCCTATGGCTTGCCTCCTTTAAGAGAAATTAAGCATCAAATTAATCTTATTTCAGGAGCTTCACTTCCTAATAGAGATGCCTATAGGAGTAATCCAAAAGAGACCAAGGAGATTCAAAAGCAAGTTGAAGGGTTGATGCAGAAAGGATGGGTGAAGGAAAGCTTGAGCCCATGTGCAATGTCGGTCATCCTAGTCCCCAAGAAAGATGGCAAATGGAGGATGTGCACAAATTGTAGACCCATCAACAACATCAACGTGGGGTATAGACATTCTATCCCTAGACTTGATGATATGTTGGATGAACTTCATGGTTCTTGTGTTTTCTCCAAAATAGATTTGAAAAGTGGTTACCATCAAATTAGAATGAGAGAAGGTGATGAATGAAAAACTATTTTCAAAACTAAGTTTGGACTTTATGAGTGGTTGGTCATGCCTTTTGGCTTAACCAATGCACCAAGTACTTTCATACAACTCATGAACCATGTTTTAAGACACTTTATTGGCAAATTTGTGGTTGTTTACTTTGATGATATCTTGATTTATAGTTTAACAATGGATGACCACTTATACCATGTTGGAAGTGTCTTGGAAGTGCTTAAACATGAAAACTTGTTTGCTAATAGGGATAAATGCACATTTTGCACTAATCAAGTAGTGTTTTTAGGTTTTTTTGTGAGTGCTAAGGGAGTCCTAGTGGATGATGAGAAAATTAAGGCTATTAGAGATTCGCCAACACCCAAAAATGCGAGTGATGTAAGGAGTTTTCATGGGTTGACTAGTTTTTATAGAAGATTTGTCAAAGAGTTTATCACCATAGCATCTCCTTTGAATGACATTGTTAAGAAAAATGTGGTATTTAAGTGAGAGAGTGAGCATGTGAATGCCTTCAATGAATTGAAGGAAAAGTTGACAAATGCACCCATTCTTGCTCTACCAAAATTTTCAAAATCTTTTCAAATTGAATGTGATGCATTCAATGTTTGCATAGGTGTTGTTTTGTTATAAGAAGGTCACCCAATTGCTTATTTTAGTGAGAAACTTAAGGGTGCTATTTTGAGTCATTCCACCTATGACGAGGAACTCTATGCACTTATTAGAGCTTTGCAAACTTGGCAACACTATCTCCTTCCTAAGGAGATTGTGATTCATCGTGACATGAGTCACTCAAACATTTGAAAAATCAAGGAAAACTTAATAAGAGGCATGCCAAATGCGTAGAGTTCTTGGAACAATTTCCTTATGTGATTAGACACAAGTAAGGCAAGGCTAATGTTGTGGCCGATGCACTTTCAAGGAGATATGCTTTAATCTCCATGCTTGAAACCAAGATGTTTGGATTTGATCACATAAAGGAATTGTATTCTCAAGACCATGAATTCTCTAAATTGTTTGAGTTGTGTGAAAATGGGTCTCACCAAGAGTTCTTTAGGCATGACAGATACTTGTTTAAAAATAAAAGATTGTGTTTGCTTCAAAGTTCTTTGTGTGAACTCATGATTTGTGAACCTCATAAAGGGGGGTTAATGAGACACTTTGGGGTAGAAAAGACTTTAAACATTTTGCATGAACATTTCTTTGGCCTAAAATGAAACATGATGTCATCAAATTTTGTTATAATTGTATTTTGTGTCATAAGGCCAAGTCCAAAGTCATGCATCATGGTTTACATACTCCATTGCCAACTCCTACCTCACCTTGGACCGATATTTCCATAGATTTTGTACTTGGTCCTCCAAGGTCCAAGAGAGGCAAGGATTCTATTTTTGTGATTGTTGATAGGTTTTTCAAGATGGCACATGTCATTCCATGTCACAAAGTGGATGATGATTGTTATGTGGCAGATCTTTTTTTCAAAGAGGTAGTGCGTCTTCATGGTTACCTAGGAGCATTGTGTCAGATAGGGGTTCCAAGTTTTTGAGCCACTTTTGGAAAACTTTGTGGAAAAAACTTGGAACCAAACTTCTTTTCTCCATCACGTGTCATCTTCAAACCAATGGGCAAACTGAGGTAGTAAATAGAACACTCTCACAACTCTTACGGTGCTTCATCAAAGGTAATTTGAAAACCTGGAAAGAATGGTTACCTCATGTTGAAATTGCTTATAATAGGGTAACCAACTCTACCACTTTTTCTCCTTTTGAGGTTGTTTATAGTTTTAAACCTTTATCTCCTATGGATCTAATTCCCTTTCCTAATTATTCTTATGTTTTGAGTAAGGATGGGCTTTTTAGAGCCACTTTTGTTAGGGATCTTCATGAAAGGATATATAATCAAATTGAGAAGAAGATGGAGCAATATGCACGACACGCTAACAAGGGAAAAAAGACCATGGTATTTGAACCCGGAGATTGAGTTTGGATACATCTAAGGAAAGATAGGTTACCTTCCCAAAGGAAATATAAACTTCAACCTAGGGGTGATGGACCTTTCAAGGTCCTTGAGAGGATTAATGACAATGCCTACAAGATTGACTTGCCAAGTGAGTATGTGGTGAGTTCTAGTTTTAATGTCGTGGATATTTCTTCTTGTGATGTAGGTGTTTTGAAAGCAAATATGAGGACAGATTCTTTTCAAGAAGGAAGGGATGATAGAGGACTATGCAAGGATCATGAAGTTCTAGAAGCACTCCAAGAATTGAAGGATCCAATGACAAGGTCCAAAGCCAAGCTTCTTCAAGAAGAGATGACCAAGAGAATCATGGCTGGACTAGTTAACAAGGGCAAGGATGAAGGAAGACACAAGGAGGTGAATTGGAGAACCTTGAAGATTATTGGCGTGCTCGCTTAGCGCGCGTGGCTCGCTTAGTGCCACATTTTGGTCTGCTTAGCGCGTAAGTCGCGCTCAACAATATTCCTTGGCAGAGAGTTTTTTAGGCTTAGCGCGTGTTACTCGCTTAGCACGATGTCTTGGCTCCCTTAGCGTGCATGTCATGATTTGAAAAATGAGTATCCAAACTTAAATGTGTTTTCTTCTCCTGGTAGTAACTATAGCATGTACTCATTTATGATGTCAACCATATCATTTTTATCAACAAATCATCTTGTATATCAACATGTATGTCAACATCATTGCTTTCTCCAATTGTTCCATTTCCAATTCCAAAAACCCATTTTGAGAAAAACTTCATTTGTAACATATGAATTGGAACTCCATGTGAGAAGTCCCATATTTTTATTTAATGTCAATATTTCACAAAAATTCTAGAGATAAGAAGAATTTATTGTTGCATGAACTATTTGTTGTCTTGTTTCTTTTGGAATGACTGGAAATATCTGTTAGAAGTGCCCACCTAATACGATAACTTTTCCTCCAAAAGGAAAATGTAAATTTCAATCATTAACAAAGCGGAGAAGGTCCCTGAATGTCCTATCTACAACATTGAAACAATGCTTATGTGTCATTGGAGTTTCATCCCATATTATCAATTTTGCAAGGGAACTTCCTTGCTTGATATTATATGTAGAATTTTCATCAACATTAATAGGGATAGCAAACCTTGAATGAGTTGTTCTTCCTCCAACAATCAACAAAGCAACTATACCGCTAGAAGTTATTGTTAGAACTATTTTTCCTTTTGAATGAAATGTTCCATACAACACTCTCCAAATGTAACTATTTCCTATACCACCATAACAATACATGAAGAATAATCTTGATGATTGAGTAATACGTTCCATGATAGTGTCATATATTTTTATTTGCTCCATAATCGTTGTAGACATGAATGAGGAATGTTATGTTGCCAAAACTTTTTTGTCATAATTTAACTCATCATATATCAATTTGTTCCCTTTGATTGAAATTATACTGAGATTCGGATGAAGCATTAAGGGGAAATCAGATAAACTTCTATTATTACTTTGAAACAATGTCTCAATTTTTGACAAAGCAAAGTTCTGAAGCTATTGAGGCATTAAATTCAGGCCATCACTCAATGGATAAAAGTTACTCTATGTATAACAGACTGATCTTCCTCAAGAGCTCACATTGATGGGAATCTACAAAATATTCATGAATTAATTTTATTTAGTAAGTAATTAATTAATATTGAAAATTTTTACTGACAATAATTTTTAAATTTAAGTTATACGTAAATAAATTATTTGACACCATATAAAAATAAATATAAATGTAACTATATAACCAAAAAGGAATATATTTTACCATACTTAATTATTTTAAAACTTTAAATTAAGGTGGGAAGAGGAATAGTAATAGGCGAAAAATTTAATTAGTTATTTTGAAAACGTTAGTTAACAATAGGTAATTATTGTATAATTATGACGATTTTAGTTATGAGAATTAAATAATATTAACTAAACAATTTTATATTAATAAACACGTGAATGACCATAATTTTATAACTGTAACTAACTAATTAATTAATTAATATCGATTAATTGTATTTATAATAGATCTTTTGTGATGTAATCTATACTACTCCTTTTGTAATTAGTATTGTACTTTTAAAGGCTAAAATATTACCTCAATGATTTTGAACTTAAATTTTATATAAACAAAAAAAATATAGGACAAATAAATATAAATAAAAGTACATTAATTATATATAATAAAAACAAATATATACACACATTTAATTCCCAAAAATATATATAATAGAAAACATATATACAAATTAAATGCAAAAAGATATAATAAAATTAAAATACACATAATAAATTATGGACATGAATTATCTTCAATTTGGAGAACAACTCTTTGTTTAAGCAAAGATATCATCGCTTAAATATTGTCAAATATTTTTTTCAAATAAACTCGGGTCTTATCATTTGATTTGCTAACAACAAAGTTGCAAATAACTTCATTACAAAAGATCCCATGTTCCATTGTCGTGATTCTAATATGGCATCCATGTACTCATCATCATCTAACAATCCCATAGCATAACATGCTTCTTTAAATGTTAAATAGTGTTTGTTGTTTATTGTTCTTATTTGAGAATAAGATTCAGGACCCTTGATAAAATTCGACAATGTTCTCAAATAATAAATTTCTCTTGTTCCAAGAAGCACAAAGTGAAGTCTTCCAACACAACAACCCTTTTTATGGGACATCCACTGATGTCCATTATCCTTCCAAATAAGGTTCATAGAAAATTGACCGTAAGTCAAAGATTTTTCTTTTGGATACTTTTTTGTTGGCATCCATCCAAGTCAATTGTGGATATGTGGTTTATTAAGAACATCCTATACTGGAACATTGTTTGGGAAACTAACTTGTTCATTAGGCAAATGAAAGGAAAATCTCTCCACAACTGGCTCTCTATGATTTGTGTCAAAAGTGTAAATCCTCCAAGCAGCTTCCATGCAGACAGATATCTATATCTACAATCATAATACATTTTAATTTCATCAACAACTGATGTATCACTATAAAAACTTGTAGTCAATCAATCATGTCCTTTGTTGACATACTTGAAAAGATAATTGATGGACCTTGATTGGTTACATCACTTGACATTAATATGTCCATTGAACCTTAAACACAAATGCTTATTATATGGCACAAGTCTGCTATATACAAAAGACTCTCCCTTTTACAGGGTCACGTCATTGTCCCTTTACCGTTATGTATAAATGGTTTATTCTATTTTTACAGATATGGTAAAGGGACGCATTCCATCTTTGTTTTTGTTCTTTAGTTATCAATTCTTCTCTTTATCGCAAAGTAGAGCAACTTGAGGCTCATAACCTTGAGCTCACGGGTACAAATCCCGTCTCCGCAACATTTTGAAATCTCCTATAGACCGGATATCCTTTTGCATCTTTAAACGAGCTTTTTTGGAAAATACTTGACAAACTTGCCATTTTGCATGCAAGGATATTTAAAATTTGAACACAAGGACCATGAATCATGAAAGAAGATACAATTTTAAACAATTCATGTTCATTTTCTTTGTCTGGAATTTCAGCATATATAATTTTCCCGATATCATTTGGGTGCATTGGGCTAGAATTTGAATGTATAAAGGTAAGATGGGAGCATGTGACAATCCTTCCTTTTGAAATTTAACCGTATATATCATTGGAATAAAACGATAAAAAAGGAAATGAAACAAATAATATAATGATTATTTAATGACAAAAATGGGATATTAGATTTAAAAATATTTAAGATTAGAATACATGCTTTAACTTTTCCAAATATATTTCCTTTTTTGATTTCTCTGATAAATTCATCAAGTTTTATTTTGAACAATCAACAAATCAAATCCGTCATGTCTTCTAGTTTAAGATTGTATATTTTCATAAACTCGTAAACTTCAAGTCATTTATGGTTGCAAATAAATGTGACGAACAATGGATATCCAACCAACTACAAATTGCCATCGCATCTTGGTAATTTTGAAACATACATCCTACTCCTCCAGTAAAAGATGAATGCAATACAATGCAATTTTCGACAGATGATGGATTAGTGTCCCATTTATAAATTGCCTCATTAAGACCTTTATAGATTTGAACTCTTAACTTTTTTTGATGAGTTCTCACCCATTGTAATCTTGAAGACTCTATAGTACTATAAGCATCCACCAAGAATTGCTAGAATAGTCGTCTTGCAAATATTATTGTAGATTTATCTGATTCTCTTTGTTGTATCCTATGTGCAAACCACTCTCTTAAAGTAACCTTTTTCCTTTTAATAGAACTAGTCCTTGATGAATCACTATAAAATATGTCATCTCTATATCCATCTTCTCCTCAAGGGAAGATCAAAGGATACTGCATAGGCAAATAAGAAGGCTTATATACTGATATCCTTTGCAAATATCCATACCCGATTTCAACTATGATAACTCTTTCAAAATCAATAGTGTGATAATCATTAACAATTAATCCTACAACCTCTTATGCAATAGGCAAACTATATCTTGTTCCATCATGTCCTCTTTTGCCTAATATTTTGAGCTTCAACGTTGGACAATTTTTTTCACAATGTAAGTCTCATATATATTAGGTCTAAACAACCATTCACACTTACCTTATATTTTGATGATTAACAAAGATATAAATTATTGATATATTAATGAGTTTATGACAAGTAGACAAGACCAACTTTACTAAAGGACTTGAATGTTATCTATAAATCTTGTCCCTACTCAAAGAGGAGTATGTTCTGTTAATTATTAATCAACATCCAATGCGCTATAAGGCCAACAGCATCCACTCTTTTATATTAACCAATGTTATACATTGAGCATGTTCAATAGTTGCGTTCAACGTATAATTCATAAACTATTGCAAAGGTTGTTACTTGACTCAATTAGAGACGTCTTTTGACTTCTACACTTTTTTCTTTTTCTTGTTTTTTACTTATAAACATCCTTTTGTGTTTATAAAATTCAAAAATAGCATTTTTTTTTAGGAAATTAATTTTCAAAATGTAGATACCCTGAAAACTAACTTTACAAAGTATTAAAAATTTAACATTTTTGAAAATTCCTTAAAAAAACATTTCCAAAAATTAAATTTCAGAAATTGAAAAACAAACTTGTTAGTTTAAAAGACTTAACCTTAGGCAACACTCTTTAAGATCCATTACTTTCAGCATCCACTCAAAGGCTTTTCTATGAGCACCCATGAATATCGCTTGTGATGTCCTGTTGACTATATTACAAAACTCACTTATTCTCTCCAAGATGCACTACTACAAAAGCTACTTTTTATAACGATTCTATGCCCCTTTTCATGACGATTTTACCATTGTCTATGAAGCAAACATCGTTGAAAATGAATACTTTCGACGATGATTATAAAACCGTCTTTGTACTTACAATTTCTGAGACGATTCCTTGACGGTTCATCAAGAGAACTGTCTTAGAAGATGTTTTTTTTTAAAAAAAATTGTTAAATGAATTTTCTAAAACGATTTTTTGGAAAAATCATCTTAGAATGTGAACATTCTAAGACGGATTTCTTAGGACCGTCTTAGAAGATGGTTTTTAAAAATAAAATAAAAAAACAAATTCTAACTAAGACGATTTTTTGGAAAAATCATTTTATAATATTCACATTTTAATACGGTTTTCCTTAGAATCGTCTTTTCAAAAGAAAAAAAATTATAACTAAGATGGTTTTCCTTAGGACTGTCTTAGAAGATAGTTTTTTTGTTAAAAAAATTATAACTAAGACAATTTTTCTAAAAAAACGTCTTATTTATAAATAAAAAAAATTCTTTTAGAATAAACATCATAGATATATAGCTGCAAACTAACACTTGAATCATAATATTATTTATTCCATACATATGAATGTCTCTGGCAACTTATTAAGTTATTAAAAATTACAATTACTATGTTTTTTTCAATTTATTTATCTAACAATTTTTAGTTACAAATAACCAAGGATATTAACATACCAAACTTGACATATTAAAGCATATTGAGGTGAAACATCTTCACTTTTCCATAATGGATCGGATATAAACTCACTATTACAGCACTACCTGTAACATCCCGGGCGCTGACGAGGGCGGGGAGTGATCGCCGGTGCAGTGAGGCACGGACAAGGAGCGGCTCCTGGCAGGCTTCCAGCGGGAGGGGTACATGAATGAATCGAATACACACCCGAACGAGAGGGATCTAGAGGCTGTGCAGGTATGGGACTGTACAGTTAAGGATAACTTAAAGGATTTAATAGGTACTACCTATACCAACAAGGTGCATCTACTTTTCGGTAGCCCATAACATAAGAACTCCACAGTTAAGCGTGCTTGACTTGGAGCAATCTTGGGATGGGTGACCTCCTGGGAAGTTTCTCAGGAAGTGTGTGAGTGAGGACAA
>PYAF01001381.1:477866-508828 GCA_007407185.1 Glycine tomentella | reverse complement strand
TGTCCCTGAAATTCTTAACACAATTAAGTCTTTGCCAAGAAAAAGAGCAGTGCCCTTAGACTTGGAAAGGGTTTAAAAATTATTAAATGGTTAAAGTATTATACTATTTCATTATGTTTTTGCTTACCCCTGTCTCTTCTTTGACTTCTCTAACTGCAGCAGTACAAATATCTTCACCCTGCAAATGAAATTCAAATTAATCAGAAAAGTATTTTTAATGTTTAATAATCAACAATAATTTTTTCTAACATACTTCGTCAACGCCTCCAGTAGGCAACTTCCAGATTCCTTGGCCATTAAACCTACCATTGCTCTCCTGAACCACAAGCACCTGTCAAACAATTTTATAAATTTAATTATATTAGAATTACATATGTTATGTAAAGATTTTTTTACAGTATCATCTGATCATAGATGTGATTTAATTAAAAATTATTAATTTTTATGATAATTATTTTGAGTGTCATATCTAAAGTAATTTCTAAAACATCAGTGCATCAAAATTATACTCCAATTTCATTAGTTTTGCTATATTTAGGAAAACGGGTGGCCACTGACTTATAAGAAATACGTGTCTTCAACAAAAAGGTAAGTAGGATAATCACACCACATAATCAAGGCAGAGATGGACTCCAGGTTCATGTATTTTCCAGGAAGCAGGGTTGGAAAACTTGAGCAATGAAAATAGCAAAAAAGAGAGGGTAAAAAGAAGAAAAAAGATTAAATTACCTAATTGTTCATTTATCTTTTAAAAAGTTTAATTTATTTTTTATCTTTTTTTGGTTCAGTTTAGTTATTAATCTTTTTAAAATTTCAATTAATTAATTATCTTATTTTTCATTCATTTTAATTTTTATTTTAATTAGTAATATCAATCATTGAGACTTTCACTCAACCATTAATTTTTGTGCAAAGAAATTAGTAATATCAATCCAAAGAGTGCTACAGAACTGAGACACAGATAGAAAACAAGGTTTCCATGTAAGCTGGTCCTAACAAAGGAATTGACTTTCACTCAACCATTGAGACTTATCATTATAAATGATAACCTGATAAAGAAACACGGAGTAAGAACCAAAGCTTTGAGCCAAAATGAAAATAAAACAATAAGCAACAATGAGTAAGAACAAAGACAATTGCCCCAATAAGCATAGAGAATGATAAGCTCTGCACTCTTTCCTTCTCAGACTGACCACAATCTAGGTAACACACGGGAGGAACAATAAAATATAAGATTAAGAAGAAACGACATTGTCTTATTTCTCTCTCTCTCTCTCTCTCTTTTAATTACCTGTTAAGAATTGTAATTTGGCAATTATCCTAGAGATAGTAGCTAGACACAAAATGAGCTTTTGCTGTTATACTTAACAGTTTCCTGACAAGTATATTTTCCAAAATATATATTTGCATAACTATGCATCTACTGATGTAATTTTGCTTCAAAGCATGTCTAACATGTGATTGAAACACTGTGAACTACATACTGGAGATCTAAATGATCCAACCTAGGACAAAATGGCAAGATAAGCTTTTGATAGAAGTCTTTATTATTGCAAAAGTCTGATTATATTCAAATGGTGAACACAATGAACTGAGACAACATACACCAACTGATATGGTTTCTTTAGTTGGACAAAACTTAGATGCAAAGTCTTGGATATTTTGAGTATTGTTATCTGATTCTCCAATCAAGATTAGAGGTTCACCTCTTTAATCACAGAGCAACTTGTTAATTATTTCCATACTGTACATTCTAAACCAGAATTTTAAAAAAATAATGAACACATTTCAACCAGAAAAAAAAACAATTAACACTAAACTTCCTGATTTAGAGACTTCAGTCATCTTTTCAAAGTTGGAAGATGAATCCTTGATTTAGAATGTTTCAGATTTTCTTACCTTGGCCTCAAGATCATTCTCCCTGGATGTTCTTTATTCTATCCTACCAATTATGCTATATTCCTATGTGTGGAGGCCTCCACTTTATATGTGGATGTTCTTTATTCCCATGCTATATTTTTTATAGGTATGGCCTACAAATAAAATAGTTAAATACTATGACTAAAAAGTAAAATTTTCGTGCATATCTATAGATCTACCTGCCACTTATACTAGCTTCTCTCCCAAAATACAATATATAATCAGAAGATAAAATATACCTTTCTATAAATAACACATTCTTATAAGAAATATACCTTCAAGCTGAAAATTGATTGGAAAGAAAAAAACAACAAAAAGATAGAAGGGACACTATTTCCTTTTGGATCAGAAGAACACGACAAAGATTCTACTGAGACCACAAACACACTTACACTGCAAGCATACATGACAAGAAAATGACAAGTTAAAACGATGCTACAAACATGGAAAAAGATAAACACAAAAAGAAACTGCTAGAAGAATAAAAGTCAGTAACACAAGGCTGGATTATAACTTCTGAAACATGTAATAGCAGCAAAAAAAGTAAAATAAGAAACTTTAAACAGGATAGAAACAATTCTTCACTAATCACTGCCTTTCATGAAAGTGTTACACTTTCTTTCTCTTCTACACACACACACACATGGAGACAAACATAAACATCAACCCCAAAAGCTCTTCCACACACACACACACACACAAAGGGTTGAGGATCTCCACCCAATTGGCGGAGCGGGACCAGGTGTTGGCAACGCAACTGCCGAGGACGTAGATCCTGTCGTGGAGGACTCCCATAGTAGCGAATTCATGCCTGATGCGCATGGAGGGACCGCGGAGCCAGCAGTTGCAGCAACAATCGAGGAGCCACAATGGGGGAAGGGATGTCATGGATGGAGCCTCCAACGACAGCATAGGCGGAGTCGACAACGGGGAAAGGGAGCGAGGAGGGGGTTATTAGGGTTTAATTTAGGTAGTGGAGCGTCAACCATTGGAAGAGGGGTTGGGTGCACTGGAGGAGTGGTGAAGAGGATTGGGCAAGAGATGAGGGTGTGGATGGCTTTGGAGACGAGAGAGATGGTTGGGTCACTGCCTCCAAAGAGGATAAAAATAAACCCTAAGTTATATATTAATTTTAAAATTGTTCAAAGACGGTTATTTACGAAACCGTCTTTGAATTAGATTAAACTACGACGGTCATTAGAGAAATCGATGTCGATTTTGTTATGATTGTTCAAATAATTACAAAATTGCCACCGATTACCATACTACGACGGTTTTCTTATAACCGTCGTTGAACGCCCGACGTAGAATGCTTTTGTAGCAGTGACTCATTAAGCATCATCTGTGTGAATGTGGCTTTTATATCTACCAAGTACCAATAACCAAAATAAAAGCATGGAACTGAAATCCATTATGCAAACCTTTGATGAATTCACGTGCTTCTTTTTCATAATGAGGATAAACACAAATAATTATTCTCTTTTCTAATTATTACTCATCTAAATTATTGTTTCATTTACTCTTTCAATATATACTATTAAAATTAATTGCATTAATAATTTAATTATTTTGTTATAACTGAATTTTTTAAATTGCCCTCCTCCAACTCAACGTTAATATCCCCAATACATTGTGCAGTGTCACAGAGATGAATGCAAGATACAAAGAAAATAAAATATGTAGAACCCAAATACATTTACAAAACAATTAAGACTTTCCTTCAAGTGCCTCTTCATAACATAATAGTGATTCTCTAGCAGCTCCACGTCTCAGATATGCCTTCACATTCTGCATGAAAATAATTATGCACTATTATTAACAAAACAGATTCACGTTGCAAATATTTGTATAGATTGATAATGTAAAGGAATCCTAGAAAAGACAAAATTATCGATCAAATAATTATCAAAATTATCAAATGCAGGAATGAAATAATTGAAAATTATCAAATCAATCATTATCAAGGTACACAAACAATAATCAGCTCCTATAGTGACCTTCTTTGCAAAAGACAGATATCTATTAGGTAAGATGGTGTGATCAGAACTTCAAAAAAAAAAAAAAATGACAGGATATAACACATTGGTACAACATTAGGAAGATCCCATTCCTAGGATCGGAGATTATTGGAGTTTAAAAATTATAATAACTAGAAATAAGATACCAGAAAATAAATTTCCCATAGTACTATTGCGTGCCCATTTTCTTATCTTCTTATCTTCTTATCAAGCAATATTGCCTTACTGCAGTCTTCAGCAGCTTGCTGAACGCTACATAATTTCACAGGGTAAACACAAATCAGACAAATGGTGCAAATATCAGTACCAATTGACAAACATGAGAAACCTCATATCATCCTAACTTTTAAGTGAGAGGCTGCTCGGTTGCAGTAATAAGTTGTATTCGTTCCATTCAATTTGATGGCCTCAGTAACTGAGTGCCTTACTCCACTGCCTTTCTTTGAATGCTGCATTTCCCTGAAAAGTATGGCTTTTAGTAGCTTATATTATCAAATTATCCATCCTAGATTTATACCACAATTTGCTAATAAAGCACATGAATTTAAGCATGATTTTGTTATGCTTTTTCTAGAGTCAGTGGGTATGCTTTTTGCTAGAATTTTGGCTGTAAAATTGGGCTGTGGAGCCAAAAGCTTTGTGCATTTTTCTGTAGTAAAAGAAATAGAGATTTATTATTTTTTATATAAAATAATACTTTTTAATAAAAATAAACTAAAAAGGTATACACTTTATATATTTGGAACGTAAATAGTAAAAGTCATGTAGGTTCAAGTTCAAGTTGGTCATGAATGTATCGCGGTATTGATTGGGCTAAACTTGTCTTATGGCTATGTTGTGCAAAATTAATTAAAAAATTTGCTGATAGGTAAAAATTATTAAATCAGTTTATTAAATTATAAATATTTGTTAAAATTATTTATTAAAGTAATTAAAAATGTAAAATAATATAAATAAATATATTTATGTAAAATTTTGTTATAAATTTTAATTTTATTCTTTTAATAAAAATGTATTTTGAAGTGTTATAATTTTATTTTTTAATTACTTTAAACTCTTGTAATTTTTTATTTATAGAGAAATTATTTTCATAAAAAATAATTGATGAAAAGAGACTGAACAAGAACGTTGGAGAAGAAAAAGAGTGATAAGCACCATCAATGAGAAAAAAAATAGTAAAATTCTAATTATTTAAAAAATGTTCATCAAACTTCTAATAAAAACTAGAAGCTGAAAAAAAAATTGCCGAACATAACTCATGTGTCTTATGCCCTCCGCCTGGCTTTTGGGTCTCTTAGTGCAGTGTTTCTTCGATCCAAACTCTCCTGAAATCTAAAAACTTATTTTGGATTTCAAAGGACCAAAAATGAAAAAACAAAAACTTATAATCAAAATATTTAATAGGGGAATTCAGAGTAAAAATTGTCGAACCAAAATCAAACAAAAACTAAAGTTGTTCGAAATGTCCTCCAGAACAAGTCCCTTTAAAGGGGATCCTCTTCTATGTTAAAATATTGTGTTTATAAATATGGCATCATATTTAGCCCAAGGCTTTTGCTTACAATTCATAGTACTAAAGAAAGTTGAAGCACTGCACAATTTCCAGAAGCACGAATTTGCATAATTGTGTGACTATATTTGATTTCAAAAACAATAGGGACTACCTGATGCAAAGAGTTATGGAGTAAAACCAAAAATTACAACATTCTCTAGATCATCATTAACTAGCCTCATATTCAGATTCAGCCGAGAAAAAGGAAACACAAGTAGTAAGTAAAAATCACTAGTTTGCTTAAGCATGTTGAATTGGAAGGCTCAAAATGGGGTAACACTTCCACTTCTTGTTTCTGTAGGGCTGTATAATGCAGACCTGTTCCTTGGTCTATTCTCCTCCAACTGCCTCACAACTTCATCCATGCTTGGCCTAACAGATGCCACTGGTGCACAGCACCCCATTGCTAGCTTCAGCGCCTGCACCAACCCATCTTCCATAGGGCTTCTTATCCCTTTCAAAAGCTCCACATCAAACACTTCCATCGTCGTCTCCTCCAAAACCGCCACTTTCACCATTGAAGGCAAGTCCACACACTCGCCATTTCTTCCATTCTTCCCAGGCTTCTTCCCAATCAAGATTTCAAGCAGCAGTATGCCGAATGCATAAACATCAGTCCTGGAGTTGCATTTCTTCATTCTTTGAAGCTCAGGAGCCTTGTAGCCGTCTGTCTTGGCAAGCGCTACCATTTCATCGGCTATGGAAGGAATCATTAGCTTGTCAAGACCAAAATCGGTGAGCCTGGCTGCAAAGAAGTCGTCCACAAGCACATTCTTGGACCTTACGTTTGCATGGGTGACAGGAACTTCAAGTCCTGTGTGAAGATAAGCTAGACCTCTCGCTATGCCCAATGCAATCTTGTGTCGCCTAGCCCAGTTCAGCACTGGTTTTCCAGCTTTAGCTTCTGTGGAAAATTAAAGTCACAACATAATGGTCAATGCCAAGCAACGGTGTAGCTGTTCATTACTTCAATTTGCTAAAGCCAAACAACTCTTTAATTTCACAATCACTTGTTTAAATTTTCATTTAAATTCAGTCTGATTTCAAAGAATTTAAACAAATTATACAAAGATAACCTCCAGTTATGACATAACAGTTACCCTATTGATAGGCCTCATAAATATTCATATGTGATCACCTATATTAGAAAGGTTGCAAGTTCTTGCTGTTACAAGCATAGGATGCTGCTAGAAGGAGAAAACCTCAGTTCCTAAAGTTTCTTATATTAGATTTCATGATTATTCAGATATCTGAACAGCAAGTATAATTTCTTTTCTTTTTAGGCTGAAATTCATCAACTCTTTTGTTCTAGCTTTGGTATAGGGTTTTCAGCCTGAAGAAAACTTAAAAAATTAGACCTAACACACTACAAAAAGAGTTAGACACTGAAAAAATTATTGATTTTTTACACTTCAATTTATGATGACAGTTTTAAATGGATTAAATGAAAGTGAAGAGGCAGTGCAATTTGAATTGCCATTGTTCAAGTGTATGATTGAAATACAAAGCGCAACAAAAGGAAATGCATTAGGGAAGGGTTGTGTATTGAACAAACCATGTAAAAGATCATGAAGGGTTCTGAGAGGCAGGTAGTCATAAATAAGGAGCTTCTCCCCTCTCTTCCCCTGATAGAAAGCTCTCAAAGGAATCAAATTCTCGTGGCGAATTTTCCCCAATTGCTTTATAACAAACAAGCAAGAAGCCTTGTCTTTGCAGCTACCTTCTCTCAACAGCCTCAAAGCAATGGTGCCTCCATCAGCAAGCTTAGCCTTATAAGCTGTCCCATAACAAGTCTTCTCCAAAACCTGCCCAGTTGCATTCAACACATCATCCAATGTCAAATTCTCACCTCCAGCAAATAACATGAGCTTCCCCTTACCAGCTCCACCAATAGCATTACCACCATTCTCTTCATCATCTTCCTCTTCATCATTCAACTCATCCTCACTCTCCCCACTCCCCTTCCTCTTCTTGTTCTGCATATACCCTATCAGCAAAGAAGCCAAAACCACAGCTCCTGTCATCAGACTAATAACAATGCCAGCAACAGCGCCAGAACTCAGTGTAGAGGTCCTAGCACAGCTTCCCAGAGGTGGTCCACACAGGCTAAGGCTATTCCCCTCAAAAGCATCCACACCAAACTTGGATTCTCCTCCAAACAAAGGCAAAATCCCACTAAAGTTATTGTGTGAAAGATTCAATTTTTCAAGACTAAGCCCAGCTAGGCATTGAGGAATTGCACCCATAAACATGTTATTCCCCAAGTCAAGTTGCTTTAGGCCACCAAACTTTGTGATGAACTCAGGGAAACTCCCAGAGAACTTGTTGCCACCCAAATCAAGCACCTGCAGATTCTTGCAAGAAGAGTTAGGCAATGCAGGCTCAGAAACTGACCCAGATAAAGAATTACCGTGGAGCCTAAGGGAAACAAGCCTCTCACACAAGTTCCAAATAGAAGGTGGAAGAACCCCACCTAGCATATTGTCACCCAAATCAATCTCAGAGAGAGAGGAGCTATAACCAAGCTCAAGAGGGATGGTACCCTCCAATGAGTTAATGTTAAGGTAAAGACTTTGGAGCATAGGGAACCCTCCAAGCTCTCTAGGGAGGGAACCAGAGAGGTTTGCAGAAGGGAGCTGAAGGGAAAACAAGTGAAGAGAAGGGTCTTTGTGGAGTGTGAGATTGGTCCATTGTGGAGAGGACAAGTCAGTGCATGAGAGAGGAGTGCCATGGGTGAAGACCCATTTGAGGCCTCTCCACTGACAAAGTGGGGTGGAGGAGTTCCATGAAGACAAAACAAGGTTGTCAGAGTTACCACCTTGCAGTGAAGCTTTGATCTTTCCCAAGAGAAGCTCAACATCAGAGGAGGAAGTAGTGGAGGATGAAGAAGGGGGGGACAGTGACTTTGTGGTGGAGGTGGTAGTACTACTGGCTTTGCAGAAGCAAAAAAAGAAGAGGAAGAACAACAACAAGGACATGGGAATGTGGAGAGAGAAAGGGTTCAGAAACGCCATGACAAGAACTAGCAAAGCAGAGAGAGAGAGAGAGGTTGTGGTGTGTGGGGATAGTGTGAGAAGTTCGAAGAAAGAGGCTCTCTTTTCTGGGAAAGCTGACACAGTGTTGACTGGGACTGTAGTAGTAAGAAGTAAGGTCTGGCTTATTACTATTAGAGCATCACTAATCTCTAATGAAATTTCTCAAAAGGTTTTTTAAATAAATAAATAAACAAATAAATTTATATGCTAATAAAAGTTTTAAAAAAGAATGTATTTTTAAGAAATTATTTCTCAATAATAAAAAATAATATTTATCTAACACATAATAATATCATAATTAAATCATATTTAAATAAAATAAAAATACGTAAAACTATAAATTTCTTTAAATTTCTTAGAATTTTCTGTTATTAAAATAAAATTGTCTACAATAACATGATATTCTAGGAAAAAACATATGAAAAAAATAACTTAAAAGTTTATGTTGGAAATACTCTAGATCTCAGTGTTGAATTCAACGGCTATGACGCTATTCTACATTACCACTCATTGCAATCTCAGCTTATTGCACAAATCATGCCCCGCTTCTTACAGATTTATTTTTTTTTTATATATCTATATTGGGCTAAGCATCCATAATTTTTATTTAAATTGTACAACTTATTGTCTTTTATATATTGATAATGATTATGTTAAAAGGATAATTTAAGAGCTAAGTGAAGGAGCATGAGAGTTTACTAGAGCAACTTCATTGGACTTATTTAAGTGGGTTGTTTAAGTTTAAACTTGGGAATTTTTTATTATTTTTGAAGGAGCATGAGAGTTGACTAAAGCAACTTCATTGGACTTATTTAAGTGGGTTGTTTACACTCAGGAATTTGTTATTATTTGTTCTTAATACATATTTGGATTGAAATTTGTTATGTCAAATTTTATGTCTCCAATTTTAAGGTGAAAATTTATTGGGAAACATATCTTTAAAGAGCAATCAGACATCACTTTAAATTTATTTTATCCTCAAACGTACTTTTAAATTTCATCCATCAAAAATCCAAACACACTTCTAGTTGGTAAGATAAGTTGTTTAAATTAAGCATATTTCTTCATATAAAGAAAAATGTTATAAATAAAAAATTATTTATTGCTTAAAATTAATGTTTATTAATGATATAAAATTAAATACAAATGAAAAATACAAAAATATAAGTTACTTAAAGATTATAATTTATATCATTGAAATGTAATGTGGTATAATAGGGTCAATTTCAACCTAGCTACTTAAAAATCTAAAATAAATTGATTATGCGAGCTTGATTGAAAATGCTTTTCAACACTAAATTTTAAATTTAATGTATGCATTTTAATTGCAATAAGTATTGAGTTATGGAAAAGGATTTGAATTTTATTCTCACATAATAATACACTCTTAGGGAAGGAATAAAAACTTTAAGTATGACTAATTTTTGGACCTCATATAATTGGCTAAAAAGATCAAATCTGATAAAAAAAAATTCCTTAAAATGTCATTGGAAAGCTAAAGATTCTAATTAGGATGGTTATAATAAAAAATAACATCCTACAAAAACGAAATAATTTAGATGCATTTATTATTGCTAGAGAAAGGTATTAAATTGAATTGTTCAATTACTAATGTAAAAAGTTAAAAAAATATATTTTACATATTTAAAAAAAAATGCAACAAAGAGTTAAAAATAAATATAGTAAAATAATTGATATCATAAATAGAAATAGAAATAAGATTATGTATAATATTTTATATGAATAAACTAATAGCATTTTTCATTGTAAGGTAAACGTCTCATGTTTTTATAAGAAATAATGGTGAATTTGTATGAGATTAAAGGAGTGTTTAAATTTGACTAAATTTTATTTAGAAAACTTTACTTAAAGTTTTTAAAATTTCAATAACACAAAACCTAAAATAGATAATCGAATCTCTCCTACTACAATTTTAAAATTCCTTAAAATGATGTTTTGGACAATAACAATATTCAATGATTTTCCCCTTTTGCTTTTCCAAGTCCTGTGTTACTTATTTATTTGCTTCTGCACGCTTACTTTTGTAAACTGGCCTACAAGTTTAATATTGCACTTTGCACTCTTTGAGGAAGGCAAGGTTTTCTATGCAAGAAGCTACCTCTTTCTTGTCATTCCAAGGTAAAGATTGTGAACCGCCAATGAAACCTAGACCTCTAAGACCCATGATTCAATCACCGTACACGTGTCTTGTCTATTATAGTTTCTGATTGAACATTGGGTGGTTCCATGAGGTAGGTGTGTATCAAAGACTATGCATGTGATGTGCATATATTGGGGCACAATGGGATCCCATGTGTTTGTGGGTCATAGTAGAAAAGAAAAGAAGAGATATTGATAGTGAAGATTGAAGAGAAGGACAAAACACAAGAAAAGGTGAATCAATATCTGATAGCAAAATACGCTCAGAAGCTAAAGGGTCTACTCAGTGTAGGTCACAAAATACGCTCAGAAGCTAAAGGGTCTACTCAGTGTAGTGACCTATGAGTGAAAGGGTAGCGGCAGATTAATCCAATTATGATAATAAATAAATGCTGTGGGAGGGACATGATGTAATAGAATAGGGTGAAGGAACATCTAGTTTTCTAGTTTTTAGGTTGATAAGTGATAATACATCTAAATTTTTTATTGTTGGATATAATTCAGGTGTGATGTATTAAATTATCTATTTTTTATTAAATAAGTGTCACATGATTAAATAATAAATATGTATTTTAAGCTAAGGTGACAAAATGTCACATGCAATGAATAGCTAAACATGCATTCAATTTACTTAAGTTACCAAAATAAATTGGGTTGAATTTTTTATTAATAAATGTTAGTGGTTAGAATGTTAGTTTATTAATAAAAAAAATTTAACTTGTGACTTTCTCCTTCTTTCTTTTTTCTTAATTGAGTTGGATTAACCATTGATTCGGTAATTTGTTTTTGTTAGATTAGTCAACCTATTTAACTTTTCAAAATAAGTTGGATTGAATTAACCCACTAAATTAATACTTTGTTTTTGTTATAAAAAAAATTATATAAACTACATGCATCTCAATAACAAAATTGTTTCTATTTTTGTTACTTTTTGTATAGTTTATTTAGTTATATATTGTTTAATTGGATATAATATTTTATAAAATATTACAAAATTTATGTTATTTTATTATTCTGCATTTATTTAACTCAGGATAATTTTTGCATTTGTGCTAAGATTATTTAGTAAGATAATATTTTTATAAGTGTAACATTATGTTTAAATTATCTATATGTATTTATTTATTTGATAGATTAATTTATAATTTGTTTTATATATTTTTATAAAAATGATATATCAACTCAACTCAACCTACTCACCTTGCGATTGAGGTAAAATTAGGATGATTAAGTTGATCAATTTAACATCTTATTAAAAATATATATTTAAATGTATTTTTTCTACTTTGATAAAATAGATATATATGTAATTATATTTTTCTGTATAAATATATTTACTAATAGGCTCAATAATTTTTTTTTACTTATAATTTCTGTAATATCAAATTTTTATTATATTCTTTTTTAAAATATCTATCAACTCAACTCAACCTGTAACTCAAAGCGCGCGGTTGAGGTAAAGTTGGATTGGTTAAGTTGATCAATTTAACATCTTATTAAAAGTGTAGGTTTAATTTTTTTTTTTCTACCTTGATAAAATAGATATATATGTAATTATATTTTTCTGTATAAATATATTACTTTTTACTAATAGACTCAATACATTTATTTTTACTTATAATTTTTGTAGTATCAAATTTTTATTTTTTTTTTATCTTTATCATCAAACTCTATTATAAAAATGCTGATGTGATTGCCGGAGTTCTAATGCCAAAATTCAAATTAGCATATGGCAATATTAAAGCAAAATTAATATAATTAAAAGATATTTAATAAAAAAATAATATAGTACAATTCTTTTAAAAGAATGCTTTGGAGTTTGGAGATCGCGTGGAAGGAAATCCACCAATGCATCAAGTAGAGCTGTAGGATAGGCTCTTTGGCATGTTGGCTTTTGTCATTCACTAAAGGATATTTTGAAAAATCTATCAACAACTACTACAGTTGAATTTTTTCTTGATGTTTTTGGTAGTCCGAACACAAAATTTATGCTCACATCAACTCATGGTTGGTTTAGTACAGGCAGTGACATAGGCAAAAAAATTAAAAAACTACAAATTAAAAAAATTATGAAAATGCAGCAAATTGTAAACTAGTTATAAATATGTAGCAATCAAAATCGTCCAGCATTGACGTGTTGAAACACGTTCATACACGATGTAACTGAACTTCATTCATGCCTCCCATGGACGTGATCGAGCTCCAGTCCCGCCCACCATCAACGTGACCGTGCGGCCCTATATATACCCCTTATTCGGCATTTGCACATCACTTGTGGATGTCTCTAGCTATTGTCCTGAAATTCTGTCAGTCAAGTAAGTGTTAGTCAAACATATGATTTTTAAATTACATGAAATATATTATTTTGTTGTCTTAGAGAATTGCTATTGATCTAGAAATTGTTAGTGACTTAGGTTGGAAATAGTTACTTGTTAGTTGTTATAGGTTTATTGTCTTACAATATTATTAGTTAGTGAATCAGATTATCATTAAGTACCTCTGTAAGGTTATGACTTAGGTTACATAGGTTATGACCTAGGTTTAGGGTTTAGGGTACAATTAGTTGGTGACCTAGGTTTTCATTAGTTATTTATGTAGGTTATGACCTAGGTTTTGATTAGTTAGTTATGTAGGTTAAGACCTATGTTTATTGACTTACAATATTATTAGTTAGTGACTTAGATTATCATTAAGTACGATCTCAAGGTTATTACCTTGGTTACGTAGGTTATGACCTAGGTTTTCATTAAGGACCTACGTAAGACATAGGTAATCAATTTTTTCAAATAATTTTTCTTCTAAATTAAATAAATTATCATAATATGCTTATAGATTTTTCTGTGTTACAGGCATGATCGTGCTCCTGTCATCCATTTCCCCTTTTTAAACCTAATAAGGACTTCACAAGTCCTCACAACTGTTGTTCATCATCTTTGTGATCTTGTAGTCGTTGGTCATATATAAAAAATGTCTGGAAATGGTAATTTTGTTCGTATTGTTTTATATTATAATGGTAGCAAAATTGAGAGCCGACATGGTGTTGTTTTCGAAGGAGAGAAAAGGGGAACACGTATCAACCGCAACTCAACCATTGACGAATTGCATGAAAAAATCAATCAAAAGTTAGTTGTCAAAGGTAATCAAACTATCACTATGGTAACTACAAGAATATGGTGCGATGATAAATATATCAACATGAAAGTAATAAACGACGAAGACTTAGAATTTGTAATAGGAGAATTTTTCAACCAATCAAGGAAAAATTTCTTAGAGTTGTACATGGATTTTGCTAGAGTAGAGGATGTGGCTTTACCAACGAGGTCAGTTGATTTCAATTATTCTAGTGGAGCATCAGCATCAGCTGCTCCAGTTGTTAATTTGTCTATGAAAGATGAAAATGACCCTACTTGGGTTATGGATGGCGATATTGATGATGACGATGATGAAAATATCGCAATAGAAGATCGTCTTCTTGCCGAGAATGCTAGTGCTTCGGACAATGATGAGGATCATGGTCGAAGTGCAACTCAAATACAAGTATATTACTCAGTCGTGAGAGAGCATGAAACCCAACGACAAGAGGATGTAGGGGAGTCTCATTTACCGCAACAATGTCAAGGTGTGTTAACAAAGAATAGTTACTTACATATATGTTTGTTTATTGTGTATGTATTTTATTGTAATAAATTTGGGAATTTGCATATGTAGGTGAGGGTAATACTACTTTTTGGGATGAAATCCAACATTACACCTACATTGATTGGGATTATCCGAGTGAACAAGATTTTGGCACTGGTTTAGGTTCAGTTGAAGGTCCATGGGTATTAGGGAATATTTTGTTTGTGAAACAGAAATTTGCATCAAAAGAAGATGTGCAAATGGCAATCAAGCGGAACCTCATGAAGGAGCATCAGGAAGCTATCGTGGTTGAAAGTACGCCGACAAAGTTAAGCATGAAATGTCGTGCGCATGACCAGAATACTCAACAATGTGAAAACAAATAATAGGTATCCTAGCCATCCACAGATACTGTGTCTCAGCAGATGCACCCATAAAATCGTAATCACCATAAGGTTGCCAAACCACCTACACAATTAAATCATATATAGGAGTCACTTGCATATTCACATCCATTTTAAATTAATATATTTAATTAAAAAAAATATACCTCATCTCTAGTTAAGGTGTCTAGCCTGTCTTGATACCAATTCAGTGAGTTCGTACTGAAGCGACTTAGAGCATTAAATCTAATATTCAGATTAAACATTCAATCGTTAATTGTAGTACGCATAAATACACGGTCATTCTAGTAAATCAAAATAAACATACTTGTGTCCGAAGTGGCAGTCTAGCTCAGACGGAGCAGGCAATGGGAGAGCAATCGGTGGAAATCTGAGCCATGCCCAAATCTGAAGCAAAATAGTGCAACCACCAATGTCTTTTCTATCGGTGTCTGTGCATTCGCACAACTGTCTAAATAAGTTTGTGAGAACCACAGACCCCCAGCTATATGTACCAATATCGGCAAAGTCACCAACAAGTAAGGCGATGTAGCGACATCCTACTACGCTCCCCCAATTTGTCGCAAAGGATCCAGGATCCTAACATTCGTGCAATGTGAGCCTTCGTGAAGTATATCACATTCTAAAGGTTCCCGGCAACTAGATCCCATGAAGGATACACTCTGTCGAAATATGATAACCTCAACCTGTCGGTGGATAACTTGATGTCCAGATCAGGGCCGTTACCAAAAACCTCATTACACAATTCTGCCCAATCTGTGTAAGTATGTCCGATAACGGCTTGCCCATCAGTAGGCAATCCTAGAATAACTGCAACATCTTGCAAGATAATTGTCATCTCACCCTACGACATATGGAAAGTGTGTCTCTGGCCTCCACCGCTCAACCATTGCACTGATAAGAGCAGCATCAATCTGGAAAACACAAGTAACTTATCAATTTTTAAATTCCAAATACACTATGTTTGAAACCACCAATTTGAACATTAAAATTTCAACATATTAAACATAACAATATTCGTAAATTGATACCTGCATAAACTTCATGCGAGCCACATGTATGAAACCAACCTCATTCAAATACTGTGCGACTACGTCCGGAATATCGTCGGGTCCGGGTCCACCACTAGGTCTACCTCCACGACGAATCTTTAGCTCTCTCTTTGTCTCGTCATTCCAAACTGCCTGTGAAATATGAGTGTGTTGTCTACGCCTCCTAAGTACATCTCATCTGTATGGTCTGGGAAGAACATGCGTTGTGGGATTGGTAGGCTCATGCTCACGGTCAGAACCAGAACGAGGTGACTCTGATGACGATGACTTGACCATAATAATACGATACACATTTTATAATCATATTAGAATAATTTACTTAATTTCAAATACAAATTATTTAGACAGATTGATTATGTATGTCTTACGTAGGTCCTTAATGATAACTTAGGCCATAGCCAAAGTCACTAACTAAAAATATATCTTAGGTACAAAGGGTAGTGTAGCGGTCGGAGCGGCTGCAATCCTTTCTTCTTCTCCGTCAGGTTCTATTTTCGGTGACCTCTGTTTCTTCTTCTGTTTGTTGTCTACTGTTGGGGCTTGCGAGGGTTTTGTTTTGGTGTGGTAGGGTTCACTGGGAAAGGTGGTTCGCGCAAAGGTCTTACTGAGTGAGTGAGGTGGGTTGGGAGAGAAAGAGTTTTTATATAAATAAGTGTTTTTTTTGTTTGGGCCCCAGATTGCTTCTTGCACTCCCCTTATTGCTGACTTTACTCTTTCTGGTTCATTTTTTTTAATTAAAACATTAGAATACCGGTCATCTAGCTATCCGCTATCCCAATTTTGAGGGCGGCCGCTCCGCTCCGCTATCCGGGATTGATAACTATGGTATGTCTTAAGTAGGTCCTTAATGAAAACCTAGGTCATAATCTACATAACTAACTAATAATATTCGAAGTCACTAACTAATAATATTCTAAGTCACTAACTAATCATATTGTAAGCCAATAAACCTAGGTCATAACCTAGGTCACCAAAATGCAATTCATAATAATATGCTACAAATTTTATAATCATATTATAATAATTTATTTAATTTCAAGTACAAATCATTTAGACAAATTGATTATGTATGTTTTACGTAGGTCCTTAATGATAACCTAGGCCATAACCAAAGTCACTAACTAATAATATTCTAAGCCAATAAACATATTGGCTTAGAATATTATTATTGATAACCTACATCACTAACTAATAACATTCTAAGCCGATAAACCTAGGTCATGACCTACATAACTAACTAATGCAAACCTAGGTCATAACCTATGTAACTAATTAATAATATTTTAAGTCACTAACTAATAATATTCTAAAAGCCAATAAACCTAGGTCATAACCTACGTAACTAACTAATGAAAACCTAGGTCATAACCTAGGTAACTAATTAACAATATTCTAAGTGACTAACTAATAATATTCTAAGCCAATAAACCTAGAACAACTAACAAGTAACTATTTCTAATATAAGTCACTAATAATTTCCTATATCAATAACAATTCTTTAAGACAACAATATAATATATTTCATGTAATTTAAAAAGCATATTTGAGCAACACTTACTTGATTGACAGAGTTTTCCTGCACAAAGCCTCGAACTAAAACCCGAATCTAGAGAGAAGTCATAGAACAAAAGGCTAGAGAGATAAGCAAGTGTTGTGCAAATGCTGAAGTTGGAGTTTATATAGGGGAGCAGGGTCACGTCCAGGGAAGGCGGGATTGAAGCTGGGTCACGTCGATGGTGGGCGGGACCGATCATGTCCAGTGACGACATGAATGGGGCTAGAACACGTCCAGGGTGGGCGTGACTAAACACGTCGTGGCCAGACGTGTTTGCTTGTTACAGATGTGTAATTAGTTTCCCAACTGCTACATTTTTGTAATTTTTTTTTAAAATTTGCAATTTATTAATTTTTTTGCCCAGTGACATATATAAATCATATATAACTTCTTTACCAACAACAGATTCTACGATGCATAAGGTAAACTCCTTGCATAACTTACGAAGTGAATCATGACCGTTAGATCGAAATAATGACATTGATTTGGAAATGGGAAATCGATTGTGCAACTGTGATGTTGAGACATGCATTTCGTTGTTCTACGTCACTAATCCATAAATGCAGTAGCAATTCCCATACATCACACATCGACCAATGTGACGAGACATATAGCTATCATTTTCCAAGGTGAACTGAATATTGTAAACAAAATTTAATATATAGTCAAGACTCCTTATCATTTAATTGATTTCGAATGAGAGGTTTGACTTTTCTGTTTCCAACTTCACCACAACGTCTATACTATAATTCACTATTATATCTATCCTCTATAATTCCATTGGAACCAACTTAATTAATTAATTTGATAATTTAATATATTCAATTTATGTTATTAATTAATGTTTTTTATTTATATGTTTGTATTAGTATTGATCCTCTATATTTCTATTGGAAAAAAGTTAATTAATTTATTTACTAATATAATATATTAAATGTATATTATTAATATTTTCGACTACCATAAACCATTGAAATTGACTTTTTGAGAGTGATGAATTTTAGATGTGAATGTTATTTGGTTATAATTTTCATGAAAAAAATAAGTTAAAATTAATTAAAGAACTTTAAGTATTTAACAAAATATTATGAACAAAATAAATAAGTTAAATAAAATATCGTAAGTTCTGCGTAAGATATCTTATAGTTGAATGAATAGTATGAAATTGTGAACAATTTGTATTATTTTAAAAAAATACTGAAATTTATCATCTCATTTTTTCACTTAATTATTTTTTACCTAATTAATCAACATGTCTCAATAATATTCTTAAATTCTCCTAAGAGATTTGAGATTACTCATAATTATTAAGTCTTTTCATATGCTACACATTTAAGGTTAAGAGATTGTGTATCCTATGATCAAAATACTCACCAAGAGCTTACAGGCTAGTCTATATGAGGAGGTTTAGATTAGGTCAAAATTTTCAAAAAATGAATCAAGCCAAATTTTTTATTAAAGTCTATTTAATCAAAAAGGGCAACATTTAAAAAATATTTTAAGTCTAACAACTTGGTCTATTTAAAAGATATTAATATTATTGTTGTTGTTTTCAAGTTAAAGTTTATAATTAATTTTAGGATAAATAATTATTTTTGTTCTTAAATGTGTAGAATGTTGATAACCATAATTTTAGTATAAATAATCATTTTCGTCCCATAATAATAATCATAATATTGATTAATAACCATCATTTATCTGTCACAATAGAAATTATCAAAAATAAATATTCTATCAATATACCAAAATAAACATTATAACAATGTATTAATCATTACAAATTTATCAAAATTACAATATTTAGTCTCATTATGAGACAAATTATGGTTATTATTATGTTTCTTTTAAGATATGCTTATTTCCCTATTTTTTTAAGTGATTATTATATTATCATTATTATGTTTTAACGATAAAAAAAGAGAAAATTTACTCTTAATAACATTTTGGTCTAATGAAAATTTATTGACCTTTTTCACCAAAAAAATTACTTCCAATGAAATATTACTGACATTTTGGTCTAATTGAAAATGACTTATATTGTGATAAAAATAATAGGCTCAAGCTTTTAAATAAAACTTATTAGGCTTGTCAGGTTGACCTATTTAATATATATATATATATATATATATATATATATATATATATACTAAAACTTAAAAATTCTATATTTTTTTCTAAAAATATTTTTCCTTATTATGAAGGTGGATGATCAACCATTTCAGAAAATCACCTTGAAAATCTCATAAAATGATTATTACTTATTTGAAAATATAAGTAAGATGTTGAGACATTTTTTGTTTAAAAATGTTTCTTTAACTGTTCTAAACTAATTTAAAGTGTTTTGTAAAATTAATTTATATTTTAATTACACTTTTTCCCCTTCAAATGAAGGTGGATGATCAACTTAAAATATCACATTAAAGATTTGATCATATATTGGTTCGTTGCTTCATGTTTGGGATGAGTTGGGAATTAAAAAATTGATTCATCTTTGTATTTAACTTGCCCTGATTCTTATTTCTTATTTATTTTATTATTTGACATTAAGATTAGATTATTGAATGAAACTTATGATATTTTATTTAACTTATTTATTTTGTTCATAATATTTTGTTGAATACTTAAAGTTCTCTAATTAATTTTAACTTATTTTTTTCACGAAAATTATAACCAAATAACCTTCACATCTAAATTCCATCGCTCTCAAAAAGTCAATGTCAACGGCTTATCGTAATAAAAAATATTAATAATATACATTTAATATATTATATTAGTAAATAAATTAATTAACTTTTTTCCAATAGAAATATAGAGGATCAATACTGATACAAACCTATAAATAGAAAAATATTAATTAATAATATAAATTGAATACATTAAATTATTAAATTAATTAATTAAGTTGGTTTCAATGGAATTATAAAGGATAAATATAATGGTGAATTATAGTATAGACGTTGTGGTGAAGTTAGAAACAGAAAAGTCAAATCTCTAATTCGGAATGTTGTTAACCTTTGGAAAATGACAATCATATGTCTTGTCACATTGGCTGATGTGTGATGTATGGGAATTGCATCTGTATTTATGGATTAGTGACTTAGAACAATGAAGTGCATGTCTCAACATCACATTTGCACAACCAGTTTCCCATTTCCAAATCAATGTCATTATTTCGATCCAACGATCACGAATTATTTCATAAGTTATGCAAGGAATTTATCTTGCATACCGTACAACCCGTCTTCTTTACTCTACTTTCTTGCAAGTAAATGATCCCATGAACGATGAATGTCTTCAATCAAACAATGAAAAAAACAAGCAAAATTGCAAAGAGTGTGTGCATGGTTCCCCATATATATATGTGTATTTTGCAAATGTAGTCCTATTGGAATTTAAGGTGGCAAAAACAATTATAACAAAATTAAAGAGTATATAAACAAGTCAACTCAAATTAAATCGAGTATTAAAATTTAGATTTTATTTACAAAAAGAATAATATTTTTCATTTTGTCTTATTTATTTCAATGAGATAAATTCAACGCATAAACTTTACTAGTTTACAGTCTATTTGTGCGTGGCTAAATTTGATTTTGACAAAAGCATAACTGCATAAGCATAACAAACTTTTTTTTTTGCAGTAAAAAAAAAAAAACTTTGTTGCCACATGTCACTCAATGAGTCAATATACTTAATTAGGACATTGCTTATTAAAAAGGGTACTTAGGACATTGTGTCCAAGAAGTTTTAAACCATAATCTTAATTTTTTAGCGTCCTTATAATTAGCCACAATATAACGAAACGGACTCTTAAAAATATTAAGTGACTTATTTATATTATTAATTATTTTCTCTATAATTATCAAATCTCTTGAAGATTTTGTAATTTTAAACACCTTTTTAATGCCAAGAGTAATATAAATTCAGAGAGTACAATAATCACATAAAAATTGTCAAAAAAAGAATCACATAAAAAATAGGTAATTATGTTTTTTAATAATGTTAAATTATTAAATTATAAATTTACATAAAATATTGTCTTATGTATTTTTCTAATCTAAAGTTAACATTATTTTTATCACCCACACACTCATAAGTTATTTACAAATTTTAAAATTTGAACTTATAAAAATTGGGTTTATGTAATTTATACAATCAAGCTTAAATCAAGTTTAAATTTAATTATTTAGTGAAAAACGAATAAATTTTGTTAGATATTTAACAATCTTGAAATTTTATTGAATCCACTTATAATGTGTTTTTTAGGTCTATTTAGGAGGAAGGGAGATGAAACAGATAAAATAGAAATATCAATATTTTATTGTTCATTTGAGATGAAAAATTAGAAAAATAAAATGATGCGAGTTCCACCGATAAGGTATGAAATTGGAAGAAAGGAATTGTATCATTTGTTTTGTTTGTTTACTTTCTTTAAAATAATTTTTTAAAACATAAAAAATAAAAAAATAATTTTATGTTAAGAGAAAGTAATATCGTAAAAAAAAATTTTAAGTTTTTGAATTAATTTTTTAAAAATGAATATAATTTTTATATAATATAATTATTTTCACACATTTTTTACTAATTCAAATATGTAGAAAGAAATTTCTCTACTTCTTTTTCCTATTTCTATATATCCATCATAAGAACACATATTTTCAACTCTATATCTCTTTTACATTTTTATCCTTTTTTATTTCTTTCCTCTTTATTTTTTTTATAATCTAACAAAGCATTATTGCTATCTTAAATTTATGCTCTTATAATGAAAATAATATTGTATTTCAAAGTAGAGACATGTTAAATGAAATATAAAATAAATAAAAATATCGGGGAGTCAAATTTTACGCAAACATATCTATGGTTTTTTTGTGAGCTTTTGAAGAACCCAAACCAGTTAAACAAATAGTTTATATTAAGCAAAATCTCCCGATGATATTTTCTTATTAAAAAAAAAACTATTGACGAAGACGTTACCATGCACATAGTACCTCCAAACCACTACTTTTGGTTTTAAGATTTAAGAGAAATCATGACTCTATCGGCCTCTAATCCTCTATACAGGCATGAGGGTGAGTTAGGTGACATTTAATTATTAATTAGTATTTTTCAATTTAAAACATTAACAATATAATTTGTTTTTGCTATAAATCTGGCAATCCCTTGCTTTCTTTTTAAGTTATCTCTTGGTTAGAAGTTTAGTACAATAGTACTAATATTTATTTAAAAAATTGATGACTTCTGTCGGCATATGTTTTTACATACACATATATAGGATCAATCCTCTCAACATGTGTTCTGTATTAATATCTATATAAGAAATTGATTTCTCTCAATCATATCATACTGTATTGATTCCTTTTCTTTTGATTAACGTATTAAACTTGTTATATCTGGTTCTAGAAGCATTGCAGAGGTGTCCACTTATTATGAAAAATACATACTGATGATAGTAAGTATAAAATTGGGTGAAAACGTCACTTAGTTTACCATTATATTCCGTATGATAGCAAGATTTTCAACCTGGGCTCGGTTATTATTTCACATATATATTTTATGGCAGATATTACAAGAATTTCTTCAATTAAGTAATCCTATTTTTAACCCGATAAAAGTATTATAACTGGAAAAAAATCTTTGAGAGTGTTTAATATATACAATTCCGTGTTAGTTGATGTAGTTATTCATATATTTGTGTAAATTAAAAATTTGATAGAAGATATAAAATGAGTTTGTTTAAATTTAAAAATTAATTTAAAAATAATTATTTTTTATATAAACGTTTTTTTAAGACATAGATAGGATTTGTTTCTTAAAATAAAAAATAATTATTATTATTTTAAATAGAAACAATTAAGGTAAATACATTAAAAAAATAGAAAGATACTTATTGTATTAAAATAAATACTTATTTGAATAAAAAAAATTAAACAAACTGATTCATTTAAACAAAATCTGGTTTTTTAAAAGTTGTAGTTATTATCACCTCCGTTATTTCTAAAAGAAGAGTAATATTTTGACAATTTTAGCCCCTTATGTAATTTTATAAACCAATTACACATCACTTTGCAATCATAACTGGCATGTTATGTTTATTTCAATAGTCAATAGCAACGCACTTGGCGGTAAATAGTTGCAATTTGATTCAAAGTAGGAGTAAAATTCATTGAGATAATCTAGCAACTCATGATGTTGTTTCTCTTTTCCATCATTTGTATTAATCTACTTTTTGAAAAGCCTTCGTAATATGACTAATAGAGCCTTTTATAAGCTCCTATGGCTCCCATAAGGTCCTATAAAGTGGAGGCAAGTGGACATAAACAAATTTGAGTGGTTTATTTCATGCAAAAATAATCAACAATAACGAACGATTATTTAATTGATAATGACCTCAGCATGATTGCTACTAATTCACTATTCAATCTCACGCTCGTCTAAGCAATTAGTCACTTCCATTATTGACCCCCTCAATTTCGCTTCTTCTTGGCTGGTAATCACTTCTTGGTTTCTACTTTCTACTCTTATATTATATTCTTTGCCCCTTTTGACTAATTTTGTGTTCTACCAAGATAGGAAAAAAATCAGAATGGAGCCAGAGAAAAAAGAAATAAACGAATCATCATATCACTATTGTTCTTTGTTGTGGAAAAATAATCACTTAAAAGTTGTTAATGTGTAAGTGGAATGCTTTTTTTTTTTTTTTTCCTTTTGTTTTAACTTGGATATATATATGCAGGTATTGCTTTGATAGCAACATGGTACTACATGTCGTACCATCGTTGATGGACATTACTTTGAGTGAGGTATTATTATAAGGTTTGATTCTTTAGGTTAATTATAAGATTAATTTTTAGTTTGAATTTTAATTATACTTAAATTTTTTTCCTCTTCAAAAGAGTATTACGAAGAATCAAACCTGAATTATCATCTAATATGTATTATCAACCGAACTATATTCATAGGATTTTTTTATTTGCAAAACGAGTCATTTTGTTAAAGTGTAATCAAACCTTTTTAAAAGTATACTATGTAATACAAATGTTTAGATAGTTTCTGCATACATTTCTCTGAACCTCAAATGATAATGTTCTTATCTTTATAAGCATGTTAAAAAACAGTGAAGTCTTCAGAGCTGTCCAATTGATATAGGGACTTATAACAAAAATCCACATTTGAGGAAGTGAATTGACCGCAATAACGTTGTTCAGCATGGTGGGAACATACTTTTACAAAGGTACATAAGTACCACATGTGAAGAAACATGTTGATTTTAATGATTCTTTTTTTTCCCTTTCTTTATCTCCTTTGCTATTTTCACATATATAATCTTTAATTTTCTAATTCGATGTAGTGGCTGAAATCCAATCTCAACGTGTGTGGATTGGTACCTTGTGCAGTCCAAAAATGGTAAGCTTACACTAGCTATTACTAAAAGGTCACTATACACGTGGACACCTTCTACGTCAGTATTGCTATATTAATAGTGCTTATTCACTCTCCAAGTGTTAACCCAAATAGACTTGTCCGTCCTCCTTGCCAGTCTTGCTACAAGAGCGTGGATGTCGACCTTCTACAGGAGCACAGACGCCTACTGTGCATATCTCCTTATTAACAACATATTCACTATGCTTGGTCATTCAAATTGATGTAACTATCTTATCACATAATATCTCTACAAGTTATCTACAAGTTGTTACTTATCTACAAGTAACAGTATATCAACAAGGTACACATTATCTTCTATTTAAATTAGATAACTGCATGTTATTATTTGTTATTATCTTATCAACAGATCACTAACAAACAAAGGCCCAAAGCCCAGACTCCACACTATAAAAACAGGTTCTCTCTAACCCTAATACAGAATCTCATTATTATCTGATATTCATTCCAGAATACTCAGTTTATACTCATCCGAGGCACCCTCGGAAATACTTCACACTCTTTTACTCAGTTATTCTTCTATAATTGATGTACTTACTTGAGCGTTGGAGTGTCTTTCCTTTGTTTTGCAGGTCTCTTTCCTACACAAAGACAATGTTCCATCCGACGTGGGAAGTTTGGAACCTACTCATCATTATACGTGGAAATTCCAGATTTTGGTAAAAACATTTGGCGTCCACCGTGGGGCCGCGGTAAAACATACCCCATGGCCTCGCACCCAGACAATTCATCAACATGCACACATGGTCAGTACACGTTCCAGCGTTAGACGTGACACCCTTGTTGAGGCGTCCAACCCTCCACAGACGACCATGACGAATGCAAACACCATTCAGCAACTCTAGAATCGCATAGCGGAGATGGAACAAAAATACCAGGAAGAAATTTGAAGGCTGAAAGCTGACCGAGATCAGTAGGAAACTAGAGTAAGACAACCGCAGGAAGATGAACGCTCCCCTAGCACCAGAGATGAACAAACTCAAGGCGAATCGTATCCTAGACAACATGTCAACCCTCTGCCTGGTCGTAGCATAACACAAGCCTATCGACTCGAGAGCCATAACACACGGTACAATCCCTTCGTCGACCGCATCAAGGAAGTCGATATCCCTCTTGGATGGAAACCTCTATACTTGGAGAGGTATGATGGCACCACCGACCCTGACGAACAGCTGGATGCCTTCCACTCCCAGGAAAACCTTTATACAAACAACGACGCCATATTATGTCGGGTGTTCCTTACTCTTTAAAGGGGACATCGTTAGCATGGTACAATGGCCTCCCTGAACAGTTTATCGACAGTTTCAACACCCTTGTCGAAAAATTCAACGCATAATATGCAACTAGCCGAACTCATAGGTTGACATCCGCTGCACTAGCCACATTGCATCAAATAGATGATGAACCTCTCCGTAGATTCATGGAACGATTTGGGCAACTTAATGTCCAAATCATAAACCTCAACCTTGAGGTATCCTTGTATTCCATGATGCTGGCCCTTCGACCTGGCAAATTCGTAGATAGCCTATGCAAGAAACCTCCCTCTAGCATGGACAAAATACGCAAACGAGCTAAAGGTTATATATAGATGGAAGAAATGTCAAAGTTCAGAAACGAAATCCGACAGATAGGACAGAAGCGGGAGAAACTTGAAGTAACAACCAAAGTCGACCCCCGGAGGTCTGACAAGAGGCAAAGGCTACACAAGCCGTAACTTCTCCCCAAAAGACCCAGGTTCGAGAGATATACTCCCCTGACGGTCAACCGAGCCACCATCATGGACGAAGCCTTCAACACAGAGGTACAAATGATCCTTCCAACTCCCTTATCGTCTGTGAAACGGGTGCAAACCCGAACATATATTGTCGGTACCATCGCGACAATGACCATAACACTGAAGAGTGTTTGGCCTTGAAGGATAAAATAGAAAACTTATCCAAGTGGGGCACTTGTTACGATTTGTGAAAAGACATGATAATCCTCCAATAGAAAATAGACAGGAAGGGCGACAAGGAGATCGATTCAGAAATAGAGACAATGATAGAAGAAGAGACGGAGCAGAAGACAGAGGCAACCGCAACTCAGATGCGAGCGTCAACCCCCTCTCCAACAAGAAGAGGAGCCCACCCAGCACATTCGCAGTGTGATTAATACCATCGCAGGCGACTTCTCACATGGAGGATCATCCAGTCAGTCTCGAAAAAGCCACTTACACTCCATTCGAGAGATCGATATAAATCGTGTCGATGCTCTCCCACCACAAAGCCTACCTCCCATTACATTCACTGGAGTCGATTTCAAGGGAATTGATCCTGTCAACCAGGACGACCCCATGGTCGTTTCCCTGATAATCGCCAATTTCAAGGTAACAAAAGTGCTTATCGATCAGGGCAACTCAACTGACATCCTGTATCTAAAGACTTTCATGAAGCTGGAAATCTCACCAGGCATCATTCAGCCTCACCTCAGACCCCTCTTGGGCTTCGCAGGAGAAAGGGTAGAAACTCGGGACTAAGTCGATCTTATGACCACCTTTGGTCAGGGTTCACTTTCGATGAGTTTTCCTATCAGGTACCTAATTGTGGATGTTGACACATCGTACCTCGCCCTGATTGGTAGAAAAACACTGAACGAGCTTGGACCTATCGTCTCCATGCCTCATTTGTAGATGAAATTTCTTACCATGACGGAGGAAATTGTCACTGTGAAAGCAAACCAGAAGCAGGCCAGACAGTGCTATGTAGAAAGCCTCAAAGTGGCACCGTATCCTTCTGACAACAGGTCAGATAGATGTCGTCCCACTTTGGGGGGCACTACCTAGGTCATGATCATAGATAGAGGGTCTACCCCTTATACACTGACGGTCTATACAACGTATCATGATGATACCTTCGACATGGATTCGCACGATGACAACGTCGACAAAGGACCAAAACCGATTGAAGAACTAGTCAAGCTAAAACTCGGGCCTAAACCTAGACAATGTACGTAGCTTAGCAAAGATCTTACCAGTCATAACTACATACATATAGATGACGTACTCTGCAAGAATGCATCTCTGTTCGCTTGGCAAGCGTCCAACATGCCAGGTATTGGCCCTAACGTCATATGCCACAAGCTGACAATGTGTCCACAGGCCAAACCAATAGCGCAGAAGAAGTGAAATATGGGAGAAGAAAGAAGAAAGACAGTAAAGGAAGAAGTAGACAAGTTGCTTAAAGCTAACTTCATCAGAAAAATCAGGTACTCTACTTGGCTCGCAAATGTTGTCATGGTCAAAAAGGCTAGTGGGAAGTGGCATATGTGCACAGATTTTACAGACCTCAACAAGGCATGCCCGAAAGACGCATACCCATTACCCAGCATTGATAGACTGGTCAATAGAGCATCCGAGTTCCAAATAGTGAGCTTTCTGGACGCATATTCTGGCTATAACCAGATCAGAATGCACACCCTGGACGAAGAAAAAATGACCTTCATTACTGAAGATGCCAACTACTGTTACAAAGTCATTCCTTTTGGTCTCAAAAATGTAGGGGCGACATACCAGCGGCTGATGGACCGTGTTTTTAGAAAACAAATCAGACGTAACATTGAGGTCTATGTTGATGACATGGCGTCAAGTCCTAGAGTGTAGCCCAACATGTTGCAGATCTGGAAGAGGTATTTGAAGAGGTACGAAAGTATGACATGCGTCTCAACCCCGAAAAATGCACATTTGAGGTGGGTGGAGGCAAGTTCCTTGGTTTCATGATCACAAACCGAGGAATTGAAGCCAACCAGGACAAATGTTCAGCCATATTACAGATGCATAGTCCGACCAACGTCAATGAAGTTTAGAGATTGAACAGAAGACTAGCGGCCCTGTCAAGATGCCTTCTGAAACTCGTTGAGAAGGCAAAGCCTTTCTACAAGCTACTCAATAAAACAGAACCATTTCTCTGGGATGACACTTGCAAGCAGGCCTTCGAGGCATTCAAAAAGACAATTGTTGCATCACCTGTCTTGAGTTAACCTTGATAGGGGACACCATTGCTCTTAGACCTCTCCATAGCAGACGAAGTTGTCAGCTCAACACTTGTCCAAGAAGAAGGGAAGCACCAAATCTATATCTATATCTACTTCACTAGCCGCATGCTACATGAAGCCGAGAAACGTTATCAGATGATCGAAAAGATAGCCTTGGCACTAGTCACCTCCGCTAGGTGCCTTCGGCCTTACTTCAAAAGTCACCAAGTGATAGTTAAAACTAACTATCCCCATCAAATAGGTACTATGGAAGCCCGAACTGGCAGGCAAGATGGTGGCATGATTAGTCGAGCTGTTAGAATTTGACATTTGATATGAACCATGCGGTCCCATGAAGACGCAGTTCATGGCAGACTTCTTGGAAGAATTTGAGAGAAAAGACAAATCCACCCCAGACTAGTGGAACCTCTACGTGGACGGAGCATCCAACATACAAGGAAGTGGAGCAGACATCATACTTGAAGGACCCGACAACATCTCGCTCGAACAAGCTCTTAAGCTTAACTTTAAGGCCTCAAACAACCAAGCTGAGTACAAGGCACTCATAGCAGGACTCAAACTCACAAAAGAAGTCAGGGCTCAATGTCTGAGGTGCTACTCCGACTCACAGCTCATCCAGGAACAGATAGTTGACAAATATCAAACCAAAGAAGCCATACTCCTCTAGTATTACCATCTAGCCAAAACACTCATCGACATTTTGCAGTGTTTTGAGATGTATCACATACCGCGAGAAAGTAACACCAGGGCTGACTTGCTATCCAAACTGGCCAGTACCAAAAAGACTGGACACCTCAAAGCAATTATCCAAGAAACACTCCAGACACCCACTATAGACACCCAAGCGGTAATGGCTGGCAAGTTGGAGGAACCCAATTGGATGACCCCCTACAGAGACTTTCTCACAAAGGGAACACTCCCAACAGATGAAAATGAGGCCCGACGTCTAAAGAGGAAAGCTAGCTACTGCATCATAATTGATGGCAAATTATTCAAAAGAGGGCTGACATCACCTCTACTCAAGTGCCTAGATAGCCAACAGGCGAACTATGTTATGAGAGAACTCCGTGAAGGGATCTGCGACCTCCATACAGGGGGATGCTCCCTAGCCACTAAGGTAGTAGAAGCAGGATACTACTGGAAAACACTCAGGACTGATGCCTTCGAGTTCACACGAAAATGAAAAAGGTGTCAAGAGTTTGCGAACATCCCACAGTTTCCCCCTGACAACCTTCATTCCATCTCTTCTCCATGGCCTTTCGCTATGTGGGGGATGGATATTTTGGGACCACTTCCTAAAGCTCCAGGAATGGTCAAATTCTTACTGGTGGCAATCTACTACTTCACAAAGTGGATCGAAGTAAAGCCATTGCGAGAGATAACAGCCAGCGAAGTCGAAACCTTCACTTGGAAACTATTGTCACTGACAATGGTACGTAGTTCAAGGCACAAACCTATGAGGACTTCCTCACACAATTAGGTATCAAACACCTAGTCACCTTTTTTGAGCACCCTCAAACAAATGGCCAGGTAGAAGCGGCCAACAAAGTCATCCTTAGAGCCCCTTCGCACTAGAGTGGACAAGTCTAAATGTCTCTAGAAGTAAGAACTCCCCTGTATACTTTGGGCTTGTCATTGCTCACCTTAAAGCACTACAAAGCAAACTCCTTTGTATAATAACCCAGTTTTCTAAAAAAAAAAAAAAGTACCCATGCTAACAGCGTGGAGATTAGCGTGGAGGTTAGCGTGGCAGTGCCAGTAGCGTGGAACATGGCGCCGTTAGCGTGAGATTGCACCAGAAGGCTTTTTCCTTCGAACAACTGGCGCGATTAGCGTGAAAATGGCGCCGTTAGCGTGGGAGACGCTCCAGAGGCCATTTCATGCGGCTTTATGGCGCGAATAGCGTCATTTTGGCGCGATTAGCGCCATGGACACGCCCATTTGGCGCGGTTAGCGCCGTTTATGGCGCGGTTAGCGCCGGTATGGTCTGGAGACCCTTTTTATTCGAATATTTGGCGCGAATAGCGTCAAATATGGCGCGGTTAGCGCGGGAACGCGGACAGACCCTGTATTAAAGGCCATTTTACGAGATTCTTGGCCAAAAACCTTGTTTCTTCTTCCTCCAGCAACCCTTCCACCATTGTTGAGTGCCCAAGCTTGGTTCCTTCACCATATCTCA
>PYAF01001381.1:460507-477766 GCA_007407185.1 Glycine tomentella | reverse complement strand
TTTATTTGTATTTATGTATGCCCTCGTGTGAGGAAGGATCCGTGGGATCAGAAAGCGCTCGGACGCTTCTTGTGTATTTATGCACCACGGGTGCCAGTTGTTGATGTATTTATATATCCGGTTTTCGTTCTGTTATGCTTACTCCTGTTTATATCTTTGAGATATTTATGTTTTTGCCTATTGTTTGGTTGTATGATCTAGTTAAGCAGGGGCATGTGTGATGTGTTGTGGGTTGTGTTTCCATACATAATGTTATCAAGAAATATGGTTTGGTTTTATGCTTCCGCAAGATAAACTTGTTTTCTTAAAAAGGTTTTATTAACTTGTTTAAGCGCTAATCTGATGATTATACAATGATAATACGTCGGGTATACACGGGGTGTTACACTTTGCGCCTTACATATGACACTGACGCCATAATCCCCATTGAGCTAGGGGAACCTTCGACAAGAAGGGTGCTCTTTCAAGAACAGTGCAACGAGGAGAACATGAAAATTGAGTTGGAAATTAAAGAAGAAATCTGAGACATAACTAGAGTCAATGAACAAGCGGCCAAGTTCCACAGGACAAGAAGATATAATTCCAAGGTTCAACCTCGAACCTTCCAGCCAGACGACTTAGTCTGGCGTGTCCGAGGTGAAGCCAGGAAGGATCCCCACGCAGGCAAACTTGGACCAAACTAGGAAGGCCTGTTCAGAGTTATCACCAACTTGGACAATGGTGCCTACAAACTACAGAAACTCAGTGGTAAAGACATTCCAAGAACTTGGAATGCTACCCACTTGAAGTTCTACTACAGCTGAGGAATTCAAGATCGGGTGGCGCACTCTTTTTCCTATTCAAGTCTTTTTTCCACTGGGTTTTGGCTTGAAAGGTTTTGACGAGGCCCATCCGAAGAATAGCAGAGGGAATATGTACATAAAATGTCATATTAATAAAACATATACCTCTTTTTCCCTTTTACACTTACTTATGTCAACATTGCAAGATCTTGACTAATTTTAGGAACTATCGCTTGATCACTCTCCTAGGTCCAGCCTCGACAAAAACCCAGGACCATGTCCTGGTACTACTTGCTAAGGTCTACCCTTGGCAAGTCTCACTAAAATCTAGGACGGACGCGTCCCTGGTATTCTCCAAAGGTTCGTAAAATCCTAGGGCTTCCCTAGGTGAACGAACCTCTAGCAAAACCCAAGGTCTACCCTTGGTATCCCAAACTATGGTCTATGAACCTAAAGCTTTGGTCAACGTCCCAAAACCCAAGACAAGCTCTTAGTATAAAACCCAGGACAAGCTCCTGGCATGATGAACCAAGACAATCTCTTGGTAATTTACGAGTTTGTAAATCCAAACTATAGTAAACCGTCAAGGTTCATAAGCCTAAAGTTTTGGTCGACCTCCAACAAAACCCAAGACAAGCTCTTGGTATAAAGCCCAAGACAAGCTCTTGGCATGAAAAATCCAAGACAAGCTCCTGGTATAAAGCCCAAGAAAAGCTCCTAGCATGAAAAACCCAAGACAAGCTCTTGGTATAAAGCCTAGGACAAGCTCCTAGCATGAAGACCCAAGACAAGCTCTTGGTAATTTACAGATTTGTAATCCCAAACTACGGTGAACTGTAAAGGTTCATAAACCTAAAACTTTGGTTAACCTTACAAATCCAAGAGCATCTCTTGGCACCATCCAAAACCCAAGGTCTACCCTTGGTACCATACAAAATCCAAGACCATCTCTTGGTAATTGGCAGGTTCGTAAACCCAAACTATGGTGAACTGTCAAGGTTCATAAACCTAAAGCTTTGGTCAACCTCTAAACCCATGGCGAATGCGTCACTGGTACTGCTACAATCATCTACGGAATTCAAGGTCTATCCTTGACCAGTATAGTTATCAACAACTCTTGGTAACTTGCAACTTTCAAAGCTTGAGGTCCACCTGTGGTCAACCTCGTATTCACCAAGTTATCCGTCACGAAAACATAAGGTATTTAAAGCATGACTTTGATGATTTTAGTGCTCATAAATTCTATTTGTGTAGGAATACAAGCCACACAAAAACCTAAGGAAGCATATTTGGTATACTAAAGCCCAAGGTCCCCTTGGCATGATGAACCCAAGAAACATTCTTGGTACTCTAATTCCTATGGAACCTCGACATGCAGTACCATATGATCATTTATTTTGCAAGAACAATTGTCCAAGGTCCGTCCTCGAAAATTCAAACCCAAGAAAAACTCTTGATATTTTCATCCGGTGGAAACCTCAACAAATGAGTCCACCCTTGACATTCCAAACCCCAGAAGCACTCTTGGTATTTTTTATTCATGCAGAACCTTGACACGCTAGGCTAAAGACTTAGCCAATTGCAGAAATAAGAGTTCAACAACAGATGTCCACAGTCAACCCTCGACATTTATAAACCTAAGATATATTCTTAGTACATATTGGCAATGGGAACCTCGACAGGAACCTACATTACTTCATGACAATGATAGTTCATGACATGTAAAACCTAAGATGCACTCTGGGTACTTTAGTCAGTTGACAATTCAGCAAGCAAGGTCCATACATCAAACCACTCGAAAGAAACAAGACAATATTACAACAAAGCGTCTTAACTGGTTTGATGACAACATTATTTAAGTGACTTATCAATGTAAATATTAGTAGAAGACAGTATGTAACGCAAGGAAGACATAGAAGATGGAGAAATAAGGAACATTTTCATTAAATTTTAAAAAATATCTTTACATGGCCACCACTGGCCAAAAAGACAAAAGAAACAAACACAAAAGCAACCTACACATCAGCTGCATCACTAGCAGCCTCCTCCGCAGAACCGAGCTCTTATTCATCAACCAAGATGCCATCCTTTACATCCTTGAAAGGGTCAAACAGACCCAAGTCAAGGTCCTTCGCAAAAAGGTCAGCTTTGCGCACAGCTTTGAGAGCATCAAGCGAGCATTGAGGATAGGCCAACCTAATCAGATTCTTGTTAAAGGGGGTTGGCAGCCTTCGCTCAAGCCTGTGCTCAACACTCCATAGTCAACCTCCCTTAGAGCATTCATAAACTCGAGGGAGGTGACAGGCGTTTTTCTGGGGAAGCTCGAAAGAGAAACCAGACACTTTATCGCTAGGTACGGGAGCTGTTGGCCAAACAGGTATAACAGTCTATTGATAGGGATCACCCTTCTTCGCCTGAGCCCTATATTCATTCAACAGAAGCAATAATAAAGAAAGCAAACTGAGTTCGGCTGCTTTCCCAATAGAGTAAGGCAGAAGAGAATCTCCAAACCACTCGACCGCGAGAGAGAAGGAGCGTGAAGGCATCGGTAGAGGGGCAGTCACCAACCCCAACGGCCCAAACCAAATTCAAGAATACGACCGATACGATTGATTGGTCTATGTGCCTCTCTTATTACTTTTTTGTATTCCCCTGTTCCTCGGATACAATTCGATCCTTCTACGAATTCCATGGAGTATGTAGTGAGTTTGAATTGACCCGGTTAGCTAGAAGGTTCCTTTCGCTACCGTCCTAAGGTTAAACCAACCGTTGGTTTGCTTTAACAAGATTTCACTGAAGTGAACCCGACGCGAAGTTGGTGAAACCTGAGCGTAGCTAATGAAAGGGACTTAGATTAGAACCGACTATAAGCCCTGAGAGCCAGGTGGAATTACATTAGTACATTAGTTAGACGAGCAGGAGCGTATGTACCCCGATTCGCACCAAGTTTTCTCTGTCGGGCATGGAGAAAGCTCCAAGGATTGACCCGCTCTACAACCCTAATTCATCGTCATTGGGGCTATTCTCTCGAAAGAAGAGTGTGATAGAAGCATATCCGTTTCAGCCTAGGGATCAGCCTATCAAACAAAAAGTAAGTAAACATGAAGTTTCTTCGGCAACGGTTTTTTCCAAGCAAGATGCAAGAGGGGACGAGCGTGTCTCAGCACTTAGACAAGATGGAGAATCTTCTCCAAGAATTTTTAGCAGTGAGAGTCAAAATGACTGATCGTGATTAGTGACCGGGAAGTCTGCTGAAGTCGTTTGAGTCTTTGACAAAATGAACGGCAGGCGGCGGCATTGCAGACGGAGGAGGCGGAGAAGTACAAGGAGTGGCAAATGCAGGAGAAGTAGGTCGGGTGGCTGTTAGAGTCGGAGCGGTGGCAACCGGAGGCATAGTAGTAGCGGCAACAGGAACTAGAGCCGCAACAACAGGAGAAGCAGCAGGGGAAGTAGTGGTAGCAATCACCACAGGTGTCGGAGCCCGGACAGGCGAACGAGAAGTAGGCAACAACTTGGCAACCTCCCTCATCGCACACAGGCTACGAGGGGCATGAACAGCCCGAGACTTCTTGCGCCCAAACGTCCTAGCACCCTCGTCTCTCTTCATCTTTCACAGTTCGGAAGGAGAGGGGCTGGGGAAAGTAGCAGCTACATCAGCAGCGCCAACTTGGACGGTGGGTCGACCCTCTTCTTCAGCTAGGGGGAACAGGGGGTGACACAACATCGTCACCCATATTCCTCACCAGTGGCCTCCTTTGGAAGTTACCCATCATACCTGCAAAAACACAGAAACGCAAGTGTCAGAGTACACACACTAGAAAGCAAAGAAGTTATAAGGAAAAGAAATTACCGTCCAGTGCAGCAGAAGGGTCGTCTGTCGAGGGCAACGACAAGATGACATAGATGTCCAAAAAGGCTGGCAACAGTTCCAAGGTTGCCTTCTCAGACCTCTCCACTAAGGTCAGTATATCCTCATCAAAGGACCTGAACTTAGTGGGGTCAGATTGACAATAGAAGGGGAAGCTAGCCTCCTCATCCCGGTTGCGCATCAATTGAAACCCATCAGCCACGACACCACTTTTGTGGACCTTGAAGAATCGATCCTTGAAGCCGCGGAAGACGTTGGTGTCAACCTTGAACAACTTTTTAGAGATGCTGTGAAAAGAGACCAAAGCAACCTTCCCGGACAGCTTGGTTTGAAAAAAGAACAAGAAAAATGAACAAACACTCGAATGTTCAAAAACGAACACAAAATCTCAAAGGCCCGAACCACTGTTCAACTATTAGGGTGAAGTTGGGAGGGGGCCACATTCAAGTACTCTAGCAGAGCACATTGAAATGGAAAGAAGGGGAGAAGAAGACTTAAAACCTCGAAAAGGCATCGGTACATGAAGAAGAATGGAAGTGTGCCTGGCGTCGCCCTTAAGCAAGGGAAGTCATCTTCCCCACTGGGCTCGACGATGACCTTGCAGGCGTTCGAAGGAGCCGTCATCTGCAACGTCGAGCGAAGAACATTTACAGAAACAGTGGAACTTATGGAGGAATGATACTTAAACACGTCCTCCCTTACCCACTCATAGCCGCGAAAGACTGGGGTAGCAGATGGCGACCCAGCACCAGGGCCGCGACACATACAAAAGGAGGCTCTAACTCCTCCAGGACTACCTCGCCTCATCCTCCCCGAAGGAGAAGAAGCGGGGATGACGGTGAGCTGCAGAGGCTCATTTGCCCTTGTGGTAAAGGAAGACCTTGCCTGCTGACGAGGATGAGAAGTGCCCTCACCAGCCCAATCGGAACTTGCCCTCCTCTCGGAGGAAGAGGAAGATCCGTCGGAATCTCCTCCATTGATATTCTCATCCGAAGAGTTACCCACAAAGATGACTTCACACATAACATGTTGCTCTATCGAGCCACCAGAATCATTGCCACCCATGCGTAAGGCAGAATCAGAAACGGGTGAGATAGACATTTTTTCAGAAGATTACCTTGAGAAAATTGGAGGTTTAAGTAAGAGGAAGAGTAAAGGAGCAAGAAGATGCAGAAAAGAAAAGATACAGGAATGGTGATGAAAATGACAAAAGTCCCATCTGTTTAAATGGGAGTGAGGCTCGACTATTACTGGCGGGATTTTGAAACTTCCCCTAGAAGCTCACCCCATGATTGACTGCATTTACCCACTACCGCATGATCTCCTATACATGCCCACTCCTTGAGTGACACATAGGCACGATTACAGCTGCGTGGGCGGCACATGCCTGCAACATTTAAAGTAGAGAAACGCATGATTTCAATGTCCACTCCAACGGTCAGATATTGGCAGAAGCTATCAGCCTGGACGCTTCACTTACCTGACATGTTTGACCTTATCTACAAATCAAATTAGTCCACCTGTGATAGCTTAACAATAACAACCCGGACTGCCTCATCCAGGTTCAAGACATTATTTCTCAAAGCTATTAACCTTGACGCACGACATCACTTGTCTAACCTCGAGGGTTGCTAGCACTCATCATGTTATTTGCCATGACACTGGACATTCTTCATCGACGCTCATTCACCCTCTTTCACCTACAAAATGGCTCAGAGACTGGGGGGGCTTGTGTATAGTTCAAAAATGGTAAACTTACACGTGACCATCACTGAAAGGTTACTATACACGTAGGCACCCTCCACGTCAGCACTACTACATTAACAGTGCTTATTCACTCTCCAAGTGTCAACCCAAACACACTTGTCCGCCCTCCTTGTCAGCCTTGCTACAGGAGCGCAGACGTCGACCTTCTACAGGAGCACAGACGCCTAGTATGCATATCTCCTTATTAACAACATATCCACTATGCTTGGTCATTCAAATTGATGTAACCATCTTATCACATAATATCTCTACAAGTTATCTACAAACTGTTACTTATCTACAAGTAACAATATATCAACAAGCTACATATTATCTTCTATTTAAATTAGATAATTGCCTGTTATTATCTGTTATTATCTTATCAACATATCACTAACAAACAAAGGTTCAAATCCCAGACTCCACACTATAAAATCAAGTTCTCTCTAACCCTAATACAAAATCTCATGATTATCTGATATTCATGCCAGAATACTCAGTTTATACTCATCTGAGGCACCCTCGAAAATACTTCACACTCTTTTACTCAGTTATTCTTCTATAATTGATGTACTTACTTGAGCGTCAAAATGTTTTCCATTGCTTTGCAAGTCCCTTTCCTAAACAAAGACGATTTTCCATCCGACGTGTGAAGTTTGAAACCTACTCATCATCATACGTGAAATTTTCAGATTTTGGTAAGAATGTACCTCATTCACAAGTCATAAGTTTTGAAGAGGATTTTATTTTTAATGTGTGTGGATTACCGATTAGAGGATTTTAGAGTTTAACCATTGGCGAAACTTTAGAAGTTTTTTGGGTGTGGATTTTGTCGATAGGGATGGCATTGTTAGAGAATTTTGAAAAACTTAATAATTCATGATGATATAAAATTTTGCATTAGTTATAATTGAAGTTCTATTATTACAACTTTCATTTTCTCCCTTGTAAATGCCAATAAAATTTAAATAAAAATGTATAACATTAAATACTGCAAGCCCAAACTGCTTTTGCATAAAAGAAATAAAACAAACAAGGTCAAAAATAAATATTTTCAATTATAATCTCTATGCAATTTATGTATAATTTAGTTTGGTGAAAAGGATTTGAAGGGTTTTATATGCAATTTATAAGATATTCTAAATCAAAATGCAACTGATATGCTCATTTAATTAACAAAATATAGAGAAATATCACATACTAGTGAATTTTATGGTGGAATATCACATCTCCTTTCAATCTTGTTGGTGGGTATTTTTCTATCTTGTAAGGGAGAAACCGCATCCGCTTCATTACATTCTCCATACTCTCGTTCTTTTAACTGGTACCAATGTCCTCGTACAAGTATTTATAAGCAATCGCCTTTATGAATCTTCTTTCTTTTAAAAACAGATGTCAACATATCATTCTCTTCTTTCACCAATCTTTCACATATAACATATATTAGAAATATATACAAATGTGACAGACAACCAACAATTTTATTATAAATGTAACTAGCAATTTTATTTGAATCCAAAATGATATCCAAAATCTATGACACTCACACATTATATTATATAATGTGTGTGCATGCGTATACAGCAACTTCTTTTGTACAGTTCAAATGATTTATAATTTATTTTTTTAACAAAAAGTTTTCTAAAAGATTTAAAATAAAAAATAAGAAAAATCCAAAAAACGCGTGGTGTGATATTTTTCTTGATATCTCATTTCTAAAAATGAATAAAATCAAGCCGATTTGCTGGAATATTTTATTTTATTGCAATGAAAAGTAGACTCTTGACTATGTGAACGCATCAAAATCATGATTACTATTCCAGTGACATGATACTTTCCGTTACAAAATAACCCACTGTTTCATGGTACTATTTTCTCCATTTGTGGCGTTGCTTGTTTATTATTGTGAAGCCATTAAATAACTTCATATTCCAACCATGTGTTGTGCAGATAGAATTGCTCTTCAGCTTCGTTTGTAATGTGATATTGAAAATGACTAATGATTGTAGTCAATACATTGTCGAATTTGCTAATGCAAAAGTTAGGTCGCATCATAATAGTGTGAAGATATTTAATGATGTCAGGCATGACGGTGTTTGATAATAATTTTAATTAATTTGGGTTGATTACATTCCTTAAGCTTTCAATATTTTACTGGATACAGAAGTTTTTTTGGGTGATAAACAGAAAGTGTTGGTAAAGCATATAATGATGTGAAAGAACTCAGGTCTGGTGGAGCATGTATATGAACAAAGAAATAATTTTTTTTTTAAAAAGTTGCATTTACATGAACATAGATCTTGTTCACACTGGTAGATAAATAAATATAATCTTTGGTTACTCCTATACTATTTAAGGTAGAAACTTGTTGGATATCAAAGCAATGGAAGGGGTCACAGTGAAAGACAAACATGAAGAAACTAGTTGTTTGACTCATGATTTACACATTGTTTTATCAGATGTTACAAAACTCGTACTTACAAAGCCCATTTTACTAAGTAATTTTATGATATTTCTTTTTAATTGTTTTAAGAAATTAATATTAACTTCTGTAAAAAAAGAAGCTTATATAGTCTACGAGATTATAAGCTTTTCTTCTTTTTTTTTTGAAAGGACGAGATTATAAGCTAAGCATACTCAAATCCAGTTCCTGTTGTATAAATCAATCAGTTGAAAACAAAAATAGACTATGATATGAGCGTGTCTCATTGATTTAATCTCCCCCCAGTTACACTTATCAAAAAAATTACACACATATCCGTTGTTTTTTATATTACTTTTACACATATATACAGCCGTTGATTTTTTTATAATAAAAAAAAACTACACATTCTTCTCTTACAAATTATACACACAATATCCTTAAAAAATAATGTTATTATGCTAATTGCTAAGTATAATTTTTTAATCAGAGTGTAAGTACAATTCATGCTAACTCTATAATAGATCAGTGTAATTATCTCCATAATTGTTTTTGAACATGCCTCAATTTATGCTCTAAGATTAAACCAAATAAGCTGTTGATTGGCTACCGAAAAATCTGTGGAAGATTTGACAGGAATATATAGTTTAAGTGACTATATATTAGCGGCATGAAAATAGATTTGAGTGTACTTTTCAGTTTTTACTCATTTTATTTTGGGGGTTACAATCCTATCTGCCAAACCAACTCATGTAGTTTTTAATGATAAATGTTGTAGAGTGAACATAAATCAAATTGCCTAAATCACGTCAAATTTTCAGGGTACCGAAATTTCCATCTATAAGAATTTTTCTAAACCCCTGAAAAGAATTATTTATTATATGCCACTGGCAAGAAAAGCTCCTTTGAAACCTATAAGTGCCTGTTACAATTACGGCAAACAGAAACAATCCATGTTTTTTTTATGCACTTCGATGTTTTATTAAATTAATCATGAGTAGTCCTTAGAATCCTTAAAAAATATGTCCAAAATTTAACAGATATTATAGAATACATGGGTCTTTTTTTTTTTTTTAAGAGAATACATGGGTCTTTAACTATAATTCCCTCGGAGCAAGGACCAGAAAATATCCAAAAGGCCCAAAACCGAACACCAAACTCAAAAAGCACTGTTCTGAAAACTGGACCTAACCGGCCAGTTCGACCAATCGATCCAGGAACCGAGAATCAACCTGGTGACCAATTTGTTAACTATAATAAATTGACTGTTTTCAAAACCGGTCAAGAACTGATCAAACCTGCATCAAACTGGTACTGAAAAGTGCCATTGAACCGGTATTTTATAATTTGTTTTTCATTTTTAAATTTAATCTAGAATATTTTTAAAATAAATAAAAATACATTTAATAAGGTTAACAAGCAATGATTTTATAATACATTTGCACATACAAAAAGACTGTTTTCGGATTCGAATTCATGATTAACAAGTTACTGAGATACAACTTTATAGCTATGTCAGGATATTCCCTCGTTAATGACATTGTTATATCTTATTAAATAATAAACCTAAATATTATAATAAATTTGATTTTATGTTTACTTTAAATGTTAAAACTTATGAAATGATGTTTTTATTTTAGTTTTTAGTGTTATAAAGTTATAGAATTATGTTTATTTAATATGAACTTATATATTATTTAATTATTATTATCATCATTTTATTAATACCGATTTGACCATGGTTCAACTACACTTGAACCTTTAAATCTTAAATAAGTGTCTTGACCACTTCAACGATTGGTCCGATTTTAAAAAACATTCTGAAAAAGGATTAAACATATCTTTAAATTTAGGACCCAGAAGATATTTAAAAAAAAAAAAAATTCAATTCAAAATGACCTTACAGCTTACAGGACCCCCTCTATGGACTTCACATACCATCAATGGAAGATTCATTTCTGAGTGCATAATTTTTCTTCATTTAGGTTTAAACCATTTTTTATTGATAAAATCTTTAGGGTTAAACAATAAATTATTCGTAGCCAAGTGATCTCAATAACAGGAACAAATGTAAGTAAAATATCAAGAGGAACATGGTTACTTAGATTAGGAGATTAGGGAGCATTTTGAAGAGTTTCTAACGAAACTTAGCATAAAAAAATTAAGCTGAAAATAATGATGTTTAATTAAACTAATGAGTCATGACAGTGACTTCTGAGTTATGAACCTTCTCCAAGCTCTTGAGCTTATTTCAATAAGCTTTATAGTAAAATTTAACAAAATAGATTTGAGTTCTAACAGATAAACTTTTTCCATAAACACTTAAAAGAAAAAAAAAAAAGGTAAAATGAATTGAATTTCCCCATAAACTAAAATCAATATGTACATAACTTTATAAAAATTCTCTCATTTAACTTCTAACCCTAACCTAAAAGCTGAGCTGAATAAGTTGATTTTATTTTATGGGAGAAGGTCAGTTAATTTTACTTTTTCATTTCTTCTCCTATAAGTATTTATGGAAAATTTATTCAAACGCGACTTTATTAAATTATGTGCTTAATTGAATTATTTCCCCAAATGTGCCTTATGTGTACTTTTCAATGAGCTTATTTTACGTTCAAAACAGTTCATAACTAAATTTTCTGAGATAACTGTTGAAAGAAAAACAATTTTTCCCCTAAAAATTAAGCAAATCCAAACATGCTTTAACTAACATCTAATATGATCTAGAAAGAGAAAATGACATACACATAAATGGTGACAATGCCATTCCATCAAATTTCCCAACTCAATAAGCTATTACTCACAGGATCACAACTTTACATTGAACAAAAGTATAGCGCAGAATTTGAGTGGTTCAGAATAGTGAGAATACCTTACTCTGATGCTGCTACTTGTATTTTTCCATTATCTTTCTAGCTTCTTCCACAGGATCATCCATAGTAGTAGAGGTAGTTCCTCCGTTCCGGCTAGGCCCTTGATCTTTATTGAATGCTAGGTACGCAAAGTATGCAAGTCCTATAGTGGCCTATCAAAAAAGTAATTTCACTTGTATTAATCATAGCAGATAGCACATAAGTTTAAAGTTTAGAACCATCATCATTAGGATTTGGGATACATTCAGCTTGAGAAACAATTTCAAGGGGAACATACATCCCTTTTCTTGTGCAAGTTCCCTTCAAATAACTTGGTATGGCTACTATGTGATTAACAAAACCGCTACTATAGAATCAGAAAGACAATATATACTTTTGAAATCATCAGAAGAGAACTATGTAGTATTTACTCGACCAAAATGTGAATGAAGGTGAACTGAGGATCACATTTTTTCATGGAAGACAAGACAAGAAAAATAGAAACTCAAATTGCCAGTTGTATGTCACTGTTCCATAGGACTCAGTTTTCAAGTTTTATCCTTGAAGACTTGGAAAAATGCTACAGATTTGGCAAAGCTACATTCTAATAACTGGAGTCTATTTTTCTTGGAATATAAACCAAGCCTAAAAGATGAAATTAAACCCTAAATCTTCAAAAGAGAAAAAGAGAAGGGTGGCAAACAGCACAAGAGAACACTATGCAATGGGGATCCACACAAAAACAAGCCCATTAGTTAGGCATTTATTTAAGATTTTAACAATTTTGTCATATTTCCATTCAAAACTCTGGTGATGGCTATGATACCCAATTACATGTAAAAAAGATTGGGATATATCCAAATCCTACAAGGCAATATGCCAATGGCTGAATAATGTAAGCTGCACAAGTTGATGTTCATCAATGTAACAGGAAACATATATAGCTGTATAAAATTGCACAAGCAACTGTATGAGTTCGACTGGTTACTATTTAAACTTTTTTTCAATAATTATATACAGCTACTTGTGCAATTTGTCAATTAGAAATGCAAACATCTCATCTTAATGGATGGGAATGATAGCAATAGCCTCACCCTACATGATTAGAGTATAAAGCACGGTTTTGGCATTGTTGAACCATGGAATTGATATTGTGACCTAGATATGTTGATTTCTTGCGAACACTCTTTATGACCTCTCAGTCTGTCTGCCTGTCTCAGTGTCTCTCTTAATATTCAAGCGGCGGTAGTAAGCAAAAATTGCCTTCACCATGATGCATGAGCATGACAACTGATTTCATGCTAAGAATTTGTATTATAAATCTATAAAATAATAATCCTAAAATTATAATTTGATGACAAAAATAAATCAAATGACTTACCAATATAAAGAAAGCTGTAGAGAGGAATGCCTTGAGTACAAAAAGCGTAACACTCAAAACCACAATTGTTACTGAAATCCTTGCTATTGGCCTTGGTACAGAATTCTAGCATCAGGGGAAAAATTAAAGAGAAACATGAAAAACAAAAAAGAGGGTATTCTAGTATTTGTAACAAATTTGAAGATAATAGCTAGAATAGATCAAACAGTAATTTAGACTTTGATGGGAAATGCTGACTTACAGGAACGAGATTAGTGCTTGCCTCAATTCCATCCCTACCAACTTTCCATGCATTCTGCAGAACTATTTCATAATTACATGGACAGTTGAGACAAAAGAGAAAACAGTCAGGTTTCTTGGACAAGCAAAAAAAAATGGCAAAAGGAACTAGGCAAAATAAAATGGCCAGGAACAACCCGGTAAAAAGTCAATGTTCGCAATTCCAAAGGGCAAAATAACACGATACTCTCAATAAGCAACAACTCTTAATCAAATGGTGTTTTCCTTTCAATAAGGATGGCTCATCAGGAGGGCACCAACTTAAGACCATTTGCCAGCATCATGATGACTCACTGTTGACCCCTTACAAAATTAAAATATCATGCAATTACCAGGTTTAATCAAATACAGTAGGTACTTGGTAAGTTGGTATCATGAAAGGATCATATCATCCATGAAGTCACATATATATAGGAAAACTATGCGAAAATCTTACAAAGTTTATATTCTTTAGAATTTTAAGCTACACCTCTTTGAGGAAATTTGACATGTCATACACAAGGCATGGAGCAAATGCATCCATTAAAGAAACACCAATGCTGTATAAGGTGACCAGCTTTCTATAATCACCAATTTCTTGAGACTTGATAGTTTGGTGCCATCTATCCCCAATAATCCTTGGCGTATATTGTTATGCATATGCTTGACATGGGAAAATAGTTCATAACATCCTAAACATTATTTAATTCAAGACACCAAACAATTGATCGAAGGCACTGCCTACTTTATTGGTTTTCTGTGAGCTACAAGCTTTCTCATGAAAAAGCTAATTCCGATAAAAGGTATAGTATATTGTCAAAATAGCTGCAATCAAAGAAAATAATCTGAAGATTATATTGATGTAATGTGGTATGGGCCAGTCACTTGAGAAAATCCAAATCGGTGTCACTTAAATTTTAACCATAATTTGGCAAAAAAGTTAAAGCATATGCATTAAGAAAATCAATTGGTATGCATGACATTTAACTAATATCCGAAGAAGATAAGACTACTATTTAATTTTTAATATATCTTACTTCAATACTCAGTTTCTTCACTAATATCCAAAGTCATCCACCGTCTCCATAAAACTTTCTGCTAACAACAAAACCCCTTAACCAAACTTGAAATTACCATCCGTTCACCTTTTCTAAACACATCCAAAATAATTCAATAAAAAATAAAAATTGAGGCTAACCTTTAACAAAATTCGATTGTGCTGCGGAAACAACAAAACTGGAGCGAGGTTTCTGGGATCTGGAACTCTTGAAGTGAATATTCGTGAGGAAAGTTTGCTTCTTTAACCTCAAAAGGGAATTGGGTGAATGAAACTGATGATGGGTAGGAACCAAGGTTCGGTTATGGCCGCAATTTGAAATGCAAGAAGCGACGGAACAAAAATTGTGAACAACAGTGGAAGCAGACATTTTTTTCTTCTTTCTCTCTACAAATAAATTAACTGTGAAAAAAAAACTTGGATTATTTTCAATCAAAGAGGTTCTGGTTGGTTTGAGGTTTCAGGTACACATTGTGGAAGAAGGGCAATGTTAATAGAAGGACATAGAGGTGAGATTTTGCAACAAAGGGAAGTGTGCAAACTGAAACAAAAAAGAACATAGTAGTAGACTAGTAGCATTGTAGTCCCTTTGTTCCCAGCCTCACATGGCTGGGCCCATAAGTTGGTCTTGTAGCCCAAACATTTGTATCCGGCTATTTAATATCTGCCCATTGGAAAAACCATAAAGTTATATTGACTGGGATATTTATTTATTATTTTTCAAAGATTTTTTTTTTTTTTTATGGACCACTCCATGTTAAATATCTTTAACACATGAGTCTCAATATATTTAAATAGTTGACGGATATTTTGAATTCATTTTCAAACTTGAAGGACCAATCTGAACTTAATTAGTGCAATTTCGTGTAACATCATCTAGTTTCGTTTTCTCCGGCAACAGACATCATACTTTTGTAAGAATAAGAATTATTTTAAATTTTTTAAATAAGATAAATGATTAAAATAAATTTTTAAAAGATAAAATACTAAATTGAACAAAATAAATAAAATAAAAGATTAAAAGTGACATTTAATCTTTAATATATCTAAAACTCTTGTAAGCCTCTACGAACTCTTAAAATATAGTTAAAATTAATAGAGTGAACATCTTACTACTATATTTTAACATAGATTCAACATTGAAAACATATTTGTTCGCTAACATATAGCTTTTTATTATCCCATTCAAGCTACCTTTTACATCTCTAAACTACAAATTTTATTTATTGATTTTGACAGAAAACTTGCTAGATGTTGTTTGTCCTAGATTATTTTACTTAAAATTGTAATAACTAAGGAAGAAACTGTTCTTAGCTTAAATAGGGGCTCATTGCACACTTCCTCCGACTAAATAAAAACTAAAGTAGTAACATTGACCAATAAAAACAATTGTTGAAAAACTAAAGGCTTGTTTGGATATAAGTTTCTCTAGAGCACTTTTAGAAGAAGAACGTAAGAAAAAAAATAAAACGAGCTTCTCCATAAACTAAAATGAGTTTTCCATTAGTTCATTTGTAGATATCATCTCATCTTTTAGAGAAGTTATATTGGTGAACTTCTAAAAATTAGCTAATAGAGAGCTTATTTTTGCTTATGGAAAATCTCATCTCATTTTTTTTCTTTTAAAAGTACTTCTAAAGAAGATTACCCAAACAAGCCCTAAATCTCACCCTACTCCCATGCCCGTCTAGCTACGGATTTGTGCTCTCACAAAGAGCCCCATTTCCTATTTAATTAATTAGCTTCTCTTTTGCTCCCAAGGGCTTGCCTTTAATTTGTTATCATCCCCTCTCCCCCCCCCCCCCAAAAAAAAGCTTTTGGTGTGTGAAATGAATAAAGGATTTCATATTCCACTCAAATTATTTTCGTTCTTAAAAGAATCATAAGTTTTTTTTACTCAATAAAAAATAACAAGAAAATCACCCAAGACTATCCTTCAAAAGGAAATAGTCTAAGGAGGGAAGGAAACATCTCAATTATATACAAAGGGTTTTAGAATCACGAACCCCATTACTAGCAAGAAAATGAGTTATACTATTGGTTTCACTAAGAATATGGCTAACAAAAACTATCCATCTTCTTTTAAGAATACCCAACTCCTTCCAAATAAGCGAAGAAATCTATCATTGTTGCTTCATTGTCTCTCATGAAAGAGAGACCTACTTTGACATTATTTTTTATAAATTTATATAGATAGAAGTGGAGATTATTCCATTTCCTTAGAGGAAATCCCTTTTGTAAAGGAGAATATGTCTCTACATAGTAAAACATATCACTATGTTGTAAAGTCCAACAAGTAGTTGACAAGATAAATATCCAGTATGTTGTTGCTCTAATTATTGACTAGGATTAAAGTAAAATGGGTTGATGGCATGTTGGGAAAATCTAGCGGTTGACTAATGACTAGTCTAGTAGTATTTGGTTGTGTCAGTGAAACATCTCATTTTGAAGGGTGAAGATTGAACATAGAGTAAACTGGTATAAAAATCTTTGTACATCATCTTATTCCCCCTTCTTCTTTAATGTACTATTTTTGTTTCTAAATCATATAACTGTTGTTAAACTCATAAAGTTTGAATGCTCTTTTAAAAGGAATTAACAATTGAGCTATTTCGTTTAGGGTTTGTTTGGGAGAGGGGTTTTAGAGGGGAGGGGAGGGAAAGGAAGGGTTTAGCTGGAGTAATCTCCTTATTTGTGAGTTATAATTTTTGAGGGAAAGGATTTGGGGATTTTTGAAACTCCTCCAAAACCCTCCAATGCTTAGAAATTATAATCCCCCCTATTTGGGGGGTTTTTAGAAGGAAAAGTAACTAAAATTATTATCTTATACCAGCAGTGTTAATAAAATTATTATCCTACCTTAGTCAGTGTAAAATATAGAATGTATTAA
>PYAF01001381.1:449580-460407 GCA_007407185.1 Glycine tomentella | reverse complement strand
TAAACAAAGCCTTAAAGCTTTGGAATTGAACAATCTTTGTGAAACAAAGTTTTGGACGGATAAAAACATCTTTGCCAGAAACTATTTGAGCTTTCAATCCAAACTTAGAATAATTCTTCATTCTAAACAAATACTTTTTGGATTAACATCAAAATTACAAGTTGTTTTAAAAAAAAAAACTATAAGTTTGTGAAAATCCAATTTAATTCTCCTTGTTATTTTTGTCACTTCAACAACAACAATAAAACCTTATTATATTCACTATGTGAAGTTAATTATATGAATTACACCATGTCACTAAATATGGATAAAAATCAAAACTTCAGAAGTATGATTTAACTTGCAATCTTTTTTGACAACTTTCTTCAACTTTTTTTTTTATCTCAATTCTCCTCCTTTTCACAGGACAAAATATATTAAAAATTTAATATAAACTTATAATAAGTAGTTCATCTATTGCATATATATGTATACCTCAAAAATTCTATGGTACATAAAGAAATCAAACATATATTTTTTATGATAAAAAATTATCAAATCATTCACATAATGTATATACAGATAATTAGCTTAACAAGAATTACACATAAAATTAGTCTTTTTTATTCTTTAACAATGTAAAATGCATAAAAAATAAATTAACTTTCCAATGAGATAAAATTTAAAATAATTTATTTTAATTCCCTACACAATTCTATATATCTAGTTATTGTAGTCTTATGGATAAAATTTACTAAGAACTAAAAAGTACTACTACCACTTGCAGTAAAAAAAAAAAAAAAGAAAAAAAAAAGGTACTACCACCACAACAAACAAACAAATGTTGGTTGAATTGACTTCCTCTTGTGTAATAATTGAAATATTGATATAACCTTTGGACACTAATTTTTTTTTACGAAGGGGTACTAGCTATATATTATTTACAAAAATGAATGTTTTTTATTTAACTAAATAGCTTTTATTAATGGACTATCTTAAAATCTATACTATAGTAATAAAATTACTCTTTTTTGATGACGTGTCAACTTCTGGTGCATTCTCAGGTTCGGACGTTTGCTCGCCAGCTTCCCATTGCTTCGTAGGTTCGACAGCTTCTTCTCGGTTTCTCTCAGGTTCAGATTCTCCACTCCTCAGCTTCGGACCAAAGCTTTACTTCCTTCATCATACGCTTAGTCTCTCTCTCTCCCACGTCGCAAATGCTGACATTTTTGCTGAATCCTCACCTAATCTTCTTCCTTCACACGGTTAATCTTCTCTTTCTTTTCTTTCTTTGTGTTTCATTGCGCTTTGGCTATGTGGGTATATTTTTTTTTTTCTTCATATGGAATTGGGCGTGGTTTAATGGAAGGGATGAAGCAGCTTGCGTACAACACTGCGGTGAAGCTCATTCTGGCTGCACTCAAACGCAACTTCCTTCTCCACCAAATCTTCATGTTCCTCTCCTCACAAAAGGTACGAGAGGTTTAAGTTTGGATTAAAATTTTAATAGCATTCTTATCTCCATCAGATTTATTTAGGTTTGAGAAAACCCGTGAATAATCTCACCTTATCATTTTCTATAGTTTTAATTTACTTGTATATTTTAAAATAAATTGCATATTAACTGATTAGTTATAAAATAGATTTAGTAATTTGGAAACACTTTTTTACATTCTTCTTAATTTTCATATTTATTTTATCTCTATTTTTCTACTTCCTTTTTCCTTTCCCTCTGTTCTTGCTTGATTCCTTTAATGAAGATCTCCATTGAGAGCTTATATCTTGATCAATCCAACGATCCTATATAGCTTGTGCTTAGAATTTTAGTTTTCTATTTTAATTGTGAATTCATGTTCACTCTTTCATCTTTCAGTTTCTGAAATTTATGAGGTGTTTGGCAAAATGTGTTTTGCTTATGAAGTGTTTGACAAAATGTCTCACCCAAATTTCTATTGTTTTGTCTATAATCTTTATTGTATATTGCAATAGGTATCATGAGTATGATGAATGACAAGTTAATTTTCATAGAGGGCAGCTGATTAGGCAAGTTTGAGGTTTTGAGTTGACCATGCTTCTTGGATATTAACATTTTAAGCTTTATACATGAGTTACTATTATTTGTGAAAAGCTGAAATATTAATTACCAGAATTTTAAAAACACCAAATTGGGGTTCTTCCTTCTGAAATAATAGTAACTGAGCAAGTAATGTTTTGAGTGGAAATAACACATTTCTGATATAATAGTAGACGAATGGGAGTGAGTAGACCATGCTGGCATTTTGGGTTAGGTATGATAAATATGATGAATGACAACTGAATCTTCTTAGAGGGCACTTGATTAGCCAAGTTGGAGGTTTTGAGTGGAGCATGATTGACAGAAATCCTTATCAACAAATTGGGCTGCTTCTTTTTGAAATAATATTCACTCAGCAAGTAATGGTTTGGCACAAAAATAGCTTCGACTTCAATCATTCAATCTTGATATTGTTAGTATTCGTGTAACAACTAAATCTAATTCAGAGTAAGTCAGCTTTTGACAACAACAACCAAATGGAAGTGAGTGGACCTTGCTTGTGTATATTAGTAACAGGTGGGAGGTTTTGGTTTAGGTATCATAATTTGACAGCTTAATTTTTGTATAGTGGAGTACATAATTTGTGTATATTAGTAATGCTGCTCATCCATTTATTCTAACTGCTCCTCTTCCTTCTTCTCTGCTAATGCTGCAGCTCAGGCTTCAAGGAAGTCCTCTTCAAGAGTGACCAACGAGGCTGTTTAGAAGGCTGTGAGTGCTTATTTCAACTTCACTTTTTGTTAACTTGGATATGTTGGCCTATGATTGTAGCTTCTTCACTATTTTCCTTACTCATGACATCTATCAATTTTGTTCATTTAGAAGAAGCAGTGGATCTCAAGAGGGGCTTCCATGTATAGAGGAGTAACAAGGTCTCATAGGCCAACAAGCACTCGGTATATAATTACAATTTGATTAGTAATATACTAATATTTTTTATATCTTAAAATGAAATTTCTAAATTTTCCCAAACTAAAATCACAACTACAACTGTAATTTAAAATCTGGGTTTTACCACTATATAGGATATGGTCAAAAGTTAGGTGCCCACATTTGGAAACTATCCACGATGTTTACTAATTTTGGCCAAATTGGTGCTATGCTACCCATTGGGACCAACATAGTATAGCAGCAATTTAGTTAATTTCTCCAATTCTAATTACCAAGAGCTTAATTTATGTTAACGACAACGAAATTGCATTGATTTTCAGGAATTGCCAGTATCCCAGAGAGCAAATGTTGTGAGCAACATGGTTTATGAGACAAATGCTAGGATCAGGGACCCAGTTTATGGGTGTGCAGGTGCAATATGCCAACTTCAAAAGCAAGTTAGTGAGTTACAAGCACAGCTGGCCAAAGCACAAGCTGAGGTAGTGAACATGCATTACCAACAAGCCAATTTAGTGGCCCTAATTTACATCCAATTTTTTGAAAACTTTCCACTCTTCACTGGAATCAGTTTATGCTATAAAGATAATTTTTTGTGGTGTTATAATTTGAGTCTGAAAATCATCCAATGTATGATAGGAATTTCAATGTCATGACACTTAATTCATTCTTATCTGTTTGGTTCTATCTAATTGTTTTGTTTTGTTTTGAAATTTGTTTCAGCTGGCCTAAAGGAGCAAATTAAGTTGGACAGTTATCTGCATCCACACTTCTAAAGCCATGGCAAAAGCCTTTGGAGTGATAGAGGATTTCCTTGATGTTTAAGTAAATACATTTCACAGACCCAATTTTGGTTTATGTTTAGTTTTTAGATGTCACTCTCAGCTTCTTCCTTCCTCACCTCACATGCACACTTCCGCTTTTTCCCCAACAAAAACCCATCTATTACCTCTGCAAGTATAATTTTTAACTTTTCACCTCTTTCATAAAACTGTTTTAACATTAAATTAATATTATTATTGTTATTACTCTCATGATGTGCTTCAAGGTCCTCATGTTTTATTCTTTGTCAAATGGGTGCCTTCAAGTTTCTTCCTTTTTGTATCACGATTTTGGTATACTAATATTGGAGGGATAGAAAGCAGTGTTTTGGTAGGGAATGTTGGATTAAATTTTGGCCACTAACATTATCAATTCACAAGTGTTGTAGTCTAATAAAAACACCTAACTAAAATGTGCAGGGTTCATGTTAGCAAATAGAAAGGGATAGAAATCATGGATTTTGTATGTTTCATCTCAACAAGCTGGAAAGATTTTCATAGTTCTTTTTTATAGCGACTACTTTTTGTTGTTGGATTTACTGATCACATGGATTTCAACAGGTTACCTTTCTATTATGCAAAGGTGTTACTATGTATCCCTCAATGATATTGTTCACGGTGCCTTTGTTGAAGTAGGCTCAATATGTTGCGAAGGTGTAATGTTAGTTAATAGTGAGTGCATGTCCATGTTATGTAGGCTATATGGAATTGTCTAGGTTCGATTGGAACAGTTTATGAAGTAGTTCATATTTTTGGTGTTTGCATTTGAAATATTTAGGAGTTTATGTTGTTGTGTCATAGGTGATGCCCTAATAATTATTTACCTTCAAGAATTTGGAACAGGTTATAGCTACTATGGCTCTGTTGCATCCATTAGAGAAGTAATAGACTATTTCAAATGTCATCCAACAAACCATGGTCACTATGGATATGGTGCATTCCCTTCCTAATCTATATAGTAATAAAAGAACATATTTTTGCTACGTGTCCTCTCCACAAACCTCCTCAACCCAAAAATAAAAGAACATTTTTTTGAATACGTGTCACTTCCTTATGCAATTTCAGCTTTGGATAACAGCTTTCCTATTCTCAGCACTCCTCAGCTTTGGAGAATACGTGTTCTGCTATCACACTGTCTCAGCTTCTTCTTCCAAACCACCAAGGTCACCGAACCACGACCATAAGCAGAAGCCAAAGCAGCAGGCAGAAAAAAATTTTGAAGAGCAGCAAAGGAGCACCACCTAGTTTGAATTCAAAATCCCACTCTTTCTCTTTCCCACATCTCATATTCTGACACCAGCATGGTTCATCACCTACTAATCTTGGTTGACACGCTTGTGTTCATGTAACGATTGACACAGCAGTGACTCTGTTGTCTACATCAACTTTTGGTCTGCAATTTCATCTTCCATCTTCGTCTCTGTGTTAGGAACACGCTTATGTGTTATCGGCTATTCTTGATGCACATGTTTTATCAACAACAATGGTGAGTACTCGGTTATTTCCATTCACCAGGTAATAACGTCAATTTGGTATCTGTTCTCTCCTTCTTCACCCACCCATTCTTAGACTGCAATTCCCATTCAAATAACAACCAAATTTGATGTTTTTGTTAAACTCCCCCCCAGATGTGCAATGGACAATTGTAACACAGGTCAATAATTATTGCTAAGTAGAATATTTAGTAGCATAGTTGTTGAAGAAAGTTGAAAAACACTCTCTTCTCTGCAGCTTTACCTTTATCACTTTGCCTCCCCTCAACATGATTTTTCTTGCATTTTAAGCCCCCACCAAGTAGTACCTTTATTTCCACCAACACTATGGAGTTTGACCTTGAAAACCCTTTTGAAAATCTTCACTCTGATGTTGTCTCTTACCTCTTCCTCATTGAATCTGACCACACCCCATCACAGAATCACTCTCAAATTCTCAAAGCCAGAGATCTTGAGATCTCGATCAGAAGAGAACTCATTTCCTTAATCTCACAGGTATGTGCCAAAAACGTTTATTATAATGTCTGATAAAAAATGTTTTTTTTTCTTCTTAAACATAGTAATATATGTGCGCATTGATTGGTTTTGTTCAGTTGTCCTGTGCTTTGGATCCTATTTTGTCTTACCTTGATATCAACTATCTGGACAGGTTCCTAGCCAACAAAGGGATTTTGGTAAAGATTCCAAATATGCTAGCTTTTTTAGATTGTTTGTTTATTTTCTTCATTGACCTTCAAGTATATTGATTTTCATATTCTTATTTTTGTAGATTAACGAATATAGAGTAGTATCTATATCTATTTGATTCTCCTTTCATAAGATATGACTCAAATTTGGTTTATGTAAATGTAACAGCAACCAAAGCTATGGGCCCTTAGGCTCATTGTTGTCTCTTGCATTTCTCTTACTGTGAAGATGATGACAACTGCATACCCTGTCACTGATGTCCAGGTGACTTATGCAATAAAGTGATGTCTTGATAACATAAGACAGTTTAATTTGATAAGAAAAAAAATGGTAATTTGATGTGTATTCATTGAAGGTGTTTTTGCTTTATTAGGCCCTTTTGAATCAAAGTGATGGTGGCATTATGTTTGAGACACAAACAATACAAAGAATGGAAGCACTCATCTTGGGAGCATTACAATGGAGAATGAGATCGATCACCCCATTCTCTTTTGTAGCTTTCTTCATTGCCTTGATGGGGCTCAAAGACTCGCCAATGCGACAGGCTCTGAAAAATGGTGCCTCTGAAATCTTATCCAAGTCACAAAGAGTATTAATAAAATATGGAACGAGCAATGGTTTTTGCACACCTTATTTCTCTACCTATTCTTTGTGTTTCTCTACCTCTCAAACAATTTGTCGATGCTTTGGAATCTGAGGAGTAAGTCATCAAAATATAGAATTATTTATGTACAGTTGTATCTCTAAAAGGTATTCATAAAATCCTTATAATATCTACTAGTTTAGTGACCCGTGCGGACGCATGGGTCCACTTCGCTAGGCTCCGGTACACTTCTTCTAAATTAATTTTAATTTTTATCTCTATTATAACTAAAAAAATATTTGATGATATTATAGAGTGAATGTAAAATATAAATAAATACATACATAAACAAAGTATTGTTAGAAACATAGTTTTTCCAAACATCAAAAGATAAGGTAAATACAAAAGATGTGTTTAACAAAGAAACCAACGTCCATGCTTGCTAGTAGGAATAGGGAACTCAATAATGAATTCCATATCTGGTTTGATATTGTAGTCAATAACTAAAGATTTCCAACCAGAACCAATCCTAACATGTTTGTGGTGATGATCGAATACAAGTTTGCATGCTCTTGTTCGTGCAAAAATAATGTGTGAAACCTAAGTCATGCAAAAAGTAATACATTTTACTTGGTAGATCTTGCAACAAAGATTGGTGATTAATAGAATTGAATATACAGATTTAAAATATTGAAAAAGATGATGTTAACCTATGTTGTATCGAAATGCTTACCAAGGCACTGCAAGTAACTTTGTATTCGTTCAACAGTATGCGGAAGAAGACGGAGTCAGGGTTCGATCTATAAATAGAATGCCATTGTGGAAATGCATGTGGCATGGATGTGCTTTTGAAAACAGTTAAAAAAACATAGACTGACCATAAAAGGTTAAAATGATGTGATGATCTCCGGGAAGATCATAGTAGTCTCTTATGGCGGCCCATCCATCCACAATTAAAGGATTTTGTATGGACTGGTTGTATTTAACAAAATGACGTTTGCCATGACAATCAATCAATTGCCATATTTCATCCAACTTTTTTTGATTAGCTAAAACAAAGCTTTTCGGAAGTTCTGCACAAGGCTACATATAACAAAGTATAAGTGATACAAGACAACAAATAAAACCAGATATAATGCAGAACACATAATGAAATTCTTATCATGTCCTTAACATGCATAGTATGAACTAAATGTTCAGATGTCCTATAAAGCTGCATCATTTGTAATGCAATGTCTTTAGTATTTACGGTACCTGAAGACATTTCTGGTAACAAATTTGCAGCTTGCAATAAGTGTAAAAGATGTACTTAAGTCCTTCAGCTATAACATGACAACAAAAAGTGTAACAATGACAATGCTAGAGTTGAGTATATTTGATCCACCAAATAGAAGAGTCCCATAAGAGCATATTTGATACAGCTAAGGATTATTGATAATAGTGTATTATAAAAACGGTTATGGATAAATTTAACACAAACAAAAGCAGTTATAAATAATATATAAAAACAAAAATTATTATTTTACCTATTAATAAGATTTTATATGCCTTTGTTCCTAATAGTTGCTTCTCTTCCTTTCTGAATTTCTGGTTTTATTTGAAAAATTTGCTTGTATAGAAAATAAGAAGTCGTAAGAAAATTGAAAGTGACACTTACCCTAGCTTTCTCTATATTGTTTGTGATACACAAAAGGCTCAGCGATTAATCTTGGTGATTTTGAAACCATCAGTACCAGAGGCAAATAATGCATGCAAATGTGACCATAGGAATAATATGACTAAACATATAATTAAGTTTTTTAGGTATAATATTTAATGACCAAACAAATGTGCAGCTGACAAGAAGTGTAAAACATGTACATAAGTTCTTCAGTTATAATATGACAACTCAAAGTGTAACAATGGCAATGCCAGGCTTTAGTATATTTGATCCAGCAAATAGAAGAGTCCCATAAGAGTATATTTGATACAGCTAAGCATTATTCATAATAGTGTATTATAAAAACGGTTATGGATAAATTTAAGACAAACAAAAGCACTTATAAATAATATATAAAAACTAAAATTATTATTTTACCTATTAGTAAGATTTTATATGCCTCTGTTCCTAAAAGTTGTTTGTCTTCCTTTCTGAATTTCTGGATTTATTTGAAAAAATTGCTTATATAGAAAATAAGAAGTCATAAGAAAATTGAAAGTGACACCGAGGCTTGCTTTGTCTATATTGTTTGTGATACACAAAAGGCTCAGTGCTTAATCTTGGTGATTTGCAAAACCATCAGTACCAGAGGCAAGAAAACGCAAGCAAATATGAGTACAGTAGTTATATATAACTTCAAAAACAACCAAATTTAACAGCCTGATAACAAATATTTTGATAAAGAGGTACACGAATAGAATTCGAAAAACATCCAAAAGAATGCCTATGAATTCGAAAAACAGTTTTGAAGGTGCAGATAAAAAACATTCCAGATCTGTTATCGCATGCATAGTTGCTGGGCATTTTAAACCCTAAGTTTAATCGTAACAGGTTATACAAATTTGATACTATTGATGAAATAATGGATATGATACCCATAATAAATTTGCAGTGAAGGCGATTTGGAATAAGTCTTAAGTACTCACCTTGGTTTTCCAGCTCTGTGGTTTGCAGTTAGTCTCAATGAATATAGGATTCATGCATTCAAGGGATAAAGAAGAGGCTGGACATCTTCTGTGTGGTTGGGCCTTGTTGGACAGAGTTTGTGATTAAGTGGGAAGTGGGTGTTAGGAAAGTTCACTACATTGCTGAGTAGAGTATGAGAGTACTAACAATAATAACGAAAACGGTGTAGTGAAGCTGCAAAGACTACTTTGGGCCTTAGTTCACATTGCTAAATACATGGTCCAATAGTGCCAAAAAAACTGTTTTAAAAGATGTGCCTTGGTTATATAAGCTGCTGTTTTACATTTGGTCTAATTTTGTTGCTTTGTTTCCATAAATTGTAGTGTTTTTTTTAAAGTTGATTTGGATTATGTGATTTTTTTTTCATTATTTATTGGTTCTTGTTGTAACACCCCGGACGTCTCCGGCATGTTATCATTAATGATATACATAACACGCTATCAGCGTTAACTAATCGCGGTGCGGAAGCGATAGAATCGTTTATCTTGATTACATTATGCATGGAATATCAAATCACATAACAAAGAACATAAAACACGCCCCTGCTGATCCAGATAAAACATAAACAACTATATAGGCAGATACACAAAACTAAACAGAGATATTCAGGAGGAAACACACTTATATACATCCTCATCATCTATACATATACATGCTCAAAAACAAGACCACAGTTGGGTCATACATTATAATATGTACAGGAAATGGGTATACACATACCCTACAACTACACAGAGATCTAAGACCAACTTCACTCTTGAAGCTCTGCTCTGGTCTTCTACTGCAGCCTCCCGTCCAACCTATCAAATCCACTAGAGCCTCCTGCCTTGAGGTCGCTCCTCTCCTCAAGAAGCACCTGAAAACCACAAACCCCACACAGGGTGAGACAAACTTCTCAGTAAACTCAGGGTTCTGGAGATCCTCCCTAACCCTGGTTCACCACCAAGCATACACAACAGATATAAACAGAGCTAAGGAAACCATCCTAGCTCACACATACAAAGCCTAGGACATAATCCTAGCTTTCACACATTCCCAGCTCTCTGGGTCATCACCAGATGCTTTCAGCATCAGAGGTTTCAACCTCATCCTGGCTCTCTCAGCCATCTATATCCGGATGCTCTCAGCATCAGAGGTTTTCAACCTCATCCTGGCTCTCTCAGCCATCTATCAGAGATCAAAGCCATTATCATGGCATCCATATCTCATCAAGGCTCGCACAGCCTGTCTCTCAGACATCTCACAGAGGTACTAACATAGCACATCATATACACGTGGCTAAACACCGCAGAATAGGAAGAATAGCCATCTCCTATACCAATGCCACGGAATAGGAGGAATTGCCATCTCCCATATCAATATCTCAGAGCAGGAGGAATAGCCATCTCCTGTATCAGTATCCAGTAATAGGAGGAATAGCCGTCTCCTATATAACTTACCTGGGAATAGCCCTCCAGGACTCTCTGAAACACTGGCCTGGGAATTGCCGTCCAGGACTTCATAATCACTGCCTGGGAATAGCCGTCCAGGTCTTTCATAATCACTGCCTGGGAATAGCCATCCAGGACTTCATAACACATGCCTGGGAATAGCCGTCCAGGTCTTTAAACATCTTTGCCTAAGGAGGAACATTCACA
>PYAF01001381.1:429425-449480 GCA_007407185.1 Glycine tomentella | reverse complement strand
GGAATAGCCATCCAGGACTTCATAACACATGCCTGGGAATAGCCGTCCAGGTCTTTAAACATCTTTGCCTAAGGAGGAACATTCACACAGTTTCCTCTGTCCTTAGGACTTAAGTGGAGAGCAGTGGCACCTCCCAAGGAATCTCAGCTATTCCAGGGAGTCCTCAAACTCTACCTCTGGCTAGGGAACCTCAACTAGCTTGATACTCATCCAGTATCTTCAAGGTTCCATCACAGACCATCTCATGATCTGCATTCTCTCAAAAGGCACACGGCCTCACACCTGCCACATCAGGTGTCTCGTTATCTTCACATTGTTCAGTGTCTATCCTAGGGTTCATCCTTCTAGAACGGTCTGAGTTACACTCTAAGACCTGTTCATAGAGCCTCTCAGCTCATCATCACATATATACAATATCAGAGGCCACCTTGGCCCTTTCTCATCCGCATGGCATGCACACACATATATGTCAACAAAACATGCCAACTTCACCCTACTTGGGTGACAAACCAAAATAAGGGAAAACCCCAGAACTATGAGCTTACCTGGCTAGCCGTGCCTCTTAGCTCTAGCCTCCACTGATGGTCTGCTTCTCTGACACCCTCGGTGTCCGGCCCTACCAAGGCATACAAGCACACATTACAGACCATTCAAGCATCTAGACATGCACAAGCTCATCTATATCATCTCCTGAGCAACTTTGTCAACTGCTCTAAGGTCCAGACTAGTCAAATAGTCGACCTTTTATCTCTGCCCAGACTGACTCAGAGCCAAAAATCAAACTTCATCAATAATGATGATTCAAGGCTCTAAGTTCCTCAGAACAGTCCTCTGAGCATAAGACTCTACAGAGTCCGACCCTAATAACGGCTCTAACACCTCCAAAAACACCCCTCAAGATAACCCCAAAACCCCGAAATCCAAAACTCAGAACCAACCGTTAGAGCTAGAGTTTCTTACCTCTGTGGAGTCCAGACACACCAGGGAATCGCTTTCCCTAAGGTATTTCGCTCGATCTGGGCCTCCTTCGCCTCTGGGTCTCAAGCTCTCCGGGGTTCTCTCTGAGAAACCAGATCTCACTGTTTCTCAGCTTTTCTCAGAAAACAATCGGGGGTTTTCACTCCTCTCGGGGTTAGGATCATTTTCTCAGTTGGGTCGGAGGTGTTTAGATGAGATATGGAGAAGATATGAAGCTCTCAAGGCGCGTCAATGGCGGTTTCTCTCTTTTCTTTCTTCCTCAGCCCAAAGGCCTATTTATAGCCATCAAAACCGTCGATCCCACGCATCTCGCGTCACTTATCCACGCGCCTCGCGCCACACTCTCGGCCAGGTCACGCGACTCGCGTGAACATCCAAGTGACTCGCGTGGCATGGCAGAGCCATCTGCCCTGATTTACACATATGGCGCGTGTCGCGCCATAGCCCACGTGGGTCGCGCCGCATGGCAGGAACTGCCTATTTCCCTCTTTTCCACGCCTTTTCTCTGGATACTCTTAAGAAAAATGATTATCCTTAATCATAGGCTTAATCTAAGCTTAATTACATGCTTAAAATACCAGGCATTACCCGCGCCGTGCCTGACGCCATCCGTGCCAGATCTCAGGGTCCTTACACTTGTAGTTTTTTCAAACTTAAGAAAAGAAACAAAATCATAACTTGGTCTTTTTCCAAAAAAAAAAAATAAGTATATTTGAATAATGTGATTATTTTATTGCTACATTTGTATTACAATCATTCAGAGAAAGTGTTTAGCCTGCAAATCCAACTCACTAAAAAAAGTGTACAATTTTTTTCTGAGTTTTTCATTAAAAGTTTATTATTTAGTTAACATAATTATTGACATAATTGCAACGTATTTCTCCATATAAATTCTCCCGCCACTTTCGGTCTGGGATTTTGAAAGGCATTCAACTATAGGATGAAATACTATAACATAGAATCAAGACACATTTGCAAATAGAGAGGTAATTTATAAACATAAAGTTGTAAATGTCAATTATAGTTGATAATGTCAACTACAGAAGGTCACATTTATATAAAAGCATTTCCAAGAAGCAAGCAACATAGAGTCGAGGCAATTGCACAAAAGCCTTTGAATACTTGGAATCAACACATAAACCATATCACTATGTTGCTTGTTGGGTATGGGAACTCTATGATAAACTCATGGTTAGCTTTGAGATCATTATCCTTTGCAAAGACTTTCCAACCAGATCCAATTTTAGCACTTTTTCTCCAATGGTTATAGACAATCTTGCAGGGCACCCTTCCTTCAAAACAAATGTTTTCAAAACTTGTGTCCTGCAGGTAGTAATACATTGTGCTTGGTAGATCCTGCAATCAACAATAATTGTTGTCAGAAATGCATAGTTTCATATTAATTTACACAGACTTAAATGCTATAATGGTTGTATTGTGTAACTTACCAATGTACTGGAAGATATCTTGTTGTCAGTCAGCCATACACGGAACACAACAGAGCTAGGATTCTGTTTATATAGTGAGTGCCACTTTGGAAAGGCATGTTCCTCAGACGCATTTTTGAAGACAGTGATGAGAAAGAAAGACTGTCCATAATGTAAAAATGTAATTTGACAATTACCTTGCAGCTGGTAGTGCTCTCTAATAGCTGCCCAGCCTGTGGTAATTCGAGGATTTTCCAGCGATTTATTGTAGTTCACGATATGATGATGCGCATGAGCATCAATTAGATGCCATGTTTCATCCAAATGGTCTTTCCATTTCACTGCCCAGCTTTTTGGAATCTCTGCAAAAGGCTACATGAACAATAAAAACCAAAAGAATATAAGTAACTTAAAACACTACATGTGCAGAACATAACAAAATGAGTTATCAGGTATAAAATGGGATGTTATATGTTCTTCACCTGGTTTGTAACATGCACAGCATTGAAACTTTCGTATGGTGTCCTATTAATCTGCATCATTGTTGTAGCTATTTCATTAAGTTGATCTTGATGTTGATTCATTTTCGCTGGGTTAAACATATAACATGAGAAATGAGAATTTGAAGCGTGTGATCATCATGCATAACAGATGAGAAAAAAGAAATTGTAAATGTCATGTAGAAGCAAAAAACATTAGGTGGAGAACATGATAAGAAATGTGAATTTTTGATTGTAAATGCACAACAAAAACATAATTTAATATGGTAACAAAGTTACACAATTGTAAGGTTTAATATCTCCAATTTCAGGTTCAGTTTAATATGCATAATGGTTGTCAGCAAGTTTGTCTAAAATTAGGAATGAACCAACCTAAACAACATGCTAATATGGTACTTATTTTGCTATCAATTTTCAAAAAAAATCAGATACTGAGTAAAATATTTATGCAGACACATTGTTTGTCATATTTTGCTGTTGAGTATATTTTTCAAAAAGCATGTCGCATACCACTATAAATAATTGGGATATACAAGTTAATTTTGATTATTAATCTTTCAAGCAAATGATAGTGACAGTATAATCTGTTTTTGGAACCAACATAAAAAATTTCGGCCTGTAAACTACATGGGTTTGAGTTTCATATATAAGAAAATATGCACAATTACAAGGAGTGATTACTCTTGACAATAAACGATTTATTGATGGTCAACCGACAATGACTGAGAACAAAACATAAAAGATCTTACCAGGAGTACAATTTCATAATACTTCACTGTTAACCGACAATGATTGAGATAGACTGGTGAATAAGCACAATGAGGGTGGTGGTGAATAACAAATAATGAGCGTCTTTGTGATGGCTGGTTCAAAATGACCTTTTGTTTTCTTGTAACTGTTGGTTTCCTTGGCTTTTCGAAATGACGGTGTTTTGTGAATGGGTTTGAGTTAATGAAATGACTTGAGTTTTGTATAGATAAATACCAAGTAAATGCCTATAAATGTTTAACGTAACTGCTGTTGACGGTATATATCACGTTTCCATGTTACACTGTTGTCCATATTATATATTAGCCCAATTGGATAGCCCAATTACTTAGAGAGTCTGAAGAAGAGAAAGTTTGTTATTGGGCTTAAGTAAGGAGTTACAACCATTATCAGTTTGATTGAAAAAAGTTGTAGTAAGTGGGATTAAATGATTAAAAACCACGAATAATAAAAGAATTTTTAATATATATTAACCGCCAACATTGGGTTAAGGTTCAACCCACTTTACCAAGTTTAATGTTTACAATAGCATACCAAGCAACTTTTAGACCTTTCAATGTAGTTTGACGAATGCATTATTTATAAGTGGATCACTACTGACATTGGCTTTGCCTGTGACAAAAAAACAATACAATTTATAATTAAACATGTTGCATCATTTTATATGTAGCATACAACAAACCATCACAACCAAGTATGAGTTAAGTATGTCTTAAAGCATCTAAAATGCAAGTCCATCATGCCAGCAACGATTGAAGAATTGTGTATAAGGCTGATTAATAAACTTGGTATTTAAGCTGGTGTTCCATGACACCACAAAATGTTCTTCAATTTGTTTTTTGTGTCCAATCAGTTACCAGTGAACTTACAGTAGCATAGCAAGCAAGTTTTAGACTTTTGAATCTAGTTCCAATAATATGTAGTTACTGACTTTGGCTTTGGCTGTGACAAAAAAACAATACAATTTATAATTAAACATGTTGCATCATTTTATATGTAGCATACAACAAACCGTCAAAAGCATGTATGAGTTAAGTATGTCTTAAACTATCTAAAATCCAAGTCCATCATGGCAGCAAGGATTGAAGAATTGTGTATAAGGCTGATGAATAAACTTGGTATTTAAGCTGGTGTTCCATGACACCACAAAATGTTCTTCAATTTGTTTTTTGTTTCCAATCAGTTACCAGTGAACTTACAATAGAATAGCAAGCAAGTTTTAGACCTTTGAATCTAGTTCCAATAATATATAGTTACTGACTTTGGCTTTGGCTGTGACAAAAAAACAATACAATTTATAATTAAACGTGTTGCATCATTTTATATCTAGCATACAGCAAACCATCAAAACCATGTATGAGTTAAGTATGTCTTAAACCATCTAAAATCCAAGTCCATCATGGCAGCAAGGATTAAAGAATTGTGTATAAGGCTGATGAATAAACTTTGTATTTAAGCTGGTGTTCCATGACACCACAAAATGTTCTTCAATTTGTTTTTTGTTTCCAATCAGTTACCAGTGAACTTACAATAGCATAGCAAGCAAGTTTTAGACTTTTGAATCTAGTTCCAATAATATATAGTTACTGACTTTGGCTTTGGCTGTGACAAAAAAATAATACAATTTATAATTAAATTAACCGTGATGCATCATTTTATATGTAGCATACAGCCAACTATCAAAACCATGTATGGCTTAATTATGTCTTAAACCATCTAAAATCCAAGTCAAACACTGCAAAATGTTCACACAGGTACAAACAAAGTGCTTTGCAGTATCTCAGGTGTTAGCTGTGATTCTGGTGTTCCAAAAAAGGCATAAACTTAGTATGAGGCTATGCTGGATAAGAGTTGAGCATGTCCAACAATGTAAACATTGGTATAAACTGACTTTGCAATTCCGGGTGAGGATGCTGATAAGTAATGGAATAGAAGCTAGATTCTGCATTCAAGAAAAAATTAAGTCCAACAGGTGAAAATGAAACATCAAATGTAAAAAAACACATATACATCAGGACATACCAAAGATTTTGAAAAACTTCTTTGAAAACTACATTGGTAGTTATATTTTGCGGTTTTCCATCTTTGTCATGAAGGAGGATTTTTAATCCACTTTTACTTTTAACTCTTGAGAATGCTACATAAAGCTGACTGTGGCTGAAAACTGGATTAGGAAGGTATAATCCAACACATTAAAGAGATTGGCCTTGAGATTTATTGATGGTCATAGCAAATGACACTATAATTGGGAATTGTCTCCTTATCATCTTGAATGGCCATGGAGATTGGGATGGTGATAATGACATTCGTGGAATGTAGACCAAGCTGCCAATGTTTTTACCAGAGATTATTTGAGCTTCAATAACATGATTAGTCATTCTAGACACGATCAGTCTTGTACTATTACACAACCCTTCTGCTTGATCAAGATTTCTAATCAACATAATAGGTGTGCCTATTTTTTAGTATGATTCTATGATTAGGTAATCCAGATGTTTTTAACGAATGTAAAAACTCTGGTGTAAGGTATGGTAAGCCTGACTATCAACAGCATCTGTCATGTCAATCGAATTAGAACTTAAATATTCTTTTTCATTACCTGGAATAATGTTCAAAACATACTCATTTAATTGATCAACAACCTAAATTGTTGTTGCTATTATAGCCCTATTGCTAAGATACTTTTCATTGTTATAGTTGTCTCTGATGTCTGGGTAGGTATGATTGACAATGGATTCAATTGGGACATTGAAGTCTGTAATCAGAAAATCAGATGGTATTTCTATCTGAAAAAATCCATCATCACCTAGGCCTAGATTTCCATCACCAACATCTAAAAGCCATTCAGAAAAGCTTTTGACGTCTTCAGCATTTTCAGTTGCTAAGTTTTGCTATAACCGCGTGTTCTTTGTCAGCTTTAACACTTTGCAATGATCCCACAAGTACGATGCATTAATAGTAGCATGCACAATGTCTGATCTGTTGCCTCTAGGTATGACAGGTAAGATTTGCCTGAAATCACCTCCAAATACAATAACCTTTCCTCCAAATGGCAGACTATTGCCATGAGACATACACATAATGTCCTTCATTGTTTTATCCAATGCTTCAAAACAGAACTTATGTGCCATAGGAGCCTCATCCCAAATTATCAAATGTGTTGCCTTTAACAGTTCAGCTAGTTCACTCCCTTGGTGGATATTACAAGTGGAGTTTTCCAATGTAGGCACAGGAATACAAAACTTCGAATGTGCAGTTCTACCACTGGGTAATAATAATGAGGCTATACCACTTGAAGCGACAGTTAAAACAATTTGTCCTTTGGAACGTAATGCAGAAGCTAGTCTTCCACATAAAAGTTTTCCCAATACCTCCATAGCCATATAAGAAGAATATCTCCCCAGCCTGTCTCGTTACAGCATTAATGATTGAATCAAAAACCTGCCTTTGCTCATCTGTATTACACATCATCATGGCATATATTAATTATTGTGAAATTTGAAATGCTTGTTTTAATTGTGATATCCTTGTATATATACTGTAATTGGCTAACCTGTTAAACTTCCGAAATATGATTCAAAATCCATGTGCAACTGATTCTTGTCAAAGTTAAGCTCAGCATGTATATATCGGTTGCCGATATTCGGTGGATCTACACCTCTTGGAAAAGGCATGCATGGAAAATCCTTTAGCGATTTCTTATTCGCCTGTAATATCCGTTCAATATGGAGTAGCGCTAAATTTTGCAACTCTTCCATTGGCAATTGTAAATCTAAAGACAAGAACAATATTATTAATAAAGGTACTTCACAAAACATGCTACAAGGACATAAAGAAGTAATTAATTTTTAGTTTTTTACCTAGAATGTTTGTAAGTTTTCTTTGATCATGTGGAAGACCATCAATTAGATACTCCCATGTTTGAGACCACACATGTTCTGGTCTATCTATACTATTAGATATGAGCATGGTAACAAATAATTTTCTTAGAAAGTGGCCAGAGCCCCAATGGTATACTTCTTTTAAAGCCTCAATATATTCTTTGTCATCTTTCAGCAGGCCCATAGCAAAGCAAGCTTCTCTAAATGATGGATAAAGTTGACCATTAATTGTACGAATTTGTTCATAAGTGGTAGGTCCTTTGACATTCCACAACATCATCCTAAGATAAAACAATTCATCAGAAGTTGGTGGGACCCAGTTGAGCCTTCCAATGGTATAGCCTTTTTTTCGAGGCTTCCAACGTCTCTCCTTAGCAACATATGTAAATTTTGTCACAAACTGCATGTAAGTCAATTGCTTTCCTTCACTGAAAATGGAATTAGCTTGTAGCCAAGAAGTAAACATTGAATTCTTAACAGTTGGTTTGGACAGCAAAGCATTAATATCATCATCATCTTCAAAGATTATTGCATTTTCACCAGGTAAATGAAAGTACAACCTTTCTACAGCAGGTATTTTTTTGTGAATTTGAAATGAAAATATTCTCCAGCAACCTTCACAAGGAGAAATATACCTACCATCAATATAATGTTTAATCTCATCAAGACATTGTCCTGTTGTACCATCCTCATTTTCCACAGGTACAACAGCAGCAGTTATTCGATCATACCCTTTGTTTATGTATTTAAATAAGTATTTGATGGATGTCGACTGATTGCACCATTCAATGTTCAGATGAGCTTGGAATTTCAACAACAAAATTGGGTTTTATGGAACTACATATCTGTTGTCTAAAGCTATCTTATTTTTTTCAATGTGTTTTCCATCATTCTGCCTTCTATAAACAGGATATCCATCTTGGTCAACAACAGTTTGTGTCTGCCATTTTTTTGGAAAATATCTACTGCATTTTCCATATTTCATGCATGGAGACTTTCTATTAGCTTGTCCACAAGGACCATGCATCATATGATTCTTCATACATTCATACAATTGCGGTTGTTCAATAGCATCCGGTATCTCAGCTGATATGATCTTATCAATATCTGCATTAGATGGATACTTGCTGCTAAGAGCTAGAAACATCAAGATATGAGCATGTGGCAATCCTCTTTTTTGGAACTCAATTGTGTAAATATCTGCAATGAAAGATAGCATGGTAAAACTGATTTATATAACATTTCAAACATGTAAAATTATTGCAATTATTTGATGTTTGTTCTGAGTTAGGAGTAGAGATCTCACATGCTATAACATGGCCTAATATTTGTTTATCTTTCAATTCAGACATGAGTTGGTCTAGCTTTATTTTAAATATTGTTGTAACAATATCTGGCCAATCTGCTGCAGTTAACTTAAGAGGTGAAACAATCCTTTGGATCTCAGGCCAATATGGGTTACAGGTAAAAGTCAGGAACAAATTTGGAAACCCAACACTACTGCAAATGGCCATTCCATCAAAATATAATTGATCCATGTACCTACGGCTGCCAACAAAAGATGAAGGTAGTACAATATGCTTCCCACAAATTGTACTGACATTATTATTGGGTTCTTGTGAGTTCTTTAAGCTGATGTATTTATCACAACGCAATTGCTTTTGATGAGTTCTTATGAACTTTAATTGTTCTGCTTCCATCATTGTGTAACCATCAACAATAAATTGCTAAAATAACCTTTTGGATCTCAATAAGGTTTGACCTTCTCCATCTCTGGATTGGAGCCTAAAACACAAGAACTCTCTGATAGTTACTTTGTTCCTTTTTCTTCTATTTGAATCATTCATATCTCTATGTTTTGTATCATTGCAATATCCATCCTCACCATAAGGAAACAGCAAAGGATATTGCAATTCAAGATAACTTGGATAGAGCTCATTGATTCTTTGCAATCGGCCACTTTGTTTTTCAAGTATTATATCTCTATTGATAGGTTCAGATACATCACCAACAATAACAGCAGCCACCTCTGACACAGTGGGCAGATTATATATTCTTCCATCTTTTTTCCTATCTGCTAGCAGATGCAAATTTAAATTTTCAGCTTGAGAATTGTTAAATCTGTCTTTTGCCATCCTAAAAGATTTAGCAAACACATTGTGTTCATCCAGCATTTCTTTTAACTTGTGCACAAGGTCTGAATCAACAATGTCTTCCCATCTAACCATGATAACATATTGTTAATCCAAACAATCATAATAAGCCTAAATTTAATTAATGGAAAACAATTAATTAAGATAAATCATAATAAGCCTAAACTTACCTTGCTCCAGCAATTCTATTTTTGATTTCATTTTCAGTGTCATAGATATAGAGTTGAGCAAACTTTGGTTGTTTTCCAGGCATTGGTAATAGGCTTCCAATCAAGTGACATGATTGTCCATGAACTTTATAAATCGGTGGACCTTTTCCTTTGAACACACTTTTATCTATATTGGCACCAACCGAACTAAAAGCAAACATCATATTATAAGCCCTGATATTTTGTTGGTAATTTTTGCTTTGCCATGAATCGCGATCACATAGTAAACGTTTTAACAGTAATGGTGGATCTTTCAGCAAAGGAAGTTGAATCCTTCCAATGCTACAACAAAGGCTATATTCAACATTACTCTTATTTCTGTTCTTTCTGTTACTTTCTTGATCCCACATACAGGCATTACAATATGTACATCTATTAATAGCGTCTCCTATATCAAGATATCCTAACAATCAATAAAACATTAGTCTGAGATAATCCATAACAATCTTTATGTTATTATTTTCATTCAGAATATACTTACAAACCTGTGCTAATTTCCCGTTCACTATTATGCCTTCTGTCTGATATATGATCATCACCATCATGCCAATTGTCATTGTGTACTGCATAATCCAAAATACTCCTATATTTAATTGTATTCAGCATGTGTTATAAAAATTTTATATTCTATATAAGGTTTGAGACCTCCTTTTTGAGAAAATAAACTGAACACAAACATGTATCTGCTACAAACCTGTGCTAATGTGGTCATCACAATTATGTGTTTCGCTTGATAGATCTCCTCATTATCACTATGTTCTGTATAATCCATAATATACTTATACTTAATAATTGTGTTCAAAATATGTTATAAAGCATTTTATATTTTATATAAGGGTTGACATGTCCATTTTGAGATGATAAATTGAACACTACCATGTATCCGCTACAAACCTGTGGTAATATGGTCATGACAATTATGTGTTTCGTCTGATATATCATCATCATCATCATCAACCCCATTTTGACTCTCTTCTGCATAATTCATAATAGCACTGTACATCAGTTTTGAGGCTTATCTGTACAGAATTTTATATTCAATATGAAAGTTTCATACATCGATTTAGTTGTTTTCAATTTTGAATTGTACCATGTATTTGCTCTCTTGCCTCATCTATGCACTCAGGTACAATGCACTGAATATGGTTATCATTATCTTTGTCAGGAGTAGAACTTGAAGATGCAACATGGAATTGATTGAGCAAATTGGCTCTGATAGAGTTGGTATAATTGAAAGTTTTGAATCGTTTGCTTGGTCGGTCAGTTACTTGCGGCTGAGTATTAGTGATATCAGCTAATGCCATTTGTCTACCCATGTTACAGACTATTGCTCCAAAACGAATAACAATACCCATCAAATAAATTTTATATCATTAGTGTTTCAGTAATAACAACAATGTAGATAATAAAATGATTAAATACAAGGTCTGGCTATCAGTGTAGAGATCTTAAACCTCTTGTTTCCTTCACTTTGTTAATTCTGTTACCACTACTATGGTTACATGTTGATACTTTTTTTTCTTCCAATATAACTTTTCTTCTTAATCTAGCATGTTGAGCATTTGTAAAATGTGATAGCTAATCTGAAAAAAGTCAGACACTAATTGGATAATTTACAACAATAACAGTAACAATAAAAAACCTTTATGTTGGATATTCAGTTTCATTAAAGCAGTATCTCTGTTTTCATTTCTTTGATATGACAAAGACTTTTGTTGTAAAATAAATTTTCGTCTAGCTCTTGCAACTTTTGTTGCAACCTTTCTGTTGAAATCTTCTTGTTCCATTTTTCACTATGTGTAACTGTTGAAATAGTTAGATTAACCTCAGGTATTATTATGTGCTTACGGACACACAGAGTCCTTAAAAGCTTTAACTTCCAGAAGCACATGAAACATGTATTGAATATGTTGTCACTGCATTTACATTTTTATAATAATTGACATTGCTCTACAAATATACTGCTTCTTACCACAACAATTGCTATTAAACAATTAAGATTATTTACAATGTTACTGAATAATACAGTTATTCATCAACATTAATAACAGAGTGTAATACAGTTAATCATGAGCATTAATAATACAGTTATTCATGAGCATTATTAATGCTTGTCAGCTGAGACTAATGAAGTTTAATAATGAAGACCGTTGTGAATGTCATTGAATACAATAGTTATTGGTGAGGACAAATAACAACAATTATTATATTCAATAACTGAGTCTACCTTTACATCCTATTTCGCCAACCAATATTCCCAACTTGCAAAAATTCAATACACCAGTTATGTACAAATGCTTGTGAGTATCTGGAAGCACAACTATAGAGAAGTAAGAACTCCACCAGAAATAATTTCTTTCACGTGGAGAAATTGTTACTCCATTTTTTGCCTGTGAAATACATAAGGGTATAGAAACTTCATTTCCATTTAATTGGATGTTCTATTTCAATGAAGCTATTGGTGTTTCCAAAAGCTAATGGTAGGTTATTGGGCTTCCACTGTAACATTTATTGAGATAAGACATTATCAGCCATAGCTCACACTTATGAGTTGCCATTAGGTACGGTCATAGCTTTTTCTGATTGGTTTCATTAGTCACACCAAATTAATGGTTCATGACAGTGGAAACCATACTTGTCAAATACATTGTTTCATCTGGATGTTCTATTTCATTTTCATATATTGTAACAAATAGTTTCAATGTAACTAATGTGTTTGAAAAAACTAATGATACGTTATTGGACTTCCACAGTAACATTTATTGAGATGTGACATTATCAGTCATACCTCTCACTTATGAGTTGGCATTAGGTACAATGACCATTGACACAAAATCTTTTTCTAATTGATAGTTATATCATACTTGTGCTGTGCTTTTTGATTATTTTTCATTTGGTGGGCCCTATATTTTATTTAATTGGCCAAGTATATTGCTACCGTGGTCCAGCACTGACTACATGTTTTAAAATCATACCATGAATACTTCTATACTTATCCCGTTAGGTTATTTAGATGGATATCATATTTATTAATTTGACCATCCGGATGATAACAGATATCATACACTCCTTGCTCAATCTTTATATTTGTGTTATAGTATATAAAAAAGTTGCTGGATATACTTAACGCATTCATATGAGTAACCTGTGATATTTGGATGCTGAACCTGCTATCGAAAAAAATAAAGTACCATTTGCACTCAATGTTGCATAATTTTTCAATTCTGGATCAACCTAGATTACTCAGTTCCTAAATTCATGCTTGACATAAAGTTGGAAGCAAATTGGGACAAAGCAATACATGTATACATCACGTTCTATTACAACATAACTTACAAAATGCAAAATATACTTAAGTAATATCTAGATCACATTGTATTACAACACCAATGTATGATGTTGAGCCAAAATGTAACCATACTATTTAATACAATGGTCCAAAAAATATATGTTCCCATTTTCTTTCCAACCATCTTGATATGTTTTTACATCATTACTCCTTTTTGATATGTTTTTTCAACCTAGTACAGGATAGCTGAATTTGTGATAAATCTTCAAATGGGATGCCATCAAATTGACTATCAGTGTTCATAAAAATGCGCTTAGATGGTGTTATGGAAGATAGTAAACTTGGATCAGATTCACCAGTTACTGAGAGGCATTGCTGTAAGGCAAACAAACATTAATTAAATTGAATTAGTCACAAAACATGACTGATATATGTAGTAACAATGATACAGAAAAAGAAAGCATCAAAACACTTACACTATCAAGGGGATCATTAGCTTGGGATGCTAACGATATAGATGGCTCAACATCATCCTTAGTAAAAAAAATAGCATTTAATTAGTAATAAAATTGTAATTGTATTCCAATGATAAAACACACACACAAAGATATATATTTACCTGAAGGGCAGAGGCTGGCAATTTAGCAAGAACAGAGTTTATTAATCCTTCATCTTCAGATAACTGAGAGATAGAATGACGTGTATTTCCAGGAATAAATTTAAATCGGAAGACACAAGTTTTTCCAAGAATACGATCAAGAGCTTCTGGGATATCTCTTGGATCAAATTCTCTTTCCTATCCAAACACAATTAGGAAATTTTTTCAATCAATTATAATATAATCAGATTATACACAAAAATAGCATATCATGGTAGAAGATTCAATGAACAATGTATCTGTTTAACCTCAGCAATCACTTTCTGTTTGATATCAACTGCAGTTTCTTCAATTAAGCCAACACACTCTCGATCCCACAATGTAAAAATTGCAGATTCACCTGAGTGAGATACGCTGACATCTACGTGAAACCTGTGACGAAAAAACATGATTGCTGTCATATTTTAATTTATCAAATTTTTTTGCACACATACCGAATTTTTGACTAACCTTGCATTAGTCTTTCCACTTTCATTACCACATGCAACACAAATAAAAGGAAAAGCCAGTGCATCAGCCTTTTTGTTGCATTTGGGACATGCCTCATAAATCCAACCATTAGCTACCAACAACTTAGATATAGTAGCAACAGTCACACAAATATCATCCTACATCAAAACAAAGAAATTAGTCTATACAAACTTCAGTTAACACACTCTGTCAGTTTGAGATCAAACCTTTTTCAATTCTGTTAGTTGATCCAAAGAGTTTACATGAGTGTTATGAAGAAACCGATCTCCCACAGAATACAGTGAAGACCCAGATAACTGACTTCCTATTTGGGAACATGTATTGATAGTTAGCTGACTTGGATCCATTCTGCAATAAAATTATTCAATCAGAACACAATTGTTAACATATAACATTATATACTATAACAATAGCACACAAATTAAGTGTACAACCTATCCTTGAATTCCAATATTTCCTTTATATCGCTCTTCACAAATAGTTTCGATCCATACATTGAATTCTGTATTCCTATAGGATAACTGCCTGTCTTAAACAGGATAAGTATGATATTAATGTTGTCATACATTGAAGCATCAAATAAAAATCTGTAACTTATAAAGTAACATACTTCTAGCTTCCTTTATTTTAGCCATAGTCAGAATTAATATGAATGGGCCAGGATCCGCTTTTTCAAAACAATCCTTAAATTCCATAGCAAGCGTCTCCCATAAAGTACAAGTGATTACACTACCACTGTGACATATTTTAGCAACATAATAACATAAACTATGGTACTACAAATAATATTTAACATAGTATATGTAATCAAGTATAAGACCAATTTTTGTAAAGAATACCACTGATCTTTCATTGTGAAAACCACTTTCTTTGGCTTTCCATCAACATTCCACTGACCAATTTGAACTACCTCACCAATAACATCTAAGAAAAACCAAAATCTGTTAAAGCACCAAATTACATTAAAGTTTAATCAATATACTATCAACTTTACAACAAAGGTTACCTATTAAGTAATCAGGTGTTGCAAGCCATTATGAATGGCATCAAACATTGTGAAACTGTACATTGTGTTTGGAATTTCAGGTATATCATGAGGAGTAACTTTGGTTGCTTTGACAAAGTTAATTTTAAAACCATGTTGTGTAGCCTTGTACTGACCAGTGTTTTTTTCTACCTCAAAGTTTTGAATCACATAAGTTTCACCAATTTGAAAATTGACTTTAAGTACTTTATCATCAACATTCTTCATCCGAGCTACAATTTGATCGCCCTGGACAACCAAGTACTAACTATGACAATATTATAAATATTATATAACCAACTAAATACAAACAATGGACACAGAATATCCTTACGTCCTTGTCAATTAGTTTGAGCTCAATCGTAGACTTAGCCGATTGTGGTATAGTCCACATATTTACAAGTCGAATAGCAATCTTCCAAGTTTCCTTCGAATCATTAATTTCAGCTATACAATTCAATCTATGAAATAGTGCTAACCAAACACACAAATAACAGTTTTGTAACATTCACGGACACGAATAAATACATTTGTTTGCAAAAATATTTAAAACTCACCGACAGCCATTAATAACCAAGTCCAAAATGCAGATATTCTCCAGATTGAAAGTCAGGTATTTCAAGATGTTCTTCACAACAGCTGAAAAATAAAAGCTACAATTCAACAAACTACAAATATATAAGCTTGAATGACATGAAAAACTCGGTGATTATTCTTGGTCATTCAGATGAAAAACTCGGAAGAAAAAAACAGCTCTCACAAGTGAAACCTATTGGCTATAATGTTCAGAAACTAACAATAAGATATGCAAAAAAATGCATGCAAATGTGACCACAGGTGTCAGAAGAAAAAAACACCAGCCCAAAAACTAAAGTAGCAGAAAATAACATATGCAAAAAACAGGTCTCACAAGTGAAACCCATTGCCTAAAATTTTTTTACTTCAAATAACCAAAAGCAAGCCAAATTAGATAAGAAAAGCAAACAAACTGTTTTCCAAGGTGAAGAAGAAAAGAAGAAGAAACTAACGTAGCAGAAAATGTGAAAGTAACAAAAATGGTGAAGAAGAAACTAATACCGTAAGAGAGACTTAGAATGTGAAGGAAAATGGAGTAATAATGGAGTAATCTTCCATAAGGAACAACATATATCCTTTTCAGGTCTATATAAGTGGCCGATTGACATGTTAGGCACAGTAGAAGTTGCAGACTATCATTTCGTGGCAAGCTTTTATTTGAATTTCAAATTTCAAAATCATTTCAAAATCAGACAAAATAGAAGAGAAAAACAACAGGCTATAGCAAAGGAAGCATGACGCCATTTTTTTCACCCAATCAGAAAAGGAAAACACAAAGGAAACAAAGCTGAGGGTTAAGGAGAGGCTGCCACATCAGCTTCGGAGGGTTGAGAAGGTGACACCTGTCCAAATTATCCTCTTTTATTATATAGAGTAGATTCCTGTCATTCTTGTGTTTTTTTAGTCCTATTTTTTAGGTATGACTGTGTGCAGTTGAGTCCAAGGAGCATTATTTATGTTCAGTGTCTTCTCTATATTCAACACCATTATTGTTTATGGCTTGAAATTTCTATACTCCATACAAATTGGTCAAACACCCTAGGACCGTGACTTTAGCTTCAAGTTTAAGTATGTATTGTTCAATGCTTTAGAACAAAGTGTGCATGTCCATTCCCTCACTCCCAGGAACTATCGCCCTGCATTCTCACCAACTCTGACCAGTATACTCCTCAACAACTCTGGTAATTTGACATTTCAATTTCTGTGTTTGTTTTATCATACACATTTGAAGCAGGAATTTCAAATTTAAACCTGCACAATTCATGGAATGCATCTGAGAACTCACCTACTCATTTTCCTTAACACGTTATCTCAATTGATTAGTAACAGAGTTTTGGGCGAGCTCACCAGAAAAAGTCAGATTCATTGTAGTTATTCAGCAAATATCTATCGTCTCTCCCGTTTTCGGTGACTTGTGTATCTCTATTCATTGTTTTTTGCTACTATCACAAAGTTTGCTTCAGTTTTGCTCACTTATTTTTTGGCACAGAATTTCGAGGTTGCTAACAACTAATTGTTAATTCATAGGCACAGTTCTGAATCACTTCCATACTTCTGTCAAGTAATCTGAAGATGGCCTCTGGTAAGTTTTTATTTTCCATACGTGTCCTGTAATCTGAAGATGGCCTCTGGTAGGTTTTTATTATGTAATGATTATGTAATAACAGTCTAATATCCCGAGTTCAGTATTTTACAATCACCAACTACCATGAATGCTGTTTTTATTTTCTTTCCCAGTACGTCTTAGACTCAATCGCATTGCTGAAATGGACAGCTGACATTCTGAGGAAAGAGCCAGAGCATGAAACTTTCTCCTTGTGCGTGCAGGTATAGTTTTCTTCAATTGGACTGAGCTATAAGACTATCACATATTCTTTTATGCTTGAAGTTTTGAATAAACTTTTGAACAGGAGCATTAGATGGAAGGCTAATTGAGATCAATGCTTGTGTCCCAGGTGAAGGTGTGCCGAGTGGAACCTGCTTGCTAGCAGGCAATCAGGGAGCTTTGTGTATAACTGTTTAGTGATGGGATACTGAGGCGTTTGCTTTTGGTGAATATATGGATTTATTCTGAATGGAAGTAACATTCTTCACTTTCAAGGAGTGATGATTCTGGCTCTTGGGTAATCAGCCTACCTTTTGGGGTAAATGTTTACTCATATTTTGAGTAACAGATACAGTTTTAGAAGGTTCACAAAACCGAGTCTTTTCATTTTATGCTATCATGATGGTTTTTCGAATGTTGTATCCTTCATTTTATGCTATCATCATAGTTACATATCAGACAGATATTGAAGTCTATAAATCAGTTTGGTCTTTACTTTTTTTTTTGTCATTAATATAAACCTATTCATGTAAATTAAGTTTGCCATGTATCAGCTTTTGAGCTAGAACTAGAAAGCTTTTATGTTAGTCCATTTTCACTGCCTAATTCAGGAGATAGGACTAAAGAAGAGCTGGTAAAGAGAATTGGGGCAGCAACTGGAGGAGGATTCTGTAAGTGATATTTTGATTCAAGCACTAGATGGGGCTGCTGCTACAACCTATGATGTTAGGACAGTACAAAACATTGTTGGAGTGTTTTTAATGAAGGATCACAATGCTGAGATTGAGTCAGTTGGGGGTGATGAACTTGAGGGGATAAGAAAACCAGGGATTTTATCATATGCTTCCAAGCTGATGGTTGCAAAGCTCATAGATGGGTACCTTGCAGAAATAGCAAAATATCCCAATTTACCTTTGTCAGAGTTTGTTAATCTTGCCGATTTAGTGTCTAGCATTTCTCTGCCGACTCATGATGGCCTTTATAGGGCTATTAACACATCTGAAGGTAATTGTTCTCGAGAAGAGAATTCTTTGATTCAATTTGCATATTTCATTTTAGATTTGTTATAGTGTGCTTTTACACTCTGGTATTTCAATATAGAAAAAAAATTATGTGCTTAATATACACTAATATCTAGCTTCACCACTAGCATTATTTGATGTCTGATAGTGACTTCCTTTAAGAAAGTTATATGTGGAGGTAACTAATTCATTCGTTCTACTTTTTCCTTGCTTCCAAACACTACAGGAGCACCTTGGGATCAGCAAAGGCGAAAAGAAGAGGATATGCAAGTTGATGGATTGTAGAAAGCTATCAGTTGACGTGTGCTTGCATGCAGTGCAAAACAAGAGACCACCATTGCGTGTAGTTTTGCAGGTACTATACTTCGAGCAGTTACAGACAGCTGCATCATCAATTACCAACACCCCCGACATTGAATTGAATATTATTGTACAGTTACATAGACTTACTTGAATTCAAGAGATAACAGAAAAATTAGAATGAATGAAATTAAATAACATTAGGAGAAGCTAATAGTAGCTGTATAGATAACACTCTTTAAGTCTCCATGTAAGGACCCTCATTCTTAGCACCTAACCCGCATTTCTGTGCTTTCGCTGAAAGTTTATTTTATATTTATATGATAATCTGATATTATTAATGATAACACGTCGGAGGCCTACAGACTCATCTCAATAATAATCATTCATCCAATACAGATGCACACAATCTCAATATAATCAATGCAAGTAATGCCACAGTCAATGCATGCATCATGAATCATGACCAACACTCCCCAGGAGTGTGGTGTGCAGTCAAAGCGGAAATTCATCCCCCAGAACACTGAACTTACCTGGTAAGGTCTCAGTCTGTAGTTCCTTTCCAGGTCTGTGGCTCCCACCACCAACAGTCTCAGAATCAATGCCTAATCAAGGCATAACAATCTCATATCAAAACCAATCCACAGACATACAAGTCTCAGTATATATTATAGTAGAATTCCCCTATCCTATGGTTTTAAACCAGCTCAGCCTACACTAGGCTACTCTCAGACCATTCTAGGTCCATCAGGATGGAATACAATCCATCTGAGTAATTCTAGACTCACTACATATATATAACTTAAGCTTTACTCAGCCTCACAATTCAATTGTCATCAGAATAGGCTGAGGTCCACTCAAAGCCCTGCTCCACTAGCCTCTCGGCTCAGAACATCACAATCAAGGCTCTAGCCTATCAGAGAACCATCAACAAGTGACTCTACACAAGTCACACAGGCATATACAGAGCCAAG